>SJYQ01093904.1:0-11639 GCA_006410935.1 Redunca redunca | reverse complement strand
GTCCCCCATCCCGACCCTCCCTCCCACCTGTAGCCTTCTTTAGTCGTCCTTGCCCACCACCGGGGAGAGTCTACCCTGGACCAGATCCAAAGGTTTACAAAGGCTTTTCACCTCATCTAAGCCTCCATGTTTCCTAGGAGATAGGTATGCAGTTGGCCAAAAAGTTCTTCTGGGCTCTCGGTGAGATGTTATGAGCTTCTCAAGTGGTGGCAGTGGTTTTCGTCGCTCACTCATGTAGCCCGCCAGGCTCCTGTGTCCATAGGATTTTCCAGGCAAGAATGCTGGGGCGGGTTGCCATTTCAAGTGGCACTAGTGGTAAAGAACCCCCCTGCCAACGCAGGAGACGTAAGAGACACAGGTTCGGTCCCTGGGTGGGGAGGAAGCCCTGGAGGAGAGCGTGCAACCCACTCCAGGATTCTTTCCCGGAGAATCCCATGGGCCGAGGAGCCTGGCGGATGACAGTCCACACGTTTGCAAAGTGGGATGCAGCTGAAGCGACTTAGCATGAATGCGTGTGGTATGGAAAAATCGGGACGAACTTTTTGGCCAGCCCAATACTACGAGATGCCCATTTTATAGATGAGGAAGTAAAGGTCGGGGGTGGGGTAACCTGTTCAAGGCCTCGCAGGGGTATGTGGGAGAGCCAGATTTGAACCCAGGGTCCCCTCCCACTGTGGCACAGATGTTTGTGAACAGCAACAAGGAAGGGACTGGGGCCTTCAGATTCCTCTTCTCCAGCAAGAGCTGAGTTTCTCCACGGACGTTATCCTCACGCCCCTGAGAGGCTGCCCATGTGGGACCCTGCCCTCCACAGGCTCAGGCAAGACCACGTCTTACATAAGAAAGGGTGACAGTCTGCTTCAACCTAGCAATTACCCCATCAGCCGGGCCCCCTGGACTGGGGCGGTTTCTTTTCTGTAGGTTGCTCCATCCGTAATTTAAAAAACCCCATGGATCCTCTGTAACGAGAAACATGTTGGCTCTTCTGGTGTGGTTTAGACGAGTGGTGTATCCCAGAGACGTTTCGTTGTGAGTATTAATAAAAACAACATGCATTTCCGTGTGTTTCCATAGAGACTTCCTGAGATTTATGTCCACAAGACATAGCTTTGGATCCCACGGAACGATTATCTTCCAAACATCCCCTGATAGTCTGCAGGTCTCCCCGGCCGAGAGGCAAATGTCAGGATATTTGGGTATGAAATAAAAACAGCGGGGACGCGGCCAGCCCGAGGTCTTTCATGTACTTGAGAAGGTGAGATGTTGGGTACAAACAGGCGAGAAGCGTCTGGGCACGCGGGGCTCTTGCATCCGCGGTTGGGGCTGTTTAGAAGTCGGCGTGAGTCTGCCAAGAACAGCGGGTTCCCGTTTGCTTTGCCACCTAAGAGAAGCTCAGGCTTTCACTGAAACCAAAAGAACCAGGCCTTTTGGTTAAGACGTTGCCTGAACCACCACGGTGCCGGGGTGCTGGCTGGTCTGCTGAGGGGAGCAGCCCCAGGCGGTATGAAGGATTTCGAGGACCCTGGGGCAGGAGTCAGAGCAGAGACCTTGTCCCTCCTCTGCCGCCAAAAAAGCTGAATGACTCAGGCTAAGACAGAACTCTCTGGACTTCAGGCTCTCCATCTCCAAAGTGGGTCCTGTAGGGCGATATCCTTTCATGTGCAGATGACAGAAGGCCAGTTCAAGTTAAGAAAAAGAAGCAAGAGGAGCATATGGGTTTGTGTGATGGGCAGTTCTAGGGGTAGACCCTGAGCTTCAGGTGTGACTCGACCCCGAGCAGTATAGGGGATGGTGTAGTGGAGAATTCTAGGGGAAGAACTCTAGCTTCAAGTATGACTTGATTCAGGGACTTAAACAGTGTCTTCTGAGCTCCGTCCTTCCTTCTTGTTCTGCCTCTGGGCTCTGCGATGCGAAGGAACAAATTTTAGAGGAATTTGTTTCGTGAGGAGTCATCATAAAATTTTCCTAAGGAACTGAACAACCAGGAGTTTTTGTGTTTTCTATTTTAAAGAAATACACACACCGGTATTAACGGAATGGAGGATGGACTGGGGGAGTAAGGCTACATTTCGCCTTGTCCCGTTGCTAGAGGACCTCATCTCATCGGCACAGGAGGCCTCACTCTGAGTCACCCCACGAGATGCTCTTCTTGATTGAGGGGAGGCTGTTATGTGGGAAGAAAGGTTTGGACCAAGACGACCAGGTTGCTGAGTTTTGCTCTGGTATTTTCCCAATGTCTTTGACTCCAAGTGGGAGAATTCTCTCCTCCCTAAGCCTTAGTGTTTCTTTCTGTAATTGGTAGAATGCACTCTACTGGTGTCTTGCCTGGGCAGTTGTGAAGAGATAGACTGGTGCCTGGGTGTAGTAGACGCTCCCAAATGTTACCTGTCTCCCTGACATCTCTGTCCTTCAAAGCTCTCTTGATCCCTTTGGCATCAGCTTTCAGCTGCCTCGTGTCCGTCTGACTCAAGTTCAGTTTAGCCCCTTGCTCTGGGGGGCAGTTGGCCACTGGTGATTTAACTGGTTAAGACTGTATTCGTCCCATTCTAGAAAATGTCTGGGGTGAGCCAGCTACTGCTGGGGCGGCAGCTTCTGTCCCAGGCTCCTCTTGCTTTCCTGATCTGCTGGCCTCAATGTGTGGCTTTATCCTTCTGTTGACAACATGGCTACCATAGCTCCAGGCATCACGTCTGTATTCCAAGCAGGAGGGAGGGAGGTGAGGAGTAAAGGGAAGACTTCAGAGAACCTAACCTTTTAAAAAAGCTATCTCAGAAGCCCCACCCAGTGACTTTCATTTCTGTCCTGTGGGTCAGAACCGGTTCATACAGCTACCCCCAGAGCCATGGAGTCTGAGGAGGCTGGGATTTCAGCTGAGCACATTGTTTCCCAGAAACCTAACTGGGTTAGGTTGACAAGAAGGAAACCTGCAGACCTCAGTTTCCCCATCTGTGCAATGAGGAAGGACTGAGGTGTGTGTTCTGTTTAGCCAGAGTCCAGTTAATCAGCAACTTGGGGCCTGGGGGTCATGCTCTTCCAAGAGCTCTGTTCTCAGGCCCTGGCAGCCCTGAGTATATCAGTGAAGTCACTTCGTGGGCTGCTTCCGAGGTGAGTCGCTGAGGGGCTGGGATTGGGCAGGGTCACCCCAGAAGAGGAAGAGGAACAGCTCAGGGAAAAGCCCCATTCGTGCAGGAGTCCCTTCAGAGATGAAGTGAGTGAGGAGGGAGGGTGTGCTGTCTAAGATGCTTCCCTGGGAGGGGGTCCCCACAAGATGCCCGGCACAGGGACGAGAGGGTGGGGCAGGCCCGGGTCCTCTGAGCTGCAGTGGCGCACCCGCCACCCATCTCAGAAACCTGGGGTCCCTGGAGGCTGAGACATTGCCACCTGTCACTTGTCTGAGAGGGCAGGCTGGCTGGGCGGTGGCCAGGTGGGAGCATGGCCAGGAGGTGAGGGGGCTGTCCGTGGGCTCCAGGATGACCCTTCCCTGTTGGGGGCCCCTCACTCCATTGAGAATTCTCTGGAAGCGGCGGCTCCCACCTACAGTGCCGAGTTCCGTGTCAGGAACCCCGGGTTGCCACGAGGCCCATCGGTAAGCGTGCCTCTCCAGGGCACCCGTGTTTATCGTGCCCAGTGCCACTGCACGCACAAGCGACAGAACTTCACAGTGCCACAAAGTTCTGCAAGGCAGGCGCTTGGGCAAGTGACCCGACGTGCACAGACAAGAAGACGCTTCTTGTAATTGTTTGTGATGGTGAAAAATTGGAAATGACCCAAACGGCTTCCCGCAGGGGACTGGTTAACGAAACGGTGTCTCTGCAGCCATTGATACAGCGCGTGGTTCTCTGCCCCGGGAACCGGCGTCAAAGGGTGTTAGTGACTGTGAAGCTGATGCACTGATGTGGGTTTAATTTGGTGTTGTATATAGCACTGTGTCATACTTGTGTATGTGTGTGTGTGAGTGTGTGCCATTAGCCCTTCCGAACAACAGGTTCCTTGGGATGGGAACTCCGTAAGGTGCTCTGTGTAAAAAGAGATCCTCAGTCCTGCACGTGTGGGGGTTCGTCCTTTGGCCTCTTCAAGAGGTGCATTGTTCGCTGGCCAGTAAAGGCCCTGACATGTCCTGTAAAGGAGCAGTTTACTTCCGTTTATGCCTCTGCCTCTCAAGCTTACGTGAGGATAGGACCCTCTTCTACCCCCAGTCTTCTTTCTGGAGCATCCTCCTAGAATCTATCGCGGTTTCTGCTCCATTCAGTAGATCTGTGCTGACCTCCACTGCCAGGCGCTGTGCCCAGCCCTGGGGAGACCAGCAGTGACCGAGAGAGACGCCCCCCAGGGTGCCCAGTGCTCTCTGCTGATTGGTGAGTTACCATCGTGGTCTGGCAGAGCGGGGGGTGCGTGGCCCTGAGCCCCATCTCGGGGGCCCTCTGTTGTGGATCGGACGTGGGGAGGGTGTGGGGCGAGCGTGCTAGGACAGTGGTTCTGAGTGGGGGTCCCTGGACCAGCCACCACCGCAGCAGCATCCACTGGGATTGTGCTGGAAATGCGAGCTCTCGGCCTGGCCCCAGACCTGCTGAGTCAGACCATGGGGCGCGGCCTGGCGACGTGTTTTCATGCCCTCAGGGGCTGGCTTGCTGACGATGCTCCTGGAGTTTGAGAACCGCTACTCTGGAGTGGCCCCTGGATGAAGGGAATGGCAACCCACTCCAGTATTCTTGTCTGGAGAATCCCATGGACAGAGGAGCCTGGTCGGCTACAGTTCATGGGGTCGCAAAGAGTGGGACTCGACTGAGCAACTGACACACATGCACGCCCTGGAGGGGACGGAGAGGGGCTGGGGGGGCGTGGCCTTGAGGCAGGAGGGCGGGCAAGGGGGCGAGGATCGTCCAGGCAGAGGCTGCTGCCTGATCCAAGGGCCTGTGGCAGGCACCTCGGCGAGCTCAAGGATCTGGCAGACAGGCGTGGCTGGGAGAGAGGGAATTCTGGACGTGGTACAGTTGGGGCCTGCGTGGGCAGGGCAGAGCTCAGAGCCCTGGGGCCAGAAGTGCCCATGTCTGCAGTGAGATGTCCGCTCTTGGGGGCAGGGGGGCTGGGTCAAGAGGGTGTTCCTTACCACCCACCCCTTTAAAAATATTCCTGTTTCGGTGGAAGTTTTCATAGTGCCAGGGTGATAGTTGTAAGCAGGGACCACTGTTTACTGTGGGAGCAAATGGTTTTCCCCAGCCACAGCCCCTGATGAGTGATTCTAACAATTAGTACAGGCAGGAGTTTCCAGCCGGCCTGGGTCCTGCAGGGTGGCATCTGAAATCATTGCTGTATTNCTGCAGGGTGGCATCTGAAATCATTGCTGTATTTCGTTTTGAAATGTTTGAAACAGTCGAACGGGAAAATCTCCCCAGCACACAGATCACTGGGCCGAGCGGCTTGGTCTCTGTTGTCCAGATGGGGCCTCTGGAGGCGGTGTGGTGGTCCCAGTCAGTGCCAGTGTTCCGGGTGGAGACCCCATTTGGACCCCCTGCACTGCTTGGATTCAGCCCCTTCCTCACCCGGCTGGGCTTAAGACCTCCGCACCCCACCCCAGGAGGCCTGGTTTCTCTGGGCCAAGAGGCATCTGAAAGGTCTGGGTGGGGATCATGGCAGCAGTTAAGCATTTAAACTGTGAGTCCCCCGNCCTTGCAAATAAATTTTAGAAACAATTAGCCAAGTCTTCCTACATCTGTCTACCACAAAACTAGTCAAAATTTTAACTAGAATTCCACTAAATTTATTAACAACTTGGAAGATTAATATCTTTATAATATTGAAGGATAGAGTTCACCTCTGTTTCTTTAAGTCTTGTTCTATAGCAGAACAAAAGAAAGAAAAAGCATAGGTTTCACAGATGATTATAATTATTCTTTTAAGATGGATACTGAAACAAAATGTAATAGCATGAGGGAGTGTCAATTCTGAAAGCTTTTGAAATGAAGCTATTTAATAATCAAATAACATCCACATACATTTTGAAAACAGTATCAAATACAAGTGAAAGACTTTTATTTATTGGATCTAGAGATACTTGGGTTGCATACTGATTTGAATATCTCTTAAAACAATTCCAAGAATTTCCAAAGTTATCTAGCCAATGGATTGAGAAGCACCAGTTTAGACCAACCATCCCCTCACAGTGACAATCCTTTGGGAAATGCTTCTGATCAATTACTGTAAAGGCTAAAATGGTAAGGATAATTCATTACTTCATGGTAACTATTTCATTCATGGCAAAATTTAATAGAAAAAGGTTAACTCTTCATGTGCAACCAAATCTACCTATGGTCCTGCCCTGTAGAGCTAAAGTGAATATATTTTATTCTCTGGAGCATTCCAGTTCTTCAAATATCAGATAATAATTATCTCACCCATGCTGACTTCAGCTGCCTTTTACTAGTTCCTTGAATTTCTTTTTATAGCTTGTTCCTTTCACCATTCTAGTCACCCTTCTGAGAATATACCTAAGTTTTTCAGAATCTCATTTAATGAGAAAAACTCAGCAGGCACTAACCCCAGCACTTTAGATGTGTTCTAACATAATCTACTGAACATGCAGCTTTGCTGTAGAACAAGTACTAAGATTATATATTTTACCTCATATTGCACTTTTGGCTCACATTGCACATTTATCTCTTAGGTTTTGATTTTTCCTACCCAAACTCTAAGTCAGGTAACTCAAAGTTTGCACATTAAAGAGGAAAAATAAGAAGACAGAATCAAGATGGCAGACTAGGAAGCTCTTAAGCTTACCTCCTCTCACAAACACACCAGAAGTACAAATGCACATAGAAGAACTCTTTCTGAGAATGATCTGAAGACTAGCAGAATGGCTCTCCTATAAGCAAGGATAGAAAGAAAGAAAAAAAAACACCAAGAATGGTAGAAGGGGAAGAGAAGTGGTCTTGTGGGGTCCCATACCCTAGTGGGTGACCCAGAAGAGGAGGGGCATATTACAAGCTTGAAGATCCTCCCTAACAACTGAGAGATTCAAGTCAATGTTGGGTCAGTAGTGTTGGGGTCTGGCACTGGGAAGATAAGCTCTCTTAGCTGGTTTTGAAAATGAGCCCTCCCCCTTCTCCCCCTCCCGCCTCTCCTCTAGACTCAGGCACACAGATGTCCCTCCTCCCTCTGGATCCGGGAGGCCATCTCACTCAAGGGCAGTTTCCAATTGTCACGACTCGCAGGGCGCGCTGCTAGCGCCTCGTGGGAGGAGGCCAGGGGCACTGCTGACATCCTGCGAGGCACGCCCACAGCAAAGAATCACCGCAGCCAGGGTCGGCACTGCCAAAGGCTAGGGCTCTCGTTCCAGAAGGACGCCGCGCAGGCAGACTTCTGGCCCCGGCTGAGAAGTGTGGCCGTTCGGCACGGGCAGCTGAATCTTTCCAGCAGACTGCCCTCGAGTATCAGCAGCCTAAGGGGCGCCTGTGATGGCTCGCCTGTGAGCCGACTGTGCGCCGGGCCTCAGGGAGGCTGACTCCCTTCACACTCCCACCGCCCCAGTGGGTCAGGCGCCTTGATCACTGTGCTCACTGAACAGACAGGGAAGCCATGGCACACAGAGGTTGAGCGGCTGGCCTCGAGTCACACAGCTAGCAAGCGGCTGAGCTGAGCTTCGAACCCAGGCGGTCCGGTTCTGGACGGCATGGCTGTACCTAGCATGCCAGCAGCCTTTCCTGCAGGAGCGCTGAGGCCTCTGAGTCACTGTGGGCAGACGCTTTCACAGGGCTTCCACCTGTAGGGGGTCCGGGGGGTGGGAGGAAGGCCCCCCCATGAGAGGAGACCCTGGAGGTGCCCGCCCCTGGAGGGTCTCCCTCACTCCTGCTTGCTGCTCCTCCCCAGATGTTGCCCACCTTCCTCGGGGCCACTTGGCATCCACCGGCGGGGTGCGGGCTCCAGCCCCGACCACTCAGCCCATTGTCCTGCAGACATGGGTGTCGGGGGCGCCATGGAGACGGTCTGTCACCCGTCGCAGGGCATCACTGTTAATTTGCGGCTCTGGGGTGCTCACTGGCTGGTGATTTGAGAAACTCAGCGGGAATTTCTCAGTACTTCTTACTCAGAGCAGGGTTTGAGGTTTTCCCATCCAAGGCCCAGAGGGTGGGCGAGGGGGCAGGGTGTTGTGAGAATGTGTGAATCACTTGGCCCTCTCCTTCCAGCCCTGGAGATGTGGGCAGCAGAGGGCAGCGGGAGGTTTTCATGCAGGGGAGCCGTCTTTCCTTCCCTGACACGCGTAGGGACCTCACCTGCAGGATGGAGCCGGCGGTCAGGCCAGCCTGCCCAGGCCAGGGGCGCCTACTGGTCAGAACCCTTATCTGGAAGAGGCAGGACGGGCTGTCTGGCTTGGTGCCCTGCAAGGAGCAGGGCTGGGCTGGTGTCCTCACCCACTGCTGACCGGGGGGGAAGGTTTCTCTGGACAAGTCTCTTAACATCCCTGTGTGCACAGGTTGGAGGCTCTGTTTGGCTCAAGCTCCCCTGCCTCCTCCAGACCCATTTGCCCATCTCCGCCCTGCTCTGGGGTGAGGTGGCGGCCTCGTTCACCTGGGCCCCCTTGCCCCCTGCTTGGGCATCCTCTTCTCCCTTCTGTGCTGGGTCCTGGGCTCAGGGCACTTCAGTAGCTCTGTCATTTGCCTTGGTGCCACCCGTGAATTTAGTGATGACCAGGTGGCCCCTCCAGGGGAAGCGCAGAGTCTTAACCCCTGGATCACCAGGGAAATCCTTTCAACATTACATTTTTAAGGCAGGTTTTTGGACCAACCAGCCCATGACGGCCATGGGCGCTGGTGATTCCCGTGTAGAGGACTTCAGGCTCTGGAATTCGGAAGTCCCTCCAAGGAAGGGCCTGGCTCTGGGCAGCTCAGTTGAGGCTCCATGAATGCCTCAGTGCACCATGTCTTGAGTTTTGGTCCAGGCTCACCGTGCCGCTAAGTGTGACGCTTGTCTGCCGTGGCACCTGGGGCCAAGGCTTGAGATTATATTTATTGATGCAAATCACGCCTCGGAAATTTATTTCCCTGTCTTTCTGTTCCTCCCTTCTTCCTTCTCTTCCCAGATTTACGAAGCATATGGATCTTCTCTTTAGACCATCCCTCAAAAGCTCTGACTTGCAAATTAGTTCCTTGAATGATCAGCTGTATACTCTGCATTTAATACATTCAGTTATTAAGGAGGCAGCAATTGATTATTCAGTTACAGTGGTTGGGAATCAGCCTCCTCAGCAAACCACCTGAGACACTGGATTGAGAAATAATGAAAGGAAGCCGCATCCTTCACAGCAGCATTGCCTGGTGACGCCAGATGCTGCAGGGGCTGTGCCTAGGCCAGCGTCCCTGAGCGCGGCCCTCCACGTGTCCTGTGAAGAAACGGGAGAACCAGCCAACCAAGGTCCTTTTCGTTTGATTTGTGTGGATTGGAGAATTTGCATTATGTATGAGTTGCAATTTGCATTTCAATCTGGGGCGGGGGGGGGGAACAAACAATATTGATAAATACATTTTATGTGTACACAAAATAGATTTGAGCAAGATTTAGGGGTCCTGGGAGTGGAGGTGCATCGGGAAATTAGCTTTATAAAAACGGTGTTGATGCAGTGAGAAGGTAATCAGGAAAACTCCAAAAGGCCCCAGTTAGCATGCAGAATCTGGTTGTACCTTCCCCATCTAGCCAATCTGTGCTCAGCATTCAGGGGGTATCTCAAAGGCCACCTCCTCCAAGAAGCTCCCCAGATTTGTTTTTCTTCCTTTTGAAACTGCAGAGCACTCTGTTGTTAGTCTTTGCCAAGAGTGGCAGGAGGTGTGGGTGCTCTCTTCCTTCCGTCTTTCCTTCCTTTATTCTTGACTTTTAGTCTTTCTATTCGTTCATTCTTCCACTCATCTGTCCATCAGTCTGTCTATCCCATCTACCTATCTGTCTATCCAACCATCCACCCACTCATGTTACCATCCAGCCGTTCATCCATCCACCCATCTATCTATGCATCCATCAGTCTCTCATCTACCTGTCCAGCCGTCATCCAGCCGTCATCCATCATCCATCCATCCAAGTCTCCTTCCATCCATCCCTCCATGTATCCATCCATCCATCCCTCCATGTATCCTTCCATCCATCCATCCACAGTCCACTGAGGGCCTCTCCCTACAGGCCGCTCTCTAAGCTCTAGGATAGAGAAATAACAGGACACCTACAGGCCCCTGCCCTCTCAGAGCTTTCTGTCTGGTGTGAGGGGCACAAAACAAGAGATAAACCAACAAACGGAAGGCCCAGGTAACTGCTGGTAGCGGTAGGTTTTACTAAGGAAATACAGTTGACCCTTGAACAACACAGCTTTGAACTTTGCGGGCCCACTTAGACACTCAGATTTTTTCCAACATTAAGTGCTAAGAGACCTGCAGCTGGCTGAATCTACTGATGCAGGGCTGTGGGTGTGCAGGGCCGACGCTAGCTTATACACGGATTTTCGGCTCTGCGAAGGGTTGGCACCCCAATTCCTGCATTCATTGTTCAAGGGTCAGCTGTATATACAGAGAAGGCCTGGATGGTGGCTGGGGCTCTTTGGTGATGAGGCGGTCAAGGAGGGTCTCTGAGAGCAGGCTGAGAGCACGTGGCCACCCTTTTAAGGGTTCCCATCGGGGGACCACTGGGCACGTGTGGCGGTGACCTCCAGGACACCCCTTGGCAACTGTGGCCACAGAAATGGCATGGCTGTGGCTTATCACTGCCCTCCAACGGGTGGCTTGACTGGGTGTGTGTCAGTACAGAGTCCAGATCGCAGCATAGACGGCCCAGCTGCAAGTGCCGTGTGCGGCTGGCTGCGGCGGGCGGATCTGCAGCGGGGACAGTGCCCCCAGGGACTGCGACTGCCAGGGGACCCCCTTGGACCTCCTTGCCTAGACAAAGGCTCTGGGTGGTCCTCACGTGGGAGTGGGGACTATCTCTCCCCCAAGTGCTGGCCTTCAAGGCCATGTGATGTGGAGGACAGTCTGCCCCCGGCCTCTGCCCTGAGTGGTGACCTTGGAAGTGTTCTGGAACCTTCCTGAGCCTTGGTCCATTTTGGGGAGATGTTCCAAGGATTCAGGCATGTGTCCCTCTCTCCCGGGACCCAGCCCTGCCGTGGGCTCCGTCCGCCTCCACTCTCACTACCCAGCCCCTCCGCTGCTGGTCCTGTGCAGTCCTGGCCTCCCTGTGCGGGCCTCCTGGGACATGAGTGATCACCGCTGCCTGAAACAGGGCTCCCCCTCCCTGTCTTCCTCAACAGCAGCCGATTCACTGAATTCTCTTCTTGCTCTGTGAGAGAAGACTCCCGCCCGCAGCCAGGTGCCCTCTGCGCCCAGCCCGGGTCCCAGGGCCGCGGGGCACTCTCCCCAAAAGGGACGGGGCAGGGCTGACTGATGGAGGCCGTGTGTCGTGGACCAGGAGGGCGGTGAACGGTGGACCCCAGCTGTCTCGGGGCTCCCTGGCCAACCACCCCTGAGCTTCTGGGTCCTTGCCCTTAGATGGTGTGTGAAGGGTCACATGGCGACCCTGAGGCTGTGCTGAGTTGGTCCCACATTCTCCCTTCACTCGTCCCTGAGATGGCGAGGCAGGATTGCCCAGCACCCCCTCTTCTCAGGTGGGGAGCT
>SJYQ01093902.1:13113-37949 GCA_006410935.1 Redunca redunca | reverse complement strand
ATCTCGTTTTTACCCAGAGACTTGGAGAAAAGTTTAGCTAAACAAATCTTTTTTTTTTCCTCTTGAAATAGTTTTGTATAAAAAATAGAATATATTCAATCTAAAAATTTAGAAAATGCAGAGAGCCAAAAAGAGATAAACATCACATCCCTACAATCCCAAACCAAGATTGTGCATATTTCCGGATTTCAGTCACAGATTTTCAGCCTCATGGACAGTCGCTGTCAGTTCTTCTCTATTTACATTATGGAGGTACTGAACTGATTACTCCTTGTGTGTGGATTTTGTTTTAATCCTCTCAACAGCCCTATTCTATCAATACTATTATTATCTCCATCTTATAGCTGAGAAGCTGGGACTGGGAAAGATAAAGTAACTTGCCCAAGGTCACAAAGACAAGCTGAGGGAAGGTGTGGGCATGAACCAAGATTTGCCACTCATCCATTCATTGGAGCCCACACAGCCAGCTGCTTCTGTGGACACTGCCTCCAGACAAAGGAATACTCATAACTGGTGTTCCCAGTGCAGTACTGACGTCGAGTCTGGTCATCTAAATTTCTGTATTTGAAAGAATTTCTGAGCAAACTAAGCCTTCTTTTTCAAAAAAGAAAAACTTTGTTGCAGTATAATGGATGTATGGGCTTCCCAGGTGGCTCATCTACCAGTGCAGAAGACACATGAGATGTGAGTTCGATCTCTGGGTCGGGAAGATGCCCTGGAGGAGGAAATGGCAACCCACTCCCGTGTTCTTGCTTGAAAGATCCCATGGACAGAGGAGCCTGGCAGGCTACAGTCCACGGGCTGAAAAGAGCTGGACACAACTGAGCTTGCACACTTAAGTTTATTATATATCCATCGAGTGCGTGCTCAGTCGTGTCCGACTCTTTGCAACCTCGTGGACTGTAGTCTGCCAGGCTTCTCTGTCCGTGGGATTTTTCCAGGCAAGAATAATGGAGTGCGTTGCCGTTTCCTCCTCCAGGGGATCTTCCTGACCCAGGGATTGAACTCATGTCTCCTGTTTCTTCTGCATTGGCAGGCGGATTCTTTACCACTGAGCCACCTGGGAAGCCCCTAGTATAATAAATTACATGTATTGAAAGTGTACAGTTTGACAAATTTTGACCTTTATACGTACCCATGAGATATATGTGCAATGCAATCCAGGTGATAAACACATATCCTTCTCCCCACAACGAGTACTTTTGCTCTTTTGTCATTTCTCCCTCCTGTATCTCCTACCCTTTTTCCTCAGGCCCTCACTACTTTGCTTTGTATCAATACATTTGAGTTTGCATTTGTTAAAATTTTATGAATCCAGTATTATACTCTTTTTTTTTTTTGTCCTGGTTTATTTCAGAACCATTGTTTTGAGATTCATCTGTGCTGTTGAGTGTCTCCATTCCTTCCTTTTGTTACAGAGTAGTATCCATTGTATAGATACACCACGGTTTGTCCATCCACCATTGATGGATATCTGGGTTGTTTTTGATATTTGGTAGTTTTTGCCTATTATAAATGGAGCAGCTATAATGTAAATGTGCTCAAGTCTCTGTGTGGACCTATAGCCATGCTGGTGTGATCACTCACCTAGAGCCAGACATCCTGGAATGCAAAGTCAAGTGGGCCTTAGGAAGCATCACTACGAACAAAGCTAGTGGAGGTGATGGAACTCCAGCTGAGCTATTTCAAATCCTAAAAGATGATGCTGTGAAAGTGCTGCACTCAATATGCCAGCAAATTTGGAAAACTCAGAAGTGGCCACAGGACTGGAAAAGGTCAGTTTTCATTCCAATCCCAAAGAAAGGCAATGCCAAAGAATGCTTAAACTATTGCACAATTGCACTCATCTCACACCCTAGCAAAGTAATGCTCAAAATTTTCCAAGCCAGTCTTCAACAGTCCGTGAACTGTGAACTTCCAGATGTTCCAACTGGTTTTAGAAAAGGCAGAAGAACCAGAGGTCAAATTGCCAACATCCTCTGGATCATCAAAAAAGCAAGAGAGTTCCAGGAAAACATCTATTTCTGCTTTATTGACTATGCCAAAGCCTTTGACTGTGTGGATCACCACAAACTGTGGGAAAAGTCTGAAAGAGATGCAAATACCAGACCACCTGACCTGCCTCCTAAGCAATCTGTATGCAGATCAAGAAGCAACAGTTAGAACTGGACATGGAACAACAGACTGGCTCCAAATAGGGAAAGGAGTAGATCAAGGTTATATATTGTCACCCTGGTTACTTAATTTATATGCAGAGTACATCATGGGAAATGCTGGGCTGGATGAAGCATAAGCTGAAATCAAGATTGCTGGGAGAAATATTAATAATCTCAGATATGCAGATGACACCACCCTTATGGCAGAAAGTGAAGAAGAACTAAAGAGCCTCTCGATGAAAGTGAAAAAGTTGGCTTAAAACTCAACGTTCAGAAAACTAAGATCATGGCATCTCGTCCCATCACTTCATGGCAAATAGGTGGGGAAACAATGGAAACAGTGACAGACTTTACTTTGGGGGGCTCCAAAACCACTGCAGATGGTGACTACGGCCATAAAATTAAAAGACGCTTGCTCCTTGGAAGGAAAGTTATGATCAACCTAGACGGCATATTGAAAAGAAGAGACATTACTTTGCCAATAAAGTTCCATCTAGTCAAGGCTATGGTTCTTCCAGTAGTCATGTATGGATGTGGGAGTTAGACTGTAAAGAAAGCTGAGTGCCAAAGAATTGATGCTTTTGAACCGTGGTGTGGGAGAAAACTCTTGAGAGTCCCTTGGACTGCAAGGAGATCCAACCAGTCCTTTCTGAAGGAGATCAGTCCTGAATATTCATTGGAAGGACTGATGCTAAAGCTGAAACTCCAGTACTTTGGCCAACTGATGCGAAGAGCTGGCTCATTTGAAAAGACCTTGATGCTGGGAAAGATTGAGGGCAAGAGGAGAATGGGATGACAGAGGATGAGATGGTTGGATGGCATCACCGACTCGATGGACATGAATTTGAGTGAACTTCGGGAGTTGGTGATGGACAGGGAGGCCTGGCGTGCTCCAGTCCATGGCGTCGCAAACAGTCGGACACGACTGAGCAACTGAACTGACGCTTTTATTTCTCATGGGTCAATCCTTTGGACTGAAATGGCTGGGTCATATGGAAGATGTTTAACTTTTTAAGAAATTGTCAAACTGTTTTCCAGAGTGCATGTATCACTTTACACCCCTATCAGCTGTGTATGTTGGTTACATTTTCTCCCTCAGCATTCGATATGGCCGGTCTTTTTGATATTTAGCCATTAAGTGTGTGGTAGGATATCGGTGGTTTTAATTAATAGAAGGCTTTTAAACCTCCTGGTTTGCAATTCTTCACTGTCCCTGTGGCAACTGTGGAGCCTCATACATTAAGCCATAAAAGGAGAATAGATGTAAAAGTTATTACTAGTCTGAGAGTAATAACCATAGATCCTTTTTAAAGTCCATCATATGTACTAAATACTTGTTAACCTAGCATCCACCCTGCAAAATAGGATTATTTTCATTTTACAGATGAAGAAACTGAGGCTTAGAGAGACGACATGACTGACTTAGTGTCTCAAAAAGCAAAGACTTGAACTCAGCCTCGCCTGTGCCTACACTCTCATACACTGGACCCCATGCCACACTCCATTTTGTATTATAGTTATTGCCTTAAAAAAAGTCCACTTTCCCAATACTGCTCTGTCCTAAATGTGGATACAAAGCTTAAGCCTTCAAAATAGTCCCGGCAGACAGTGGGAAAATTATTTCTACTATAAATTCTCTTTGGAGTCAGCGCTTGTATAATCTCCCAGCCCCAAAGCCTGGGTGAATGAATAAGCATGTCATTCTCCACAGCCCGATCTCTTGGCCAAGTTTGTTAATATCACTTACACAGTAAGAGTCCACTTCAGAGAAGACAGAATTAATATTATTATGCTACACTACTCTTCATTTGTGGAACTCTTTCTGTTTCAGATGCAGTTTTCCAATTCAGCGAACATTTATCTTGGACCCAGCAGTCATTAATTGAGAGCCTGCCATGTACTTTGAATTATTGCAGTTGTCACACACCCTCCCCCCTCGCCCTGTGTGATTGGACAGTTCAGCTTTGTGTGTAGAGGCAGATCATCTGAGTCTGACTTCTGTGGTCCTTCCTGGTTCAGTGACCTTGGATTGGTTTCTTAATGTCTGTGAACACCAGTGTCCTCATCTGCAAGATGAAAATATGTTACTTCCTTCATAAAGGTTGCAGGGAAGATGGAATGGAACAGTGGAGGTGATCAGTAAACTTTATTATTATTCCTTCTTACTAACGTGAAAAAAACATAGAGGGTTAAATAATGTGGTCAAATCTACAAAGGTAATTGCTGATGGCAAAAACCTCCCATGCCCACCTTCAAGCTCCCAAGTTTCACATTATTCTGACTGCTTGTTGTCACTCTCCTGTAGCTTTCTACATGCCACTTGAGAAGCTGGTGTGGAAGGAAAGGAGGCACATGACAGAGCCAACATTCAAGTCTTTTAAAGTAGCACTTGGACATTAAAGATAGTTTGAGGGAAAAATGGGAAGATTATTGTCTCTAACCTCAACCCCAGTGATATTGTGGTGTATTTTGTTTCAATCTCCTCTTTTTAATAGAAAGTGATGCTTCTTTCTTACGTGGTTTTTTCAGTTCAGTTCAGTCGCTGAGTTATGTCCGACTCTTTGCAACCCCATGACCGCAGCATGCCAGGCCTCCCTGTCCATCACCAACTCCCGGAGTCTACCCAAACCCATGTCCATTGAGTCAGTGATGCCATCCAACCATCTCATCCTCTGTCATCCCTTTCTCCTCCTGCCCCCAGTCTTTTTCCCAGCATAAGGATCTTTTCAAATGAGTCAACTCTTCGCATGAGGTGGCCAAAGTATTGGAGTTTCACCTTAACATCAGTCCTTCCAACGAACACCCAAGACTGATCTCCTTTAGGATGGACTGGTTGGATCTCCCTGGAGTCCAAGGGACTCTCAAGAGTCTTCTCCAACACCACAGTTCAAAAGCATCAATTCTTTGGCGCTCAGCTTTCTTTATAGTCCAACTCTCATATCCATACATGACCACTGGAAAAACCATGGCCTTGACTAGATGGACCTTTGTTGACAAAGTAATGTTTCTGTGTTTTGATATGCTGTCTAGGTTGGTCATAATTTTCCTTCCAAGGAGTAAGCATCTTTTAATTTCATGGCTGCAATCACCATCTGCAGTGATTTTGGAGCCCAGAAAAGTAAAGTCAGCCACTGTTTCTACTGTTTCCCCATCTATTTCCCATGAAGTGATGGGATCAGATGCCATGATCTTCATTTTCTGAATGTTGAGCTTTAAGCCAACTTTTTCACTCTCCTCTTTCACTTTCATCAGGAGGCTCTTTAGTTCCTTTTCACTTTCTGCCATAAGGGTGGTGTCATCTGCATATCTGAGGTTATTGATAGTTCTCCTGGCAATCTTGATTCCAGCTTGTGCTTCTTCCAGCCCAGCATTTCTCATGATATACTCTGCATATAAGTTAAATAAGCAGGGTGACAATATACAGCCTTGACATACTCCTTTTCCTATTTGGAACCAGTCTGTTGTTCCATGTCCAGTTCTAACTGTTGCTTCCTGACCTGCATATAGATTTCTCAAGAGGCAGGTTAGGTGGTCTGGTATTCCCATCTCTTTCAGAATTTTCCGCAGTTTATTGTGATCCACACAGTCAAAGGCTTTGGCATAGTCAATAAAGCAGAAATAGATGTTTTTCTGGAACTCTCTTGTGTTTTCAATGATCCAGTGGATGTTGCCAGAGAAGGCAATGGCAACCCACTCCAGTACTCTTGCCTGGAAAATCCCATGGACGGAGGAGCCTGGTAGGCTGCAGTCCATGGTGTCTCGAAGCGTTGGACACAGCTAAGTGACTTCACTTTCACTTTTCACTTTCATGCATTGGAGAAGAAAATGGCAACCCACTCCAGTGTTCTTGCCTGGAGAATCCCAGGGACAGGGGAGCCTGGTGGGCTGCCGTCTATGAGGTCGCACAGAGTCAGACACGACTGAAGCGACTTAGCAGTAGCAGCGGATGTTGGCAATTTGATCCCTGGTTCCTCTGCCTTTTCTGAAACCAGATTGAACATCGAGAAGTTCACGGTTCACATATTGCTGAAACCTGGCTTGGAGAATTTTGAGCATTACTTTACTAGCATGTGAGATGAGTGCGATTATACGGTAGTTTGAGCATTCTTTGGCATTGCCTTTCTTTGGGATTGGAATGAAAACTGACCTTTTCCAGTCCTGTGGCCACTGCTGAGTTTTCCAAATTTGCTGGCATATTGAGTGCAGCACTTTCACAGCATCATCTTTCAGGATTTGAAATAGCTCATCTGGAATTCCATCACCTCCACTAGCTTTGTTCATAGTGATGCTTCCTAAGGCCCACTTGACTTTGCATTCCCGGATGTCTGGTTCTAGGTGAGTGATCATACCATTGTGATTATTTGGGTCATGAAGATCTTTTTTGTACAATTCTTCTGTGTATTCTTGCCACCTCTTCTTAATATCTTCTGCTTCTGTTAGGTCCCTACCATTTCTGTCCTTTAGTGTGCCCATCTTTGCATGAAATATTCCCTTGGTATCTCTAATTTTCTTGAAGAGCTCTCTAGTCTTTCCCATTCTATTGTTTTCCTCTATTTCTTTGCATTGATCACTGAGGAAGGCTTTCTTATCTCTCCTTGCTATTCTTTGGAACTCTGCATTAAAATGGGTTTATCTTTCCTTTTCTCCTTTCCTTTTCACTTCCCTTCTTTTCACAGCTATTTGTAAGGCCTCCTGAGATAGCCATTTTGGTTTTTTGCATTTCTTTTTCTTGGAGATGGTCTTGATTCCTGTCTCCTATAGAGTGTCATGAACCTCCATCCACAGTTCATCAGGCACTCTGTCTATCAGATCTAGTCCCTTAAATCTGTTTCTCACTTCCACTGTATAGTCATAAGGGATTTGATTTAGGTCATACCTGAATGGTCTAGTGGTTTTCTCTACCTTCTTCAATCTCAGTCTGAATTTGGCAATAAGGAGTTCATGATCTGAGCCACAGTCAGCTCCCGGTCTTGTTTTTGCATGTATAGAGCTTCTCCATCTTTGGCTGCAAAAAATATAATCCATCTGATTTCGGTGTTGACTATCTGGTGATGTCCATGTGTAGAGCCTTCTCTTGTGTTGTTGGAAGAGGGTGTTTGCTATGACCAGTGCATTCTCTTGGCAGAACGCCATTAGCCTTTGCCCTGCTTCATTCTGTACTCCTAGCCCAAATTTAATCAGACCCTAATTACAGTACTGTATTCTTTTTCACTGTTATGAATGTTTACAATATTTCATACTTTTTAGGAACACGATTTCTAATGGCAGTGAGGAGAGATCTCAGTTGACTTAACTGTTCCCGAGTAGTAGGGTATTCACCTGTTGCCTGTTTTGTCACTTTTAGTAAGAATACTGCCATGTGTGTTTCAGAATCCTTCTTGCAGATAGTCTCCTGAAGGAGAGTCATTGAGTCAAAAGATGTGTACTTCTTCAAGGGTTTTTTCAAGTCAGGTGTATTGAGGGATAATTTACATAGAGTAAAACTCACCCTTTTATATGTATAAAGTCTTAAAGCCACCCCCAGAATTAAGATCTAGATGAAGGAAAAAAAAATTGATGAAAAAAGAGATGGAGATGATTTCTTTCGCCTGGGGAAGTTTTCTGGTGTTGTCTGTTGTTGACTCCTCTCTTTGCCCTCAGCCTTTGGCCATCATCGATCTGTTTTCTGTCCTTATATATTTGTCTTTCCATGAATGTCTTCTGAATGAAGTTAGGCAGTAAGTTTCCCTAATCTGGAGCTTTGGAGATTCATCTGAGTTGTGTGTATCTGCAGTTTGTCCCTTTTTATTGCTGAATAGTATTCCATCTAGAGATGTATGATGGTATATTTATGTATTCACCACTTGATGGACGTTTGGATTGTTTCTAAATTTTGGTGATCATGAATAGCTGCTATATAAATATTTGCATAGTGGTTTTTATGTGAGCACAAGTTTTCATTTCTCTTGGATAAATACCAAAGAGTGAGATTGCTGAATTGATGGTCAGTGTGTATTTAACTTTATAGGAATATGCCAAACTGTTTTCCAAAGTTGCCAAAACATTTTGTATTTTCATTAACAATTTATGAGAGTTCTAGTTGTTCCACATTCTTTCCAGCACTTGGTATCTTCGGGGCTGTTTTTTTTTTGGTTTTTTTTTTTTGGCATAGCTATCCAGTGGCATCTCATTGTGAATTTAATGTGCACTTCCTTAATGACTAATGATGTTGAGGATCCTTTTGTGTGCTTGTTTCCATCCATATGTCGTCTTCGGTAAAATGTCTGTTCAAGTTTCTATTTTTAAAAATTCAGTTGTGTTGTTACCAACCTATGAGAATGCTTTGTACATTCTGAGTACAAGTCCTTTATCAGATTTTTATTTTTTGCCAAACATTTTCTCCCAATCATGCCTTGTCATTTCATTTTCTCAATGGTAACTTTCAAAAAGAAGATGGTTTTAATTTTGGTGAATTCCAATTCATCAGATTTTTGTCCTGTGAATCATTTAAGAAGCCTTGCTTATACCAAGATTACAAACCAAGATTATAAAGCTTTTTCTCCTTTTTTCCTTTGGACATATTATAGTTTTAGGTCTATGATCCTATTTGAGTTCATTTTTGTACATAGTGAGAGGTATGGGTTAAGCTTCATTTTTTTTCAAATAGATGTCTAATTATTCCATTAAATCGACCATATGTGTGTGAGTCTATTTCTGGTCTCTGTTGTGTTCCACTGGCCCATGTGTCTTTCCTTTTGTCAGGAGCACACTGTCTCAATTACAGCCTTGGCTTTATTGAATGAATTCCACAACTTTGTTGTTGTTTTTCAAAATTGTTTGAGTTTTCATTGTTGAGTTCCCATATATGCCAGTTATTGGCCCTCCTAACATCTCAGTCTTGCCACCAAGGGGACCCACTCCTCTCCACTTCTAATCCCTTAAATTAGATTTGTCACAACTTAGAATTTCATTGCCGTAAGGGACTTCCTAGGTTTCTTCCTCAGGATTTTGAAAATGTGCCAGCCTCTTCATTGTGCCTTTACTCGGCTTCCTGGTGTCTTAGATGGTTAAGAGTCTGCCTGCAAGGCAGAAGACCTGGGTTCGATCTCTGGGTTGGGAAGATTCCCTAGAGAAAGGAATGGCAACCCGCTCCATTATTCTTGCCTGACCATTATTCCATGGACAGAGGAGATTCTGTCCTCTGTGCCTGGCCTTCTTATTGAGCTTTTACTAGTGCCTAGGACACCTCCCTGTCCCCAGCTTCTGCCTGCCCCCTCATGTCTTCTTCCATCTTCCTGGAAGGGTCCTCCTGACCTTTAGCTCAGTTTATGTTTCCTCTGCCCTGGGAAGACTTTCTCACTTCCTCCCCCAGTTTCTGTTGAGAGTGCATTTACCTTCTTTAGCACACTTATCCTGATATGTTGAAGTTGTATTTCTGCTTGACTGCAAGCTTTTTGAGGTCCGGAACAGATGATTTCATAGACCATGTGCCTTCCATGGAGCCTGTGCGAGGTCAGAGGTCAGTAATTGTTTGTTGGCTGAATGTTGAGCATCTGGGAAACCGATTCCCCAGAGGTGGATTCCTTGGTCACAGCTGGTATCCTGGCTTTCAGTCCTCGCTGGCTTCCTTTCAAACCACCTTTTCTTCCTTGTGTTATTCTTTTTGTGACTTATTTCCATGCTGCTTTTCGAGTGAATAAGAAAATGTCATAGTTCTTAAAGGCTGTTTTGTCCATCATTTTGGTGATAAGAAAGGATGATACCCTCACCCCCTCATCTGCCATAAGGTGATAGGTTTTAACTTGTAAAGTCTATGAATCAGGTCTCCTATTTCAGTGTCAAGTGTCCGTGTACAGATAATTCAGCAGTGTTTAAATCCTTCCTATGTTCATCCTGCTACCCATGTATTTTCTTGCACTGCTGGTATGAAAGCACCCCAATCCCAGATTTTATTGCCCTGTATCAGGATCTAGCTGCTCCTAATAGTAATAATGGTTAGGAGTGATTTGTGTAGTGTCAGAGCCACAGAGGTTAAAGATTTAAAGTAGAGTCCTTCCCTGACAGTATAGCCTGTATTGAGCCATGCTACTGTCTGAAGAGTGGACATATTCCATACAATGAAGCAGTTAAAGGGAGAGGAAAGGTTATCTGATTGACCTTAATCACTGGAGTAATTCAATTAATGATTGAAGTGGTTTACATCTACCAGAAAGATGGCAGATTTTATCAAATTCTCCAAAGATAGGCGCTCCAAAGGCGCTCTGTTCTGAGTGGTTTGTGTCTTAATTGAGGGACTGAAGTGGTCAGTTACCGGTCATCTTAGACCATGGCAACCAGCTGAGTGTGTTGGAGTGTGGGGAAGTTGGGGTAGGCTAAATGCTGTTCTGTGGAAGGAATACTTGGGGAGACTCAAAGGGGAGGCCTCCAAGAGCGGTGGCTATCGGGTAGAGAGTGGGGGCAGCGAGGGCAGGGTGGCCTGCAGCAAGGGGTTCCAGGCACAGGGGGGCCCCGCGATGGAGATTCGCCTCTGCCCCTCGGCTTCCCCCGTCAGCTGGCTCTCTGTGATCCTGCAGTGCTTGTGGAGTGATCCCCAGCTGTGCCCGCAGAGGATCACCTGTGATCCGCACCACAACCCCTGGGAAGGGCCAGCGCCCTGCCTGATGCCCCAGGGCAGCCAGGAAGCCTTTCAACCCATCAACCTCTGTCCCTCAGGAGAAGGTCGGCTGGCGAAAGGACGCGCTGCACTTGCTGGTGTTCACCACGGACGACGTGCCCCACATCGCGCTGGACGGAAAGCTGGGGGGCCTGGTGCAGCCGCACGACGGCCAGTGCCACCTGAACGAGGCCAACGAGTACACGGCGTCCAACCAGATGGTGAGGGCCGGACCCCGGCACCGCCCCGCAACCCTGCCTGTGGTCTGCGGCCTCACCCAGCCTTGAGCACCTTCCTCCGGACCTCTGCTCCCTGACTTCCCCATCCTTTCTTGGGACTGGGTTTCTATTCCATCTCCTCCAACTGGGCTTCCAGAACTACTGCTCATCATTACCTTAGAGCGTTTCTTAAGGATTTCTGTAGCTGGTTCATCTTTCTGCTGTTGTGCACCCACACAAGGAATGTTTAGTTGAAAGAAAAGGTGAGTGAGACAGGATAGATGTCAAAGGGAAGAGGCGATTTTACATGAGAGAGAGGACTGTATTCCCGCAGAAGAAAAAAAAAAAAACTGGGACAGAGGTTATGAGGCAAGACCAGCAAAGAGAAGACTTCCAGGTTTCTAGAAATGGGTTTCCTGAGGCCCTGAGTTCCATCAGTGTTGGGGGCAGGTGGCAGGTGTCCTGTACTGGATGAGAAGTCCCAAGGACTTGCCGCTCCCGGTAGTCTGTCACTGTGGTTGTGCAGTTAAATATAATTTATGCAGAATTTCAAACATACAATAGGCCAGTAAATGAACTTCTACCTACCTGTCACCCAGACCCAACAATTAAGATTTTTTTTCACACTTGCTGTACAAAGTTTGTTTTTTCTTCCCAAATATCCTCTTCCTTCCCAAATGCGCTTTCCAGAGTGCATTTGGTAGAGTGGCTGACTAGAGAGAAATTCTTTCTAAATCTTACTGGACTAACCCATTTTCTCCAGTTTTAAGAGGTGGTCAAGAAGAATGGAGTCCAGAGAAAGAACTCCTAACTATACTACCTGATAACTGTAGAACCTCACTGATGAGGACTCCTGGACCCATTATTGGCCCTTAAAATCCTTCAGGACTTTGTTAAGCTGCCTTGCAGCATCTGTCAGGGAGCATTCTCCCTCCCTCCCTCCTCTGTACCCCTTCCCACGCCACAGCCCGACTTGTCCAAATGTCAGCAGCCTTTTCTGCCCATTCTGAGCCGTGAGAGGACTGAGCAGAACCTGTGCAGGACATTGGCAGGCCCAACATTGGGCATGGGAAAAGGAAAATAGGGCAAGGAGATCAGGAAGAAAGTCTTAGGGGAAAGAGGACAGATAAACAGGCGCTGATGGTAGGACGTGGTCGCTGCCCTTTTGTGGCTTCCCCCCTCTGCTGCATTCCTGCAGAAGGGATGGAAACACAGACCAAGTGTGGGAGACCTCCTCTCATCACTTCTCCATTCTGGGTTGAGAGGGGCAGGGGGAGTGAGTCTGGTTTGGTGCGTGACAGAGGGTCCTTTCCTGGAGAATCTTCCCTACATAGTTTCTCAGTAAGGAGCTGCCCGGGGGCTTGGCTGTTAAGGGGCTGCTAGGGGAAGATGCTTATTATCTGCACAGGTGAAGAGTTACTGAGTGCACGTTGGAGCCAGGTGCTAGTGTCTCTACTTGCAAGAAATGTTACCGCCTTGACTTTTGCCTTGGCCCTAGGACTATCCATCCCTTGCCTTGCTCGGAGAGAAATTGGCAGAGAACAACATCAACCTCATCTTTGCAGTGACGAAAAACCACTATATGCTCTATAAGGTACACCTGGAAGGGAGCGAGGGAGGCTGGTGGCCTGAATCTGGGAGCCCTACTGACTCTGAGATGAATGGGAGAATGGAATGTGGGGCCAGGTGAAGTGCGGGGCGGCCGCATGAGTGTTAACAGCTCTGCTCTGTGTGGGCAGAGATCCAAAGGAGGGTGGAATATAGTCCTGTCTTGATCTAGTGGAAAATGATGGTATTGAGGAAGCTCTTAAGCATTCATAAGCAGAGCATACCGAGTGAGTTAAACATATGGTTTCTAATTTGATAATGAGGGAAACAGTATCAATTCCTGTTTTTCAGATGATGAAATGGAAACACCCAGGGAATAGGGAAGGAAGATATAAAAGGAAGACGTGCAGAGAGAACACTAGGCGTACATGTAGACAGGCTGCATGCAGAGTCTGTGTGCCTTCCCGCAGAGTGTGGGAGACCAGTGGGTTAGTCTGGGGCAGGAATTTCCAAGGAAGACAGTAAGCGTCTTGAGTGCACAGAGCAGTCTGTATGAGTCTGTTACAAGACTTTGCCCAGTCACCCCACGGGCCACGCGCTACTCTCCCCTCATGAATGTGCTTCCCCACCGTCACGGGCAGATCGCCTTTCACTACAACTCCCCTGCGAGCTGCTCCTGGAGTGCTCGTCTAAGTTGGGTGTGAAGCCCGGCTCACCTCTGACATCCTTTGAAATGAGAGGTCATGAGAAGTTCATCCCCACCTCTAGAATAGTCAGCCCCAGTCCCCTCTCTCTGCTGCTCTTAAATATCCACCGGAGAACCTTTGTCTGAAGGTGTGTTTCTACCGTACCTGCCTGAGATTATCATTGATAAAATGCCACTTACATCTTCTTAAGTTCTTATCTTCTTTCAGTCTGAATCAATTTTAGATGAAAACAAGAGAAAGAGATTTTTTTGTCTTTGTTTAGTGAAGATAGCAGGATAGGACATGGCCATTTACAGGGGTCAGTTTTGGAGAGGTGGTTGCACGGACTGTACTCCAGATGCTTCAGGAGGGAAGAGACCCACCTTGGCTTGGGGGAACCTTGCTTAGAACCAAGTACATCTCACGCAGGGAGGAGGCATGTCCAGTCCAAGGCAGGCTGAGGGTGGCGGGTATTTCTAGATGTTTCTGTCACTTTTTTAAGTGACATACAGAGGCCTTGGTACCAGTGAAAGAAGAAAGGCAGCCACGTCAAGGCCTCCTGCTTTGCCAAGGACTTCACCCAGAGATACCAGACCTCCTTGGAAGGCACTATTCCCATTCAGTTCCCTGCTAAGAAAAGAGACTGTCTTGGAGACCATTGGCAGAGTTTCCTCTTTCACTCTTCCTGGACAGGTTGAGGGCATCTTTGAACGGAAACTGGGAATACCTATGTAGTCTAGAAGAGAGGACAAGAACACTGAGAATATATTGATTCTGGTCGTGGTGGTGGTTTAGTCACTAAGTCGTCTCCGACTCTTGCAAACCCATGGACTATAGCCTGCCAGGCTCTCCTGGCAGGCAAGAATGCTGCCAGAGATCAAACTTGCATCTCTTGCATTGCAGGAGGACTCTTTACCATTGAGCCACCAGGGCTCCCTATACTGACACTAGAGGATGGGATTTCAGAGCATTTTTCCATTACAGGCCAGAGAGGAGGGGTCTCCAGGAAGAAGCCTGATGTACTTTAGAAACACATCATGTGAGACCCTTCTCACTCAGACCTTGGAGAACCGAGATTCCACAGCCTACTGCAACAGCTCCATTCCCTTGTGCTTGCTTGTGGCTTCTCTGAGTTATGGTGCCAGGGGATGGCAGAAGCAGTGTGGAGGGCCCTGACCATTCTAGCTCAGTAGGGCAGTGTTCACTGTTTGACAGGATGGAAAGGCAGAATGGGCTCATTTATTTTCTTTTGTTTTTTCCCCCAAGAATTTTACAGCCCTGATACCTGGAACAACAGTGGAGATTTTACACGGAGACTCCAAAAATATTCTTCAACTGATTATCAATGCATACAACGTAAGTCACCGATTTCTTCTCCCACCCCCACCCTCTCCCCCTGGGGCTCCAGGAGCTGGTGCAGACTCAGGTTGGAAGGGCGCCATTGTGCTGGGGCGCTTGGTTCCGTGTCTTGCCTCCTGCCTCTTGAGTTTGGCGCCTTCCTCTTCCATTTGGATTCGGGGTAGAGAAGGTATCCCTCCTGTGCCTCGGTCTCCCCTCACCCCGCCACTTCGACCGACACTGCAAGCGGATCCCAGTGGAGCAGCACATGGCTTAGTCTCTGGCCGGTGGCCCTGGGATGTGCTTGGGTTCTCCCTTGGTGGTAACCCCAGTCCCCATGAGGGCACCACGCTTGGGTGGTGGGTACGGGTGCTCTTCAGCCATCCAGGTGCCTGGGCCATCCTGCCGCTGTGTTCCCTGTGGCACGAAGTGAGAAGCACGCACACCGCTCGCCTCCCAGCAGGACTGAAGTCCCCAGGCTCCTGGGGCTCTACACTGAGCTGCAGACTAAAATGGGTCAGAGGAATCCAAGAGTCAACAGTAGTTCTTTTGCCTACATGCTTAGGCTCTAATTAGGTCCTTTTCGAGGGAGCCTGCGGGGCTGTTAAATACTGTGCTATTGTAGCTCCATTAGCCTGACTCTGCTGTATTATAAGTACAGTGCTTAAGGACATGATTTAGGGGGTCACTGCTGCATCCCAAGCCAGTCATCTGCGATTCCCAAATCTCTCTCCATTCCACCCCCTTCCCTCCATTCCTAACACCCAAAAAGTGCTTGACACAAACCTCCTCTCCTCAGGAAAATGACAAGCCCTGATTCACGCTGGCACGTATGTGCCCCTCCCTGTGAAGCCTCCAGTGCCCACCCAGCCCCTCATGAGGCCTGGTGGTTCCTGAGTTGGAATTCAGAGTGCATCTGCCTGTTAAAAACAAAGTTCTACATAGAGTAAATGTAGTTTAGCTGGCTCTATTAATGTAGAATAGACCTGTGGGCTAACCTGGGAATATAATCAACTGCGCTGGCATCACATGGTATTAGAAAAACCGTCTTACTTTCCCATGGATGATTTACAAATGCACATTTGGAGCTCTGTCTTTCCAGCTGAATTTGTTTTCTACTGTGGTGGCCTTACTTTGAGTCACAAAATGCTGCTGTGCTAGACCAGGGGCTGTAGGTAATACCCTTGTTACAGAGGACCCGGAGCGTAGGGTGCCAGCCTTCTCCTAGTCTCCTGAAGGTGGTGAGTGGGTGGCAGAGAAGCTGGGGCAGGTTTTCCCTCCTCCCCGTACCTATCCCCTGGTTTTGTGCAGCTAAGGGTCCTCTTTCTCTCATACATACTCTGATCCTCATTCTTGGAACTTCCTGTTGAGAGAAACTGGACTTCCTTCGCCTTTCCTAACTCACTCCTCTCACACTAACATCCTCTTTTCTGATCTCTGAACTTTAGTCTTCATCGTGTCCAGTGGCCAGCACAGAGCCCAGTGAGACCGGGCTTCCAGGTTAGCTACGCTTTGCGGTTTTCAGATTCCTGCAGTGCGTGGAGGTGTAATGTAGTGAGGGAGTCTGAGCAGGGTGTGTGTGAGGGAAGGGCCAGGCCTGCCCCACGTCATCACTGTCCCAAGGGCCCCCCTCACCCTGATACCCTGGGTCTCAAGCTCTGGACACGAACAGGGGTGTCAGAGCGAGAGCCAGAGGCTTGCCCTGGACTGACTGCCCCATCCTGCTGGAGTCCTAGGGCTTGAAGACCCCTGGGTTAGCGGGGGGACTGTTGCTGACCGGCTCTCAACAGTGCATGACCACTGCTTACCTCTTGCCTGGCCAGAGCCTTTGGGGAAGAAATGGCTGAAGGGTGACTGGGTCCTGGATTCCGGCATGGGGTTCAGGATTCTCCTGGGCTTCTGGGGAGGAGCCATCTCCCAGCATCTCCATCCTCAGTCAGCTCCTGAGTTCTGACATCCTGGGTAGCTGGCAGCCAGAGCTACAGGGCTCCCCTGGAAACGTTTCCTGTCCAAGGCCCAGGCCCTCCTGCTCCTCACGGGTCTAATAAAGAAGGGCATCGTGACACCCGGTTCTGTAGGACTAGCAGCTGGTGCTCACCAGAGCTGGAAAAGGCGCTGTGCTCAGTCAGTGTTCCGTGTGGCTGAGCGGTCTGCACGTCCACAACCATGTGAGGGTCCAGTGCAGACCAGGCACACAGGGCCTTGGTAGGGGATCCCCAGGTGGAATCTCAAAGACGCTGCTCTCCCTCTGAGGCACGGTGCAATGACCTGAGCAGGACTCACGACAGATGAATTCACCTTCTTAATGGAAACCCAGGGGCCTGGGTTAGGCAGAGGTCTGGAGGGGAGCAGGGAGCCCTCTCTGTGGCTGAGGATTCAGGAACCGGCAGAGTAGAGAAAAGATCTGTTCCTGGCAGGGGCAACATTTGGAACCCGGAGTGAGCCCCCAAGGACCTCTGTGGATCCAGTGTTACAGCTGCACCCTGAGTTAGATTGGTGTGTCTGTAAGGAAACATGTTAGGAAACCAGACTCTGTGACTCCAGAGTGTGTGTGTGAAACCCACCCTTTAAAATGGGCATTTCTGGAATACGATCCAAAGCAGCTATTCAAATTCAGTGGAAAATGAAAACAGCTTTCTTGAGAAGTAATTAACAAACTGTGATTTATAATGCCCTGTACAGACTTAAAGTGCATGCTTGGATAAGTTTTTGACAGTTGTACACACGTGTAGAATCATCACCACAGTGAACGTGTCAATCACCCTAAGAAGTTGGGACCCTTGGTCACCCTCTACTTCTTTCTGCTCTTTCCTTCAGTGGAAATTTTAAATACATGAAATATAGACATGTGAAACAGCAAGGTGTTCAGAGCAAAGTCTAGCTGGTGGAAGCTGTGCGGGGGGCACGTCGGCGTTCAGTGTTCCTTAGCACCTGGTTCATTGGCTGCGGTCCTTTCTGGTAAGGACTGGGCCCCGTCCGCCCACACGCCTCTGGATTTGAGCCTGCACGGGTCCGTGTGTGTGTGTGTGTGTGTGCTTTGGCCTGTGGTCGGGGCCCTGGTTATCCTTTCACCTGCTTCTCTACCCGGTCAGGGTCAGGGCACGGCTCTAGCTGGACTGTTTGCATTTCTCGGCACCAGCTTCCCGCCTCCGCGCTTTGTGGTGGATTTCCTGTGAGTCACACAGGGCATGACTAAGTGTGGCGTGGACGCCTGCCTCCCCCAGTGCCGGCTCGCCATCTGTGGGGACATCCTGAAGGGACGGCAGCGGAGCACGAGGAGCGGACAAAGTGGTGTGACTCGAGGCTGGGGAGGGGGCGCAGCAGGAAGGCGTGTCTAGTGTAACGGCTCGTAGAATCGAGTCTGTTGTTCTCTGCTTTCATGGTGGGGAGTCTGCACCTCTGGGCTTTGATTACTACATTTTTTCTCGCTATGGTGGATTCTTCATTGTGAGGGATCCCCCGTGTGGAGCTTTGCTGACGGTGGGTGCTGGTGGGAGGTTCCCTTCCAGAGCTCGGAGGTAGGGCACTAGATGCACACATGTGCATACACGCGACACCAGCATTGTGTCACACAGACAAAGGGAGGGTCAAGCTTGGGGAGAAATTCTGGGGGTCCCTGTTCAGGATGAGCAAGAACAGAGTGTGCTGGACGCCACTAGAACTGCTCGTGGAGGGTGACGTCAGAGGCCTCCTCACCAAGCACATGGTTTTCTTTTCGCTGTTGCCATACAGTCTGCTCTTCCCACTCCACAGCTGGCCTGCCATAAAATGATTGCAGATGTCACCTAGCCTGGGTATTTAACAGCCTTTAAACTTCTTGATGTTGTCTACTCATTCTAGGGTGTGAGGAATAAGGAATCGTATTCAGAGGCAAATTTGGGAGTTCATTGAATTTCAGGAGTGACAAATAACAGTTTCATGCATCACAACAGCACTGGCTGTGGCTTAGATTTTCTACTGTATCCTGCACCCCGGCCACTTCTTCCTTCCTTCATTCATCAAACAGAAATAGCTTAACGTGTGGCAGGCATCATGCTACCCACTGGGGATAAAACTGAACAGAACACAGTGCTACCCTCCAGAAACTCATAATCTTTGAGGGGAGACTGACTCAACCAGGATATGTCCTAAGCATCCACACTCCCCGAGGTCAGAGCCAGTTTCCAATTAAGAAGTGTATAACTGCAGAGAGCCTGGTAACTGCAGAGAGCACTGCAGGAGGACCCAGAAGGCCCGGTTCTGATCCTGCCTGCCCCTGCCAGCTAAGTGGCCCAAGTTCCCCCTTCCATAAAATGGGAAGTTTGAACTGAATAATCTCCACAGTTCCTACCCTTACTAACATCTTAAAGCATTTCTCATTCCAGAGACAGCATGGGAGTCGAGAATAACGCACACTGTGGATCTGAACACAAAGCTTAGGGGTCTCATGGCCAGACTAGGACCTAAGATTCCATGTCCATCTGCTACAGCTACCAGTGCATCGCTAGGAATTCAGTCCTCAGTGTCCCCTTCCCCCGCCAGATTCCCTGTTAATTCTTCCAGGCAGCAGCAGATCATGGTGGCAAGTGCTGATGCTGCTTCCCAATGTCTTGTTTGTGAGCCATGGGGCCTTCGCATTTCATGAGACTGAGCCTAAGAAATTTAAATAGGTCCAGTCTACCTAGCCCTTTAATGATAAACTGGTTTGCCTTGTCCTCACACTTACAACTAAAATGTACAATTTTAATTTACCTCATCTTCCAAAAATTTTCTTCCGCTAAGCCCGAGCTGCCTAGCATAGCTGTTGTTAAAAATATCCATCTTGCCCTCTATCCATCCATTCAATAAAAGTTTATGTTCAGTCCTAGAGAGAAATATGCTATGGTCCTTGGAATTCACAGCTCAGTGGGGAGAACAGATTTGTAAAAAAAAAAACTAACCACATTCAGCAGGGCTTCCCTGGTGGCTCAGCAATAAAGAATCCACCTGCAACGCAGGAGATGCAGGTTCGATCCCTGGGTTGCGAAGATTCCCTGGAGAAGGAAATGGCAAGCCACTCCAGCGTTCTTGCCTGGGAAATCCTGTGGACAGAGGAGGCTGACAGGCTACAGTCCATGGGGTTGCAGAGAGCAGGACACGGCTGAGCAACTGAACAACGACAGATCACGTTCAGCAGGAGAGCTGTGTGTGCTGAGTGGCACTCTCGCAGTCCTCTCTGCCAGTGGAGGCTGGCACTACCAAGAGAAGAGGAAGTGGATTTAAGAGAGAATATTTTTAGAGTTGTCGAAGCACTTAGACAATTTGTGGCAAAGGGAGAGACTATTTTTTGCAGAGTGTTTTCAATAAGCTGTTAATGTGTTGGGAAAACTGCATATTTAACTAATGCAGGTTTAACACTACATGCTCAGCAGACAAAAAAAAAGACAAGCAGCCCTGGGAGAGCAAGAAGCACTTCTGCCTTCCGCTGCCCAAAGCCTTGCTGCCTGGAGTGCACCTGAGAAGGGAGGTAGGGGGCTGAAGGGCCGTCAGTTGACCTGCGGAGGGAGATCCATGTGTCTCTTGGAATGTGTATGCAACCTGCTATTCTGAGTGTATTTCGTGTATAAAAAATCCTTTTTGTAAGATGTACCTTAACTACAAATTAGTTACTTCATTTGGCCTCTGTCTCCAAAGTATATCCTCCTTAGAGATTTTCAGTGGCAATTTTTTAACCTTGGAGACGTACAGACGATTGTGTAGACTTTTCACAAACTAAATACACCCCAAATATTGAGCCACCCAGGCCAGAATGGAATATTACTATTATTGCCTCCAGAACTCCTATGTCCTCTTCTGTTACTCTCCCCCAGGGGATAGTATAAATAAGCAGACTCAGTTTGTATGCTGTGCACATCCGGTTTCTTTTGGACTGTGTGATATTTATGAGATTCATCTGTGTAGCAACAGGCAGTCATGCTTCATTCATTCTTGTACTGTATGGTATTCTACATGAGCACACCGTAATTTGGAAAAAAAATTCTGTTCTATTGATAAGCATGTGGTTAGTTCCAGTTTCTAACTGTTACAGACAGTATTGCTGTGAACATTGTTGTATGTGTCTGCTGGTCCGTACACATCTCTGCTGGATATGATTCTGGTGTGAACTGCTTGTCTAAGGTTGACCTAAGCATTAGTAGGTACCAGCCGATGTTTTTCTTGAGGGTTGTACCAGTTCACACTCCCACCAGCAGGGTTTGAGAGCCCCAGTTGCTCCAACTCCTTTCCAACATTTGGTGTTTTTAGTCTTTTTTCTATTCTGATGGATAATTTTAACTTGATTTTGGTTTCATCCGTTGTCTTGAGGACATAATCCACACATAAGATGTTATGTTCTCTCAGAAAGTAGTTGAGAGCTCATGAATGTGGACCTCATCTGATGGGGGATGGATGTGATGCTGAGCAGTGGAGGGTGGGTTCTTGGAGAAAGTGCCTGCTGAGCTGATGGGAAAGGATGATAAGGAGCTGGTCAGGGAAGGAGAGAGAGGAGCAGTGGAGCAAAGGACCATTACCCCAGGCATGTGCAAGGCCCATAGTCTAGAGAGCACATGGCAAGATATGAAGAGCTCCATGTCTAAAGCTGAGGGTGGGGATGAGAGATGGCTCTGCAGAAATGAGCAGGGACAGCTCATCACCCTTGGAAGCAGATGAGGTTATCGTGTGGCAGGTGGATCACTAGCTACTTCTCTGAGCTCCCAGAGGGAGACCTCAGGCCCAGCCTAGTAAGATGGTGTGTGGGTGTAGAGAGAAGGAAAGGGGTGAGGGAGGAGCGGCAAACCTAGCCCACTGGCTCTCGCCTTGGCTTGAGACCCCAGAGTCAGAGGAAGCCCTGTGAGCATCAGAGAACCAGTGTGGAGAGCATCTCAGCTATAGCCTTGACTGAGTGGTTCCGGCTTCTTCTCTCTCTGTTCAGAGCATCCGGTCTAAAGTGGAGCTGTCTGTCTGGGATCAGCCTGAGGATCTTAATCTCTTCTTCACTGCTACCTGCCAGGACGGTGTATCCTACCCTGGTCAGAGGAAGTGCGAGGGCCTGAAGATCGGGGACACGGTAAGTTCTTGCCTCCTCCCGTCTTAGACTTGTTAACATTGGTCTTCGTGCTTTGGCTTCTGATAACTTTTGTGACTTATTAGAGGCCTTTTAGAGTTTGTATTCTGGCTTCCAGCTCAGCCTTCTCTGTGCTGTGCCTTCAAGATGCGGGTGGACTTGTTAAAAACTCCAGCCAGTGCACAGCCCTCAGTATATTGGCTTCCTCAAGTTGACATGGTATCTTTGGTGCCTTTAACTTATTATTATTACCTTTGTTTGACAAGGATTAAATTGGGTTGGGGGAGTGTAAGTGGAAACCTAAAAGCCCCTGCCTTCATTCCTCGTCTCCTGGAGCTTGCTCTGTGCCTTGGATAGTCTGATCTTCACTTTCCCCTTCTATACAATATGAAGAAAACCTCTCACCTCTTCTGATCTGATGAGATGGAATGGATAACTCTGTCACAATGGAGGGAGCATGGATTGCCTTGTCTGAATTTAAGTGGATATAATCAAACGGTGGGGAAGAAATATCGCATATGAAGATACATTCCAAGCTAAGGACTTGAGGGAGGGAGGAGGATGTACAAGTGATGAGGACAGAGGTGAAACACTGGCTCAGAGGCAGGCAGAGTGGTGATGGACAGCCAGCCACACTGCTAGAGATTTCTGCCACCAGAAGCACCGGACAGACTGTGAGATGCATCCTTTGCTTTGTTGTCACTTTCCTTGCTCAGAAAATGGGAAGGCAGTGAGGGTAAGTTCTCCTCTGTAATGAAAGAATCTGATTGGAGCCGGAAATATTAGAGGGATCTTAAAGATCCATGACTGTATCTTCTGGGCTTTCATAAGCACTAATGATGGCCAAGGTGGAGGAGATTAGCAGACATATCCTGGACTCCAGGGAAATGGCTCAGAAAGACATGGGTGGGGTCACACAGTTGCTTACACCGCAGTGTGGTCTTTTGGAGTTTCCTCATGTTCTGTAATTGATTCTGTCCCTCCTTCACCTTCCCAACTGCTCTTCACCCACTTTACCACCCACAAGCATACATCTCACCCATTCTAAATCTTATAGGGGTGCCTCACCCCAGCAAAGGGACGGTTCAGAATGTGGTATGAAAGTTAAGAAAGTGAAGGACTGTAATGACCAGATAACAAATCTTTTTCTAACTCAGGTTTTTTTTCCAAGTGTCATTTTGTTCTTAAAAAAAAGGAGAGGGGGAGACTGAGCTAATCAAGTTGTCAGATAATAAATTATTAAAATTTAAAAATGCTTATTTATGGCTTTTAGCTCCGAAGATACTCATAGAATAAGGTGATGTTGCTGTAATAGACTCCTATTCCCATCTTCCTATTGACGCGAATAAATTTTGGAGAGAATGGTTTAATCTATGCAAATAAAATTTAGGAGTAGAATTGATGCTAATCCCTGTCTTATTTAGTAATAAGTCAAATTTTTAATATACATGGACTATCTGGGTGGGGAAAGCCCCATCTCATTAAAGTTGCACATCGAATAAAATTTTATTTTTTAATACTTGTCATATTTTGTAACATATTTATGTTGTTTTGATCAGTTGCAATGATTAGTCAATCCAGATGGTGTTTTTAAAAACATAAAAGCCTTATAGTCACCAAGTTTAAAGAGGCAGTTATGAAATGTAGAAGGAGTTAGAACTAACCAGAAAAAGTACATGTAAGTGGATTCTTTAGATCTGTGGTGCATGGGATGTTTAGTGCAGTGTGTCAGGAAAGCTAAAGAAGGATGCGTGAAAAACACCCAAAGAACCCTTTGCTTGAAGAAATAGGAACCATGAAACTGAGGAGGCGAGGATGTACAGCACACACCAGATGCCTGGGTTTCAAGATGTCTCCTGACAATTTCTAATGGCATCCTAACACAAAGACAGGTGACATAGGTTGGCAATAGCATAGCTGGGCAGACGCATAGCTGAGTAAATCTGCTTTCTAGGAGTGTGGATGACATCAGCTGGAGGAAGGCTTGACTGAGGTTCCTATTGTCTCCTGTCCATGTTTGCTACTGGCTTGAGGTTAACTCGTGGGAGAACTGCTTATCAAAGGTGGGAAGGTCACAAAGCTGGAGACAGTAGATTACTTATAAAGCAGGAAAACCAAGATTTAAGAACATTTTTCAAAATGAAGTGGAGTTCGAATCATTGGGATTAGTATCTTGCACTTAGATCAGAATATTAGTAAGATAGAGGGAACTTGGTTTGATAGTAGCTTTTAAGAAAAGGATCTGGTAGATCCTGATTCTCAAAGGCTCCATGTGAGTAACTAGTGTTGCTTTTAAAAAAATACAACGCCAACTGAGGCTGCATTAATGGAACCCCACTGGGTTCCCTGTAAGGAAGGTAGTTATTCACGTTGACAGATGAGCAAAGCTGAAGCACACAGAGGTCAGTCAGTTCCCCAAGTAAGCAGCCAGTAAGTAGCAGAGCAGAAGTCCAAGGCTTAGACCTTCTGGCTCTGACACCAACACCAGCGCTCCTCCCTACCCCCCCCCACCTTCCCTTGGCACTCACTGCCCATCACTGTTCCGTCACACCTGTCCCATCTGTCCAGAGGGCTCGTCTCAGAGTATGATCTCAAGGGCCAGCCTCTAGCAAGGGAGTACCTCCCCACGTGCTCTGCACAGCCCCCGTGGCTCAGTGCTGCCAGGCACCCTGAGATGTGAGATCACCCACAGACGGGCAGTGGACTTGCAACAGTCTCCTGAGTCCCCTCACTGCTCGTAGCATCCTGACCGTGGGGATGGTGACGCGAGCTGCCGTTTCCTGGGGATTTATAATGCACTCCATGCTGTGCTCGGGCTTCGCCGCCAGGTCTCTGCTGCTTGCAGCCCCTGGGTCAGGTGGACATTGCTTCTCCATTTTATGTGAGAAAGACTGAGACTGCGGGGTGGGCTTGTGGGGTGGCGCTGAGGGCCTTGCTGGAAGTCTGACTGCTGGTGAGCACGTGCGCTAGGAGACAGCTACAGGTTTCCTGCTTTATAAGTAATCTACTGTCTCCAGCTTTGTGACCTTCCCACCCTTGATAAGCCGTTCTCCCACGAGTTAACCTCAAGCCAGTAGCAAACATGGACAGGAGACAATAGGAACCTCAGTCAAGCCTTCCTCCAGCTGATGTCATCCACACTCCTAGAAAGCAGATTTACTCAGCTATGCGTCTGCCCAGCTATGCTATTGCCAACCT
>SJYQ01093902.1:0-12941 GCA_006410935.1 Redunca redunca | reverse complement strand
AGAGTTTGCTCAAACTCATGTCGTCCATTGAGTAGATGGTGCTGTCCAACCATATCATCTTCTGTCGCTGCCTTCTCCTCCTGCCCTCAATCTTTCTCAGCATCGGGGTCTTTTCCAGTGAGACGGCTCTTTGCATCATGTGGCCAAAGTATTGGAGCTTCAGCATCCATCTTTCCAATGAATAGTCAGGGTTGATTTCCTCTAGGAGGTGTAGGGGGTAAGGGACAAAGGTTGTCCTCAGAGAAATAATCCTTAAATGAAATCTTGAGGTCCCAAATCCAGTGATTTCCATTTTTCCCTCCCAACACCAACCAAGGCTGACTGAGTGGGCCTGGCTGCTGGAAGTTGGTTTTCTCATGAACTAGCTTTGACACATCAGTATGCAAGTGGCCTGCTATGCGGCTAGCGCTAACGCCGGGTACAAAGGGCCCTGGGAGCCCCGTCATAGGCTTCCCACGGCGTCCCCTCTACTGTCCCCTCCCCTGGGGCTCTCCACCTCGTGTACGTGCCCATTGTCTCTGTGAGCTCCTAGGAGCCTTGGCATCTGCACAGCCTGGATTTGGTGGGCCTGAGTGGGGGTTGGGCGGCCCCTGGGAAAGGATGAATCAGGCCAGCAGCCCCAAGGGGGAACCAGGAGCATCTCAATGAGGTTCAGAGGAAGGGCTGCTGTGCCCGTGACCGTCCTCTGGAACCTCAGAGTGGGAAACGGAGAGTCTCCGGAACTGGGGGGCCTTCACCATCAGTCCACAGTGGTCGCAGAAGAGGAGCCTCATTTCAGCCACCTGACAGGCTCGCTGGATTCTTTCCTGATCCCGCAGGGAAATGGACTCTGAGGGGAGGGGTGGCAGAACAGATTGACTCTCTGTTCCCAACGTGCTTTTTATAGCATTCCTGTGCCCAGCAGGACCTGGAACTTGGTGGCTGAAACTGAGCCATTTTCTGGTTATCAGGTGGCCAGTCAGACATTAGGCCGCATGGGCCCTGACGGTGAGGGCCTTGGATAGCCCAGAGCCTTGGCTGGGGAGGGCCAGCGGGACCTGCTGAGAAGCCAGGCCTTCCGGCTCCTCCAGCCGGGCAGCCTGCGCGGACAGCAGGTGAGTGTTTCTGAATCCTGGGCGGTTGGCTGCCAGTGCTCATTGAGGGTCTTCATCTTTCCACTTCCTCCTGGTAAGTCCCAGGAGATTTAATCCCCTCTCTTGCTGCTTAATTCCATGATGCAGGCAAGTTTTCCTGGGGGAAGGTTATGCTCACAGATGGACACTACCCACAGTCTTGCAATAATTAAATGCCTTGGACTCTTGGTCCAGGCTGTTTGTAACTTTTTTCATTTCTGACCCCCAGCTGCCTTTGCAGGGAGCGGAGCTTTCCATTTACCAAGTCCAGCAAAGTTGTTCCCCTGGGAAGCACTAGGCTTCTCTCTGAGCCTCAGAGGAAGAGATGTTCATCTCCACGTTCTTGATGCCCTTGGCACCTTAGTCAGGTGCAGCCTCCTTGTCCTTCCATCTGCACTCAGCTTACCCCCAGTCCAAGGCTGGAAGATTTAAAGAAACCTCTGGTCACCACCTGGGGGGTCCCCACCTATGGTCCCTGTGTGGGCTGGGCCTTTCCCTCTGAACCCAGCTCTGGACACTGGACGCCTGCCTCATTCTCTCCTTCTAGGAGGTGATGTGCCAAGGTGAGCACAGGCCTAGCCCCACCCCTCCCCAGCTGTGTGACCAGCACTAAGCCCCCTGAGCCCACCAACCAACCCCGCTTTCTCTCTGGTAAATGAGGATGCCTCCTCCTAGGGCATGCAAATGAGATGCTCATGAAAATACCAAGCACGGTGCCTGGTGCGTGTAGTACTCAGCAGCTGGTAACCGTTAGGCAGATTGCAGTATCCTGGGTGGGTCCCCATCTTACTTCCTTGCCTGGAGAGCCCCGCCGTACCTGAGGGCCTTGGAACTTACTCTTGAGTTTGCTTTTGTCAGTCTTTCCCTCTGCCCCTCCCACTGCCCGAGTGGAAGTGGGAGTGGGCCAGTCCCAACTTTCTGCAGCTGGCTTGGTCCTCCCAGCTTCCTGACCTGGCTCGTGGTCATTGTCCTCATTGTCTGACAGCATGTCCTGTGACACCCCTGTCTTGTTGCCAGCAGGACCCTCTTCAGGGCCTGGGGTGCTGGCTCTCCTGCTCAGTCTCAAACACGCCCGCTCCCACCCTGGGGTCCCTAGGTGTCATGGAATCTGAGGGGAGGCCTTTTAGAGTTAGTAATGATCCCAAAGTAAAAGGGATCCATAGAACGTTTAGAAAAAGATATTTTGCGAGTTTTCAAAAAATACACCTAAAGAGTACCCAGTAAAGCAGGTTATTGATGACTTTTTAAAGAAATCAGTTCTTTTCCAACCCAGATAGTAGAATTAACAACAACAGTAGCTAAAAGTGGTTCCTAACTTGTTTTGAGCTTCTAGAGTGTTCTGAGGAGCCTTTTGAAAGAGAGAGACACCTGGGCCAGGCAGTGGGTCAGTTTCTGGAGTGGGTCCAGGCCTCTGTCCATTTAAGGGAGAAGGACTCGGGGTGTTGTCTGGTCAGGTGTGCCAGCTACCTGTCTGGAGATTTCTGCAGCGCCACGCATGGAGGGCAGTGCTAGGTGATTCTTACCACGCAGCGTGAGAGGGGAAGTGGGGTCATGCTTGACTTCCTGGGAGAGTCACAGCGAGCAGTGTCTTTCCCTTCCTCACATCCCAGCCATGTGGGCGGCTAACAGGCACCTTTCCTCCATTGTGATCTGCCATCGAGGTCCACGTTCCTACCTGTTTCCATGGCAACTCATAAGCAGCTCAGGAGTTGGCAACATGCTTCGCATGCTTTGTTTAATAAGAAAAGGTCTGTCCACATGTACCCCTGGTGACTCAGATGATAAAGAATCTGCCTGCAATGCAGGAGACCTGATTTTGATCCCCGAGTCGGAAAGATTCCCTGGAAGAAGGCATGGCTACCCACTCCAGTATTCTTGCCTGGAGAATCCCCAAGGACAGAGGAGCCTGGTGGGCTACAGTCCATGGGGTCGCAAAGAGTTGGACATGACTGAGCAACTAACCCTCTCACTTTTTCTTTCACTTCTGAATATAACCTCAGGGCCGTGGGCTGATTATGAAAGACTTGGTTGTGGGCGCCACGCAGAGAGAAACTGGGATGAAGGGAGGTTCAGGTGTGTCTGTGAGGAGACGGCTAAGCTGGAAGGGACCCAGGGGTCCTCTGTCCCTTCTCCAGCAGGGGAGGAGGCACCTCTGCGGAAGAGTAGGCAGCTGCCAGGGCTGCTGGGCCCCAGGGCCCCGCATGCTCAGGGAGCATGTCTAGCTTGGTGCAGACGAGGTGCCTGGTAAATTGTTGAATGTTTTGTTGACTTTCAAAATGGAGATGGGGAGAGGATAGGATAGAAGTGAAAAGAAAGGGGAGAAAGAGAACCATGTAACCTTGAGTGAATCTTTCTATCTTCCTGTGGAAGCCTTTTTCCTCCAGGGTGTGAGGATTCAAAGAGATAACATTAAAGAACCAAGCACGATGCCTGTCAGATGCTGGTGTCTGAACACATCCTTCCTGGGTAAAGGGAAGGGCTTGCTGACTTGGGGCCTCATCCTCCTCGGGTGGCTGGAGTGGCCTCCTTGCGTGTGGGCAGGAGCCAGATTTGATCCCAGCTCTGCACTGAGGGCCTTGGAGGAACTGTGCTCGGGCCCCTGGGTGATGGGGAGGCCAGTATAGGGAGCGGGAGGCCCAGTCACGCCACGGCCACAACATCCCCTCTCTTTCTTCTGCTCAGGCGTCCTTTGAGGTGTCAGTAGAGGCCCGGAGCTGCCCCGGCAAACACGCACAGCACATGTTCACCCTGCGGCCCGTGGGCTTCCGGGACAGCCTGGAGGTGGGGGTCACCTACAACTGCAGGTGCGGCTGCAGCGCAGGGCTGGAGCCCGACAGCGCCAGGTGCAGCAGCAACGGGACTTACGTCTGCGGCCTGTGTGAGTGCAACCCCGGCTACCTGGGCACCAGGTGCGAGTGCCAGGAAGGGAAGAGCCAGAGCGGGTACCAGAACCTGTGCCGGGAGGCGGAGGGCAAGCCACTGTGCAGCGGGCGCGGCCAGTGCAGCTGCAACCAGTGCTCCTGCTTCGAGAGTGAGTTTGGCAAGATCTACGGGTCCTTCTGCGAGTGCGACAACTTCTCCTGCGCCAGGAACAAAGGTGTCCTCTGCTCAGGTAGGTGCCCCCGCAAGCACTGTTGCTCTGAGCCAAAGCATGCCTTTTACTGATTGCCATGGTACTGCTGGGAGCAAGCGAGGGCCAGACTTGGGGGTGGCACCAGCATGTTGAATACAAAAACAAGAGACAGCGCTGCTGCGTTGTCTGAGGGACTCTTAGGGTTGGCGGGGTCTGCTGTGCGTCCTTCAGGACTTACCCACACAGCATTCCTGACTTATAGATGATCAGGCTCTTCTTGATTGCCTTGGGGACAGGGAGCTCCCCGGGGATGGTAGTGATTATTTATTAGACATCCATGCATCGCCTGTGGGCTTCCCTGGTGGCTCACTGGTAAAGAATCTGCCTGCAATGTGGGAGACCTGGGTTCAGTCCCTGGGTTGGGAAGACCCCCTGGAGAAGGGAACAGCTACCCACTCCAGTGTTCTGGCCTGGAGAATTCCATGAACTGTGCAGTCCATGAGGTCGCAAAGAGTCAGACACGAGTGAGCAGCTTTCACTTATCATCTCCTATGGCTGCTCTAACAAGTTTTCATAGACTTAGTGGCCTAAACAACCCAGGTTTATTCCATTCCAGTTCTGGATGTCAAAAGTCTGAAGTGGGTGTTATTTGGCCAAAATCCAGGTGTCATCAGGGCTGCATTCCTTCTCGAAGTTCTAAGGGAGAATCTGTTCCCTGGCCCTCTCCATTCTGCATTCCTTGGCTTGTAGCACCTTCCTCTGTTTTCACAGCCAGCGGTGTAACATCCTCACATCTCTCTCTGACCTCTCTTGCTCTGATGCTCTCTGCCTCCCCCTTATAAGGAGCCCTGCAGTTGCATTGGACCCACCAGATAGTCCAGACCAGTCTCCCCATCTCAGGATCCTTGACTTAATCACATCTGCAGGGTCCCTTCTGCCCTGTAAGGTAACACTGATACAAGTTCCAGGGATTAGGCTCTGCATATCTTCGAGGGCCATCCTTCTGCCTCTCACAGGTATGATTTGAAAGTTTTCTTTTATATCAAACAGAAAATTGTTTCTCAGTCACTTCCACCGGTGGGTCACATTTTAGGCTTCCCTTTTCCATATGGCAACCTGCTAAAACATCTGAGAACTTCTTTGTGTTTCTCTGTTCTCTTTTCTAATTTTTAAAATATTAAAATTTTTTGTTTTCTTTTCTTAACCCAAACCAGATACCAGGTCTCTTCCTGCTTTGAGGCTCTTGTCCTTTTGTTAAGCATGCTTCTCAGAATCAGGCAGGTTATTTGTCATCTGGGTAACAGGGGCTCAGCCCCAGGTTCAACTAACATTTGCTTCCTGTGACCTGAACTTTCCACTTTGATAAACACCTGCTAACAACACTCACCTTTTCTTTTCTATTAAACAATCACATTGTCCTGTTGAACTTGATTTTAACTTGACTACCAAAAGTTGAAGATTAATATTTGAATGAACTGTAGCAAAGCCAAGTTCTGTTGTGTCACATCTGAGCACTTAAGTTTTTGAATCTAAGCATAGGACTTTACGTGGATTACAGTTAAATGGAAGTTTGGCAGTTCCCATTCTGGGAGTGGCACTCTGGTGAAACACTGTGTCTTTTAATATGTCTCTTAAAGGTCAGTCTGTCCAGCACCACGCCACCTGCAGATGGAGTAAGCAGAACAGTTTTGAGCAAGATTATAGTTTCTTCTGCTACCTCTTATTCTTTTATATGTTCTGTTGCTTCCAGGATCCCTTCTTTGTGAATGGTCTTCCGGTGGTGAAGTGTTGATTTAGAAGGAACATGGAGTGTGGCAGGGAAGACGAAGCACAAACATGTGAAGCAGATCAGATCATAGAAATCATCTGTCCCCGTGGGGGGCGCAACCCCCCTTCTGTCCACGGGAGAAGCAAGAGCAGATGGCAGCACGGGAGGATAAGCCAGTGAGGTCTCCGGGGCAGACCACACTGTGAGACACATACATGGGTGTGGCCTGCTCAAAATTGGAAATGTTCTAGAAAGTGCAGGACGTATGGTGTCATAGAAGAGTCAGCTAGCTGATAGGGTCTGGATTTGTTGTGCTGAACAGGCAGCAGGGATCCGCTCTTCCCGATGGGTTGGATGGTTCCACTGGGTCAGCAGAAAAGTGCTTAGGATCAGGCAGGCCTGGGCCTGAATCCAGCATCACCATGGGCTGCTTGTGTCCCTTTGGGCACAGAAGTTTGGTGAGCAGTAAGAGAACGTGTCTAAGCACCTAGCACATTGCCTTGACCACCAGCTCCTCTAAGAATCAGTGCCACACACTCCTGGGAGCTGTAGCCGTTCCCATTGTGTGTACGGGCCACCTTCCCCATGAGTCCCGCGTGGCGGGATGGACAGACTGCCACCATAAACACTCTAAGATACCTGACTGTGTCTGTAATTGGCTTTCGGCAGTTTTTTTTTTTAAAGAAAAAAAAAAACAAATTAGCAAGTATTATCATGGATTCCCTCAAGTGCCAAAAATGTGCCTGTGGGGGACTCTCACATGTCCCTGAGTGAGGAAACAGGAGGTTAGAGCTGCCTCTGGGGCTCCTGCCTGTGTGGTATGTTGAGTCACTAACTCCTCTGGGTTGCTGAGCTGGATGTCTTCTGTTCCCTCATAGGAAAATTTGAAAAATACAGGGGGAGTCGATGGATGTGTGGTCAGTCTGAGCTGCCTGTCTCCGTCTTGGTGACCAGGATTAATTTGAACCATCTGGTGAAGCAGACAAGAAACTTCTTTTACCCTCTGTGTCCTCAGTCAAGAGAATGACTCCAGCTAGCTGGAGGATTATTCTTAGGTCTAGAATATTCTGAAGGGAAAAAAAGAAGTTGTTCATTATTTCAGCATTCCAGTCTCCCATCTAAATTTTTTTCTAAATATGTATGTGTATGCAATTTTGTATCTTGCTTTTTTTTCTTATATCCTAAGAAGCACCTGAAGTTGAATTACTTGAACATAGCAATGATTAGAAGAACATTTGGCTATCTTTCCACTGCATCTCCAATTAGCCGCCTCCACCCCTTCACTTTCTGGCTCAGACGGTAAAGAATCCCCCTGCAATGCAGGTGATGTGGGTTCAATCCCTGGGTCGGGAAGGTCCCCTGGAGAAGGAAATGGCAACCCAGTCCAGTATTCTTGCCTGGGAAATCCCACAGACAGAGGAGCCTAGCGGGCTACAGTCTATGGGGTTGCAAGAGTTGGACCAGACTTAGCAACTAAACCACCACCGCTTCACTTTGAAAGCAACAGCTAGTTGAAGCTATCCAAGTCTTCCTGGAGACAGTACTTTGTGAGGTCAGGAGGTGTGGGTGATGTGAGGTCATCCAGGAAGGATGCCTAGCTCCAGGCAGGACCCATCCTCATGCGTGCAACCCTGCCTACCCATCCATGTAGCGCCCAGCTCCTCGTTGCTTGTCTCACAAGCACTCCAGCTTGTTCAGGAGGCAGCAGCGGGTGGGTGAGGGGTCCACTCCCAATTCCTTGTTCCCAAGGTCAGCTTGGGGCTCCCGCTCTGAAATTGAGTTCTTTGGTTTCAAGCTCTCAGATCACTGTTATGTTTGGGGTTTTGTGGGGGAGAAGTCTTATTTCTCAACAGCCGTTCTGGTCTTGAAGATGCTGACTCAGAGACTCACAAGCAGCTGACTTCAGCCTTCTCTCAGCCCTTCCCCCTGCAGCCAGGCCTGCAGGGGCTGTGAGGTTGTGATCCACCTTCAGACAGGGCCTGAGGCAGAGCCAGGCCAGAGCCGGCAGGGATGTGCTGGAGAAGTTCTTCCACTTCTCTCTGGTCTTTTCACCTGTAAGAGGCTTCTGGTCCTTACCCCCAACCAAGACATAGGACTGAGGGTCAGGCAAGAGGTTACAGGTTTGAGATGTGTTACACGTCACAGAAGTTAGTAGTGAAGGAGACCCAACTAAGGTCTGGAAGCAGTTGAACATCTTGGTTATTACTTTGGTGTGACACACTGTCACGGGAATGTGTGTGGATCCAGGGCTGCTGTTTCTCCCTCTGGTTTCTAGAGGCAAAATAACTCAGAGTGGTTCTGTCCACAGACCATTCCTGTGAGTACAAAGAGAGCCACGGGGCCATTGTGAGGATTTCTGTTCCTTTGAGTCTTCTCAAGTGTTGACCCTTCAGAATCCCTCTGTTAATAGGACATGTGGACATGGTCTGTTTAGTTGTTTTCAATGTAATTAAAGGTTATTGTGCAAAACTTTGTTATTCTTTGCTGGTTTCTGTACCCAAACAGTGCATTTCCTGGGATTTGAGTTACTCTGCTATGGTAAGCTGTTGCAATCATCCCAACCCTAGAGCTTTCAGCAATCTCTGTTCTTAAAACGCCTGCACTGCTTAGTTGCTCAGAAGTGTCCAACTCTTTGAGACCCCATGGACTGTAGCCCGCCAGTCCATAGGATTCTGCAGGCAAGAATACTGGAATGGGTTGCCATGCCCTCCTCCAGGGGATCTTCCCAACCCAGGGATCAAACCTAGGTCTCCCGCGTTGTAGATGGATTCTTCACTGTCTGAGCCACCAGGGAAGCCTGCACTGGGATATGTGGAATAATTTACTGAAAACTTACTTCTTGGGTTTCATATATTGAGAAAATTTATATCAAATAGGATATAGAATTTTGAACAGAATGCTTTTGGTCTTGTCATTGTGAGGTCCTAGAAGTATATCTAAGTATTTTACTTCATATTTTACTTTATCTAATAGGTTATTTGGCCAATTAAGGCAAGTAGAGGTCAAGGGGCAATTGCATTATTCTTCCAGACATTAAAAAAATGGAGAGTTGCATCATTCTGAGTGGCCAGAGCCAGCATCCAAACAGAGAATCCTGGTCTGGGCTGGTGGTTTCCAGAAGGTTTCACAAGGTTGTGTTGAACCTCTCCTATTAAAAGCACCTCTGATATTATGGCCTACTTCTAGACTTATTGATTCTTGCCAAATGAAACACCTCCCATGGCAGCAGTTATCTGGATATGTTTATAAAAGTGCTTCTCCCTCTGTTTATACTATTTTCTTTAGAAGTATAATTTTCACACCCAGAGTAAGTATCCTAGTGGCCATCTCGGGAGCTGTGGTCCCAGCTCTGCCTTCTGTCACTGCATTGCAATTTCACATTCCATAAATGACTTATAGGATCTTCTGGAATGTGGTTCCATGACAGAGTCCTCAAAAAGTACCTTTTGAATGAACCCAGATTTGACATATTTAATTTCTCAAGAAGAAAGGGGCTTTTGGTGGGATTACCACCACTGCATGCCTCAGGTGGGAGAGCCTAGAAAATTCTTCACATCTTTCCGTGTGTATTAGTCTCTGTTTCGTTTCTTGATGGTTACCTGGATGCTTTTTGCAAATACAAGGAGGCACTATATATGAGTGTGAAAATTCCGTCCATATCTTGCTCAAGTTCATTTGAAAAAAACAGCAAGGTACCAAAATGTAGGGCTTAGTCAGTCATATAAGCAAATGATGTACCTTTCAGACTGGCCAGGTGAAGCAGATGAGCTGGACTGCTCAGCTCTGGAGTCATCTAGCATCTTGCAGCCTGAGGCTGGAGAAAGCTCTTGCAAAAACTGTCGTGTAATAAGTATCAGATCTTAGTGCAGCTGGAGACACCGAGGCAGTGATCTCTCACTGAGGTTGTTTCGTTTTGGGTAGAGTGCTGCATTCATCTCATTGAGGAGTTCACTGAGCATTCCTCATGTGCCAGGTTTTATACCGGGTGCCAGGGGTACAGAGTTGGAATTGCTCACAGTATTGAATTAATTTTTAAATGTTTGTTGTCACTAGAATTTTACACTCCTCAGACATTTTCTGGGTTAGAGGAGTGAGGATATGAACCGCTTAAGCTTCTTCCTTCACCATCCAGACTTGTATGAGATGCTGAAAATTAAGCAGGTTGGCAAGCCATTTGGAGAACCTGCCTTGTTCCATGCTCTGGGCTATTGTTCCAACTCTGGGAATTGAGTTTTCTTACTGCCCTTCTCACTGCTCAGATCCCAGAAATACCTGAAGCAGCAATTTACCAGTGACTGTGAAAACTGGAGTAATCTGAACATTGGACCTCACCTTACTACCCTTGTCTCTCTACTTAGAAAGGGAAGTGTGCAGATAGGGAAGCCAGTGATGCGGACTCTGCACATGCTTTTGAACTTCAGGCCTAATCCAAGGTCATGGAATTTGGCTCGTGAAGGAAATAATGAAACTTTAAAAACAAAGGAAAAGCCTAAGAAAACCATGAAAATGCCAAAGATACAATCTTAGTCATGTATAGAATTGGGTGGCATTAACTTTTTGATATTATAGAATAACACATTAGGAAATTTTCCATTCTTAGTTAAGCTGAAAACAATGAGACCTCTGGTGACTAAAACAGTTATTCTTAGAGCTACTTTGGTTTCCTTTCTTCAGTGTTGAGCTGTCACTTTTGAGTTTGGTCTTGATTTTGGAAACTGTTATATAACTGATGGTAGGTCTCTGCTGCTCAGTGCTTTGGGTAGGGTGTGGCAGGATTGGATGGAGCCCTGTTTTCCTTCGGGGTAAGTGTTCTTGACTGTCAAACACTGACCTAAGAACTCCACCCAGATCCAAACTCTCCCTGCTGTCTGGAGGTTGCTCTAAGTGAGTTCAACCTCCTGAAATTTTGTGTGTTGTTAATGAAAGGTACTGGGGTCTGTTACCCTGACTTGCATCAAAGCCATTCGACTGACACTGTGTTGTGGTGAAGGAAGGCACAGTGTTTATTGCAGGTGCCAAGCAAGGAGACTAGGCAGCTTATGCTGGAAAGACCCTTAACTCCTCAAGGACTTTCAGAGACGAGTTTTTAAAGGCCACATTAGGGGTGATGGTTGCAGGGAGCCTGATCAGCTCGTGAACATTCTTCTGATTTGCTTATGGTGAAGTAGTAGCATGAATTTGTTTTTGAATTTCAACTGGTCTGGGGCCTACCATCATCATGCAGTCAACTTCCTCTACTTGGTGGGGGCTTTAGTTTCTGCCAGACAACTCAGGGATATGACTCAGGATGTCAGTAGCCCTTGAGCAGGAGCTAAGGGTCCTTGACTTGGTTTTATGCCTAAGCTATTATTTTGCTTTTCTTGACTGCATTTCTTTGTTTCTGTATTTTCTCACTTCTCTGATTAAATTTTCTCTTTGGAACTTGGGGGAGGCCTCGGAGGAGGCTAAAGCTTTTCTACAAACAGAGTCAGAGGACACAGGGCAGGAGGAAGGTCTATCCCTGGAAGGCCCCTCAGACTTGTTGTCTTCTGGACATCGTCCTGAGCCCTTGTCTATTGCCCTCTGACCCAGAGGACGGGACCTCCTATCACCCTAGTCCACAAACCACAGCCCAAAAGTCTTGATCAGGTGACCCATCATCCTTAAGCTAAAGGAATATGCTTCTCAGGTTTCTCTTTTATGTTGTTTGACATTGCAGTACTGGCCTTTAGGCAGACATTGTAACAATGCAAGGAGAATCAACTTTAAGACGCTTTTAGTATCTTGAGGCGTTTTTCCTGGGGAACACACTGAGGCTAGTTTATACTCTCCACAAGCAAGCATGAAATAGTAGGATTATTCACATCTCCTGCCTTTCCTGTCACCACCGGACACGCACACACACACACACACAGTGGGTTAGCTGCCTATTACCTGCACTGACCGTTTGCATTGTGGGAAACTGAGGCCCAGAACCTGGACTAAATCACTTTATGATTCTTGGTAAGAGATTCAGATTTGGGGAACCTTGCAAGTAAATAGTTAACCTGTTTCTACTGAATTTTGCTCATTTTGATTAGCTTGAGACTCTAACCAAATCTCTATTACCAGTTCAGCCCTTCCTGCCACCACTCAAGCATGTAGCCCACAGTTTTCCAAGTCTTCCCTAATAAGTGCGCTTTATTTTGGTCAAAATTTTAGGAAACATTTAGTCTCTGTTTTGCTCAGTGAGTTTTCTCTAGGTTGCATAAGGAGAGCGCACACCAGGCTGAAGGACACGCGTGGACCAGGAGCAGCCGAGGCGCCCGGTTTTATGACTGTTACTCGAGAGGCACACGGCGTTCCTCTTAGTAGCCAGTGAGTGTCTGGCTGTTGTTATTGATTAGACTGGACCCACTTTCCCTTAAATGAACCTTTGTTAGCCTGTTCTAATTTATAAAATGCTCTCGAGGTGAATGATCTCATTTGGTTGTTTTCCTCTACCGGGAGTTGGAGGTGGCTGTTACTGATCAGCCCTGTGGGGGAGACTGTGGCCGAGAAGATTGGCATGTTGGCCACACTCCCCACTGGTGGTGGTTGGCCCAGAGCCTTGACCTAAGAAAAGCCCACCTACCCTAACCCTCAGGGGATTCTCTTCTCTGGGTAGCTGCTTCCTGCCATCTTGTGGCTTGGCAGGGCTTCTGGCAGCCAGGCTTCAGCATGGCCCACTCTTGTCACATGCCACACCGACTCTGTCCATTGAGAGTGCTGCTCCAGGCTCTGAACAGTGGCCAGCTGAGGATGGAATATGGCACCTGTTCACCAGCCACAACATGACAGCTTTCCAGGTTGAAAATAGTCACCCTCTCATCCTGTCGCAGTGACCAGAGAAAGGGGAGGGAATTCACGTCTCCCCAGATGCGCTTGGCATTTCCCCACAAGTGCCTGCCAGGCAGATCGGGCAGATTAAGCTAAACTCGAGAAGTTGATCTGGGGCACCTCTGTTTCTTTTGGCTGCAGGCCTTCTGTT
>SJYQ01093901.1:0-18961 GCA_006410935.1 Redunca redunca | reverse complement strand
TCCCCCCCACCCCAGACTGCTCCTTCTCTGCCACAGGGCCCCCACTCCCACCCCGCCCTGAGCTGTCTTGTGCATGATCTTTGTGACTGTGCGTCTGTACCGAAGAGGCAGAGGGGAGCCAGGCTGGGAAAGCGCCAGCCGGGGGGGGACGGGCCAGCAAGGGACAGACTCGGGCCCAGGCCCCTCCGCTTCAAGGAGGGCTGCCCCGGGGCAGTTAGCCATGCTCCTGTCCCCCAGCCTTCAGCAGTTTCACTCCTTCCTGGGGTCTGCCCTCTCCTGGATCAAGGCTCTCTCTGGACCCCAACCTTGCCTCTTCCTGACCAGCCTACCTGCCCCATCCTGTGTCCTTTCCAGCTGTCCCCCTGAATGGGCACCCTCCTCTGCGGGCTGGGGACCAGCTGGCCACATGGTGCTGCTTTTTGGTTTAGGGGAGGGGTGGCCCTAAGAGACAGCCCAGCTCTAAGCCTCTAACAGCCGATCACTGCCAGGGGCCATGGCCGGGTGGCTTCTGGCCAAGTCAAGACCCGGCTTCCTCCCCTACCTGGGGGCAGAGTCCCAACAGGTCTTCGGCTGCCTCGGCCTCCTTCCTTCCCTAGTTCCTCCAGCCCCCGGAGCAACCCCTTAGGGCTATACCTGACCCCAGGGAAAATTGTGGAAGAGGCTGAGCAGGGGCCTGGTCTCCTGCCCTTGGAGCGAGGGCAGCAGGGCAGGCCCTAGTCAGGCCTCTGCACTGGCGCAGCCCACGCACGCCTGGGCCATCACCTCTCCCCGGGTTGGGTCCTCAAGCCATTGTGTCGCATGTGTAAGACAGTGGTCCCGGCTCTCCTGTGCTCGAGAAGTCAGTGTCACTTCAGGTCTGCAATCTTGTCCCACCCTTGCTGCCTGCCCCCCATCCCCACCACATGGGTGTTGGCTGTCTCGGATGCAGTATTCAGCCAGGGAGGGGGCACCTCCCTTCTCCCCACCGGCTTGGGACTTCTCAAGTCTGAAATGTGCTCCACGCCCAGAAGCCCTCTTCCTCGTAGACAGGCAAGGAGTGTGCATGCGTGCGCATGCAGCGAGGGACGGGCCAGGCGTGTGCCCCACCCGCCCTCCACTTCGCTCCTACCCAGTGACTGTGACCACTGTCCATGTTGCCTTCTTGAACAGCGACTCCCCACCCCACCCCCACCCCTCACCAAAGGTCTTGGTACAACCAGCTGCCCATTTTGTGAAGTTTTTATGTAGAATAAACATTTGTATCTGTACCATGCCTCTGCTCCAGATTTCTTACTGTCATGGCCTTAGATCTTGGGGGTGAATGTGAGTGGCACCATGGGGCTCAGGAGGCCAAGGATCCCAGCCGCCTCCCTCCGCCTGCAACGTCCAGGCCTTCTCTCCGGGCCCCCCAGCAGCTTGAACCTCTCAGCTCCAGCCTGATGCCTGTTCTGCACCGTGGGCCCAGACTGACCCCCTCTTCACACTTTCCCAGAAATCACAAACCACCACTGCATCCCCTAATTGGCCCACTAGACAGTCCCCACCCAATCCCATAGCAGAACCTGCCCTCTGACCACCAGTGACCGGAGAGAAGACAGACCGCAAGAGCCCAGTGCTGGCTGGTCAGCACCTGAGGCAGCAGCTCAGGGTCAAAGGTCAGCCCAGGCCACTGGGCTGGATGCCACCTTCGGACCACAGGGAAACCATGACTGGGCGAGTGGCCTCAGGCCCTGGGTACCATGGATACACGTCACCCTGCCCTTGCTTCCCAACTTTGCCTGATGATGTAAAACAAAATACAGTCTTACCGAAGTTAACATGTAAGCACTCAAGTTAAGGATTGATGTTTTTGCACTGTGGTGTTGGGGAAGACTCTTGAGAGTCCCTTGGACTGCAAGGAGATCCAACCAGTCCATTCTAAAGGAGATCAGTCCTGGGTGTTCATTGGAAGGACTGATGCTGAAGCTGAAACTCCAGTACTTTGGCCACCTCATGCGAACAGTTGACTCATTGGAAAAGACTGATGCTGGGAGGGACTGGGGACAGGAGGAAAAGGGGTCGACAGAGGATGAGATGGCATTACCGACTCGATGTACATGAGTTTGGGTGAACTCCGGGAGTTGGTGATGGACAGGGAGGCCTCACGTGCTACAATTCATGGGGTTGCAAAGAGTCAGATATGACTGATAGACTGAACTGGAGTTAAAGGAATCTACGTTATTCCTTGTAGGTTAGAAGAAAGCTTTCACACATTAAGTTCTTTAAACCTAACTCACACCTGGGAATAAAGCCTCACCCCCAACAGAGGAACTTCTGAAATTTGTCAGGGAGGGAAAATGCCAGAGCCAGGGCTCCACAGAAAGTGGTTTATTGCTTTCCGAACAAAGAAGCTCTTAAAATTGTTTTAAGTCAAGAAAGTGCTTTTAGAACATTAAAACTTTTTCAAACTTTTTCTAAGAAAAACACTTTTTGTCAGCGGCTGAAGTAGGCACTTCAATAGCGAGAACTCTGCAGAGGCAAGCGCCTGTGCTGGATTGCGCAGCTTCTGCCCATGTGGTCCCTGGGGTGGTCCCAGTGGACGCAGTCACCTGCTCAGAAGCGGGGCTTGCGCTTGCGGCCGGTGTACTGGGTGTCAGGGCGGACCTCCCTGCGTCAAGAGATAACAGGGGCGGAAAGAACAGAACAGGCTCAGGAAAGTGAGCTATGAACCCCTGGGACCCTGGAGGCAAGAGAGCCCCAGGCCCTGGGTGGCCAAGCCCCACCTCGAGCCCACAACCCGCACCCCCCCCCCCCCAGCACTCACTTGCCCTGCCGGCGGCGGCGTGCCTTCTTCTCCAGGACCCATTCTCGGCTCTTCCTCACCACCCCTCGTCTCGCTATCCTGTATGGGATCCTGTGGGGGACACAGTTGTCAGCAAGGGGACGGAATGGCCTAAGCTGGCACCCGGGTGAGGCCGGGAGAGAAACGTGGCAAGTCTCCCCCAAGGCAGGCGGCCTCTGTGGCTCCCATTTTGGACAGCCCCTTCCTGGTGACACCTGCTGGGGCCAGAGCAGCTGTTCAACAGGAGGTGAGGGTCCCCCTCCTTTGCAGGTATCAAGATTAGGCCTATGTGTTAGGCCTACATACAAGTGCCTGCGGGTCAAGCAGGGGCCAAATTACTTTGGCGCCAGGATCAGCTCGTAAGAGCCTATCCAAGGAGGGACTCTCCTGGCGGTCCAGGGGTTAAGAATCCTCCCTTCCACTGCAGGGGACGTGGGTTCGATCCCCATGGTCAGGGAACTAAGATCCCACACGCTGTGCAGCATGGCCAAAAATAAAAGTAATTTGTAAAAAAAGACTCCAAGGATTCCATGGTGATCCAGTTGTTAAAAATCGGCCTGGCCATGCACACAAGTTCAACCCCTGGTCTGGGAAGATCCCACATGCCATGGTGCCACAACTACTGAGCTCGCTCTCGAGCCCACACTCTGCAGCAAGAGAAACTACCACAGTGAGAGGCCTCTGCACCACTATGAGAGCAGCCCCCTGCTCTGCGGCAAAGGAGACCCTGCAGGACCCAGTGCAGCCAAAGATAAAAAAAATTTTTTAAACACGGCCTATCCAAAGCAAGCTGGGGCTTAGCAACTGTGAATGTCTGAGGTAGGAAAACACGGCTGCCCAGCTCACGGCAGCCCCGAAAACAACCCTCAAGAGTTCATCTTGGGCTCCAGTCCCGGCTGAGGAGAACTTTTCTCTTCAGCTCTATGGGAGAGAGGCCCTGAGAAAGAGCAGAGGCCGGGTCCTCAAAGCACATTCCCCACCTGGCAGCCGGAATCAAACTGTTTTCAGCGATGAGACATCACGGAGGCTGTCTGCCATGTGAGCAACCATCTCCTGAGGTACCTGGGTGGGCCCAGCCCGTGGATGTTCTACAGCGGGTATGAACCAGCCCTGCTGTGAAGAGTCCACAACTGGGCTGGGGCAGTGACCACCCACACTTGGCCAAGCACAGAGAGGCCAGAAGCAGCTGAGGGAGTGAGAGGGGAAACAAGCGTGCCACCGAGGTTAAGCTGCTACTGGTATTTCTTCATGCAGGAGGTGGGGCAGAGTCCAGACAGAAAGCAGTATGTGAAAGCGAGGCTCTGAGCTGACTGAAGGGGAAAGTTAGGGAGTAGAAGTCTCGGTGCCTGGAGTCATGGGTCTTAGAAGGGGAGGGTCCCAGGGAGAATCTGAGCATCTGCTGGGGATCGAGTCATCCTCGGAAGTCTACTCCAAGCCAGACTGAGTGACACATCCTTCCTGCTGCTACGTCTCATCTGTTCTAACTCAGTAATAAAAGTCAGATTAAAAAAAAAAAACCCAACTCAGATTCCCACTTGTCTGGACCAGTTCATGGAGCTGTGAACACCAGCAAGGAGCGTGCCCTCTCTCCAGGAAGCAGCAAGGCCTTCGACCAAAGGAACGACACATATTCTAGACTTCAGGGTATAGAGACAGCAGTTCACAGAGTTAACAGGCTCACAATGAGGGGGCAGGAGTCCAGTGTATTAGATGCAAAGCAGGAAGCAGCTAAAGATGCAGGACTAAACCCCAGGAGTTCGTAAGGAAGGACAAGCTCTGGGGTAGCACAGTGAACGGGGGCACGATGTGAGCTGCAGGAGGGGGGATGGAAGAGTCATCAGGAGCAGCAAAGACGGCGGGCGGTGCAGACCACAGGAAGAGGTGAGTGGTGTCCACAGTGCAAACACCAGAGGGGACAGCGCCTATGGAGCGCACAGGTGACAAGTGGCCAGGCGGAGGCCAGGTGGCGAGGGGTGAGGAATACATGGGTCAAGCAAAATTGATGGGGTCGGGGGAGGAAATTAGAAATGAGTTTGGTAAAGGTTTAGAATACCTTTTCTTAATTTATCTATTTATTGGATTGGCCAAAATTTTTCACTTCTGCAAGATGTTATGGAAAAACCTCAATGAACTTTTTGGCCAAAACAACATTTCTAAGAGGCTCAAATGTGATCAGACCAAAGTGACAGCACCGGGAGCAACGCCCTATCAGCCCACAGCCTTCCCCCCACCCTTCCCAAACTGGAGGATTTCAAGAGGAAGAGTCTGCAGGGAGACAGGGTCTGAGCCAGGTACCACGCTGAGTCCCGCACAGACATGCCCTCGACTCCTCAACACGCTGCCTGAGCCGGGGCACAGTCCCCCTCACCAGATTTTTAAATGAGAGACGAGAATCGGCTGCTGAGGCCCCACAACTTACCTAAGTTTACAGCTAGGACATGTCGTCTGTAGACACCGCTGTGAGGACAAGAGGGAGCCTAAGGTGGACGGAGGGAGTTAAACCACTTGAATTTCCCTGTGAAGCAGGAGATGGGGCCGCTTGCTGGGAGCAAGTGCTGGGCACCTTGGAGGAGAAACAGCAAGGAGAGCACCCCCCATGTCCCCATGGGGAATGGGCTGAGGAAACTAAGGGAGATGAGCCTGATGGGCCAGGGGGTCAAGAGGCATCAATTCGTAGCAGACATGAGGACTGGACTCATGATTTTTCACCATCCCTGGGCCTTCCTAACTCATCCTTTCTCTGCCCATTTTTTCTCTTCGATGTCTTAAAGTCTGAAGACCTTTCACTCTAACCAGAATGAAGAAATAACCTCCTCCTTTACTCTCTTATAATCATTTGCTCCTTCAACAAATACTGAACACCTTTTGCTAACAACACATTCTTCTGGTGTCAGATATACAAGTCCCTACCAAGTTTTCATTGTAGTTGGGGGTAGAAATAATGCCATGTAAACAAGTATTTCTGATTCAGAGCTGTGAGCAGTGTTAGGGATGTAAAACTAAGGAGAACTCAACTGAAGATACTGAACAGGAAAATCGCAAGATATGATGTACACTTTTAAAAAGCTAAAGAGAAGGATCTGTCTGGCTGCACGGCCAGGGAATTTAGAAGCAAAGTCCGAAGCAGGGAGACCAGTGAAGCAGCTTTCAGAAACCTGGGCAGTGGGGATGGAGACCACATAGGTATGGGGGAAAGGGGTGGACTGACTGGATGTGAGACGTAAGGGAGACAGGAAGGGTAGACAAAAGGAAGGATGGAGGAAGGAAGTTTGGAGGTGAAACCAAGGGCTGTTTTGCTCTGGAGACCTGTGGGAAGTCCAGGTCTGGACACTCAGGAGGGGAGGTGGTTTGGAAATCAGAGATGGGATTGAGACCAGTGCTATACGCCTGAAGGTTCTCAACCTGGAGCTGGTGTTTAAGGCAGCAGCACAGAAAGGGGGTCCAGGCGGAGCTGCAGAGTGAACGGAGAAGGACCAGCCAGGGAGGTAGGTAGGAAGCCAAGTGAAGAAAGCGTTAAGGGAGCAATTGGCTGCCTCAGCTCCTACTTACCAAGCAAGTTACGATGAAGATGGAGAAGCAAAAAAGGCTCATGGGTTTGCTAAGACAGCCTTGTGGTGGCGGGAGCAATTTGTGATGAGACAAACCTGAGCCAGGAGAGGACTGAGAAAGGCAGGGGGCCAGTGAGAGGAGTTCTGCCACAGCAGGAGGCAGTAAGCAGGCGTGGATACACAGTGGCAGTTAGAAGCTGTTACGGGGATAAGGGAGGATCTTTTTCAAAGTTGGGATAGACTGCACAGCACTGCCGCGTGCTGAGAGCCATGACTCGAGAGGGTAAAGATGAGGACGCAGGGGGACAGGGAGCCGAAGGAGCCACAGGGAGGGGCCTGGGACCCAGGGTACAGAGGCAGCCTGGGGAGGAGGGGGCCACCTGCTGCCCACAGACGTCCAGCAGGGCTCTCCTCTCTCGGCCAGAGGCAGGTGCAAATGCCATCCCAAAGGGTTCCCCAGTCCCTTCTCCCCCTTGCTGTCACTGCCACATCAGACCCTGAGAGACTTGGCAAAAGCAGAGACACCGAAGAGTCTTGCTGCCTGAACCTGGGGACGGCAACCATCTGCCCTAAGTCGGCGCTGAGTGAGAGCCTCTCACCTCCCAGCCGTGAACGTGGACTCGGCGGGCTTCTCCTCCTCAGTATCTTCGCTCAGGCCCTGCAGAGACCAAGGCGCTTTCTGGTGACCTGGAGATCTCTCAACCTCCCTGCCCCACCCAGAAGGCCTAGCACCCAGGCCTGTGAGTCCTGCCAGCAGGTCCACAGCCTTGCCCCACAGGAAGGGAACCCCAGACAGATGGGCCTACAAACTCAAGGGCCCTCACCTCTGGTAGAGCGGCTGAAGGTCCAGAAAACAAACACAGGTAGAACCTGAAATGAGAAAACGAAGAGTGAGGGCTGGGCTCAGAAACCCTTGAGGGACAAGAGAAACCCTCACCCTACCCCACCACGCACAGATGCAGACACACCCAGGCCCCAGTGACCCAACCCAGCACTGCTCTGGCCCACGCGTCACTGGCCTGTGAGGGCCAGCCTGCCACCCTCTCTCCTGCTGCACAGGCAGACCCTGCCCCCGGCACTCACTTCTTGGCTTTGGCGCTGTTGGGGTAGTCCACGACCACACCACCAGTGAAGCCAGCCCTGGTGGCCTGGGTAGTGATCAGCTCCAACTGGGGAGAGAACGGCAGGGAGTCAGGCAGGGCAGCTGGCTAACAGCGGCTTCCTGCCCACCCCCCGGGCCCTCATCTGGTCACAGGATGGACCTCGCCTGGGAGACCTCAAGGTCTTCTTTATTAACTGTTCCCAATTCTGAGTCCCCCAAAAACACGCAGGGAAGGTGCAGGCTGGAGCCAGCCATGGCAGACACCTCCCTTGGGGATCATAGAACCACCAACTGCTCACCCCCGCCCTCCGTTTTTCTCACTTTCTACCCCAGGGACCCACCTTCCCACTTAAATCTCAGGAAATGAATGACCACCAGCTGAGAGCCAGACTCTTTCATGTTACTGGTCAGGGACAGCTCGGTACTTGTCCATCAGAGTCGGTACCTCCGACCCCCTCTCTGCTCGTGCATCACACTCCACAGCACACAACTGTTAACATCCTCTCCCCCACCCCCATTTATTTCTTCAGTTATGGAAATCAGTAATACCAGAGGGTCTGTCTGTCAAGAGAAGACAAACACCCCATCCCCCATCTGCCCCAGGTACCCCTCCCTCCTTAGCACTTAGGCCATAAAATGCGCCAGCAAGGAGGACCACTCTCAGCTCCTCCCTTCCCACCAAGCAGCCTAAGGTGGCTTGTCCTGTCACTTCCCAAGGGCAGGAGAACAGGACAGTGAGAAGCAAGACAGGTGACCTGTTCTGGGCTCCCCCTACTTGCATGCACCCCCGCTAGCCAAGGGGCTTACCTGCTCTGAATTCTCGGGGTACAACTGCAGGACAGCTCGGCCTCCACGCACCTGCAAAAGAAACATGGCGGTCTCTCAAATAATCCGTGGGGTCCAGACCCAGATGCTTCCCTTTTTCTTCTTCACAAAATATTTGTTGAATTTCCACTGTGTGCAAGCGATACTGTCCTTGGGGTTGGGAAAGAGCCATAAACCAAAGAGACAGTCCCCAGTGTCTGCAGCTCACATTTTAGTGGGCAAGGCAGCTAATTTACAGCAGATTAAGTGCCAAAAAGAAAAATAACTTAGAACAAAGGATGGTAAGTGACAGAAACTACCCAGCTTACTTTTGGTTTTCAAGGCAGGCCTCTCTCTAAGGGACACTGGAGCAGAGGCCTGACTATAGGATGGAGGTGGCCACGGAAATGTCTGAGGGGAGAGCATTTCAGCAGAGGGAAAAGTGAACACCGAGGTCCTCAGAACTTCAGGATTAACCCCAGAGTCTGAGCAGAGAAGACTACCTAATGCCCAAGACTAGTAAGCTATCTGCCAGAACCCACTCTGAAAAAGTCAGGGGTGAGGGGAGGCGACTAAGGGCGCCAAGAAACACCTGGATCTGGGACCTCCCCAGTGGTCTAGTGACTGAGACTCTGTGCTCCCAATGCACGGGGCCCAGCTTCCATCCCTGGTCTGGAAGATCCCACATGCTGCAACTAAGCCCAAAGACCCTGGATGCTGCAACTGAGACCCAGCACAGCCAAGTTTTTGATAAAAGAAAAGAAAACACTTGGATCCAAAAAAAAAAAAAACCAACAGACAGATTTTTAGGACTTAGAAACTCACTCTCATCTAATCCTAGTAAACAATGGAAATCAATGCCATCATTTCTAAAGATAAGATAAAGCTAATAAGAGGCTCTCTCTCTAGTAAATAACCACCCTGCTCTCTCTGAGCACTGGTGGGAGGGGGAAGGAAGGTGGGAGCTAGAGGATGTGAGCTCTGGAAAGTGTTTTGTGTGGCCTCGATATGCCATCCCTGTCCTCAATCTGGGAGGTCTAGGCCCCCAAGCCAACGTGGGATTAAAAGTCAGCAGCACAGACATAGCAGTTGTGATCAGTCTCAGATTCGGTCATCAGTGTCTTTGCATTTCACTGGTGTGTCGGCTCCCCACCCCACCCCCTTCTTCTTTGAAGGGTGCCCTCTTGGACAGAAGTAGCCACAGTAAGGTCCTGCCATTCTCAGTGTCCTTCCCACGCGGCGCCTGCAGGACGAGGGAGGGACGGGGAGGAGATCTCGTAACTCACCAGAACAGAGTAAAGAGAAGAGAAGAAGCAGTACAGGCGCTTGGCAGGAATATCAGACTTCTTGTTAGCATTACAGAGCCACTGCACTGCAGAAATGCTGCAAGAGGAAGAGACCGGGTCAGGAAAGGGAGCGACACGCACGGCCCACCCCTGCCTCTTCGTGACCAATGCCGCACTCCTCAATCTCCAGATGAAACCCTCCTGCCCCCAACTCTGTTGGCACATGCGGTTCACCTCGGGTCATTATCTTGCAACACTGGACCAAACAGGGTCTCCAGAAGGTGGGCATGAAAGGTTTCCTTGCCACCAGGCCAAGGAAACTCGGCCTCAACCTTCTTTCTCACACATCTCATGTTTGGCTCAGCGTCGCTCAGCAGGTTAAGGCTCTCCCTGCCACCTATCCCTTCATACTCTTCCTGCATTCAACAGAAATATGCTTCCGGTTTCCACAAAGCCATTCACTCTCCTCCTAAATCATTTCCTTCAACTGTACCTGCGAGGGGTCTCCACAATCCTCAGATTTAAAACCTCAAGCAGGGACTTCCCTGGAGGTCCCTGGAGCAGCCATCTTGTGGGCCCAATGTTCTAAAATATGCTATCGAAGTACTATGTACAACACATTCAAAGCCTGACCGTGACTCCTCAGAAAAGACTCCTAAGCCACTGAAAAGATTAGAGCCTGAGGACCACTCTCCACTATAAAACTCCCTGAAAAGAAGTCAACATCAACAGGATGGCTGCTGGGGCCCACAAGATGGCTGCTGAGGCCCACAAGATGGCTCCCAGAGGTTTAGAAGCCCTCACCTTGTCACACACACAAAGCAGACCAATCTGTACACCACGGACCCTAAACCTGGCAGGACAAGTTAAGCATAGGAGCCGTTTTGTAACACAAAAAAGACGCCTTTGGGGGCCTTGCTCAGATCTAACAGACCTGACAATCCTGGGGAACGTGCGTAGTTCTGTATTCTGAATAACTCTGCTTTGGGAAGCGCTGCCCTGCAGGACTAAAAGCAGGAAATGAAGACCCTTACCTGATACAAGCATCAAAGGTGCCCGGTTTGAAGGGGATGCCCTGACCCATGTCCCCCAGAATCACATCTCCCTGCGTCTCACGGTCCAAGGCCTCATCTACATTGGAAAAGAGTGGGTGAGGAATCAGGACACTCTGCATCACCACTCCAAACCCATGGAAGGGTGTCCACCCCAGTGCTAAACAGGGCATACTTACCCAGCATGGCAGGGCTGATGTCAATGCCCACCCAGTAGTGCCCCTCATCTGAGAGGTAATCACCGCTCAGGCCAGTACCACAGCTGGAAGACAATCAGAGACTCAACAGTGTGAGGAGCAAGGACATCCCCTCACCTGGACTGTCTGAACTGGGCCCCAAGATCTCACCCAATATCCAACACGTAACAGGGCTTATCCTCGGGCACACAAAGAAGCTCCAGTGCCCGTCCAGTCATCTTCATTTGGACATCAATCATCCGTGAGCTAAAAAACACAAGAACGTGGTAGAGGGGTTCTGGGCTAAAACCTTAGCCAGACCAAGGGAAGTCAAAGGAAACAATCATCCTGAGGTACTCTTTCCCAGCCAGTAAACTGGACTCTGACTATTTAAAAGTGACCCCCAAAGACCATGTATAACACATGTTATTCTGCTGAGACACAGATGAAACTGTACAAGCTGCAGGGCTACTATGAAGGGAACAAATCATTTACCCCCTAACCCACCATTTGGTATTTTCAATTCTACCAAGCTCTGACATCCTCTTACTTAAAAACATGTTTTCTAGAAGGGTTATCCACTGTAGCTACTCCCATGTAGAAGGGTCAACAATGCACAATAAAAATTATAACAGTGCTCTCCATGAGAAATATAACAAGCCACTCAGGACATTCTTGAGGCCCCATTTAAAAAGAAACTAAATACATAAAGTTAACTGTAGTAATCCTTAACCTAACCCAATATACTCAATATTATACTTTATTTAATCCAGTATGTTCAAAACATCATTTTAATACGTAACATAAAAAACAATTAATAAATATTTCATTTTCTTTAGATTAAATATGTTTCAATAGATGGCTGATGGCTACTGGTTACCATATTAAACAAAAGTCTAGACTGTATCTGGCTTTCCCAAGATACAGAGAAAGTCACACATAACAAGTTTTCAAAATGCCGAACACAGGGCTCTGCAATTGGAAAAAACTTTCTCTTTCCTAAAAAATGACAACTGGCCATAAATTTTTGCTGACCCTAGTACTCTAATTGGAACAAAAAAGACAAAACAGATTATTAGTATCTGCAAAACTTTTTTACAGAGTACTGTATCGGGAAAGACTAGGTTTGGAAGTACTTGCCCTGGCCCTCACCTGTTAACTTGGCTTCATTAATTACACATAAAACTACCCTCTCTTAAATTCAGATACTTTACCAACAGCAGTCCCGAGATTTACTGAGACGCTTACAGATATTATTTCTCTCCCCCACCTANAATCGGAGAGTGGAGGGCAGGGGAGCAGCCCCCAGCCAACACCCCGCCGCCCCGCCCCACCCCACCCCACCCCCAAGAAAATGGCCTTGCGTGTCATCTTGAACCCCTTGCCTCCAATTGTCTACCTCTGCTGGGGCCCAAAGGAACTGCTCTCCTTCTGTTGCCCACCTGTTCAGCTTAGCCATTGATCTGCACGCCCCTTCCCCCACCCCGCTCTAGAAAAGGAGGCTTGTCGCTGCTCGTGAAAACAGGCCCCTAATGAAGAGTCCTGAAAGCCTGAGAGAGGGGTTTTCTGGAGGCCCTGGGGTGCCTCCTTCCAGTTGTTGTCAACTTCTGGAACATTTGTTCTGGCTTTCTTGTAAAGCTCTGAGCAAGACTTGTCTGCTCCTGCCCCACGCGTGTAGCGTGGGGCTCCTGTGTAACCTTGAAACGTGCAATGTGACCAGTTGTGGCTGCCCAAACAAAAAAATCTGGGGTCTTATGAAACTTGCCTTTTTGTGAGTTCCCCAAGCCACAGGGGAGATCTGATGTAGGGTAAAGATGTGACCGGTGGGAACTTGGCCATTCTTGTGTAGTCAGATCCCACTCGGCCTTCTGTTGGTGGCCTCTGGGAGTGGGAAAGAAAGCAAGGTCATGAGCCTTCCTGTGCCCATACTTATTGAATATATGACCTTGCAGAAATTCATCTGTGGGCATGATGGCAGGGGAGCAAATTGTTTGCTCTTTCGAGATCTGTCATACTTGATTATCCATGTTCTAGTAGGCTCAGTGATTAAAATATTGATGTCAGTAGAGCCAGATTTATCCTTGGGACACTGTGCCTGGCACCTGGTCATTCGTTGACCAGCCAGCCTCATTACTAACTGTGCAGCCCCTCCCTTCCTAGAGATAGAGCAACAGAAGCAGAGTTAAGAGTTGCCTGAGAGTGGCCCAGCCTCCTATTCTGCTGGTAGTGCTTATCACAGGCCCCACAAGCCAAGTCCTTGAAACATGGCTACTTGAGGGTGTGGGAACTGGGGGAGTTTGAGTAAACAAGATTATTGAGGGAGAGAAGGGACATGTAGAAATGCATTTCCTTATTCAGAGCTGACTGAGGCCTTTTTTTCTTTTTATGGCTGCACAGATCAGGCCTGCGGGATCTTAGTTCCCCAACCAGGGATCGAACCTATGCTCCCGTCTCAACCACTGGATCCCCAGAAAAGTACACCCCCATTTTCCCCCTCTTCTGTTCCTGCTGCTACTGCTGCTGCTAAGTCACTTCAGTCGTGTCTGACTCTGAGACCCCATAGACGGCAGCCCACCAGGCTCCCCTGTCCCAGGGATTCTCCAGGCGAGAACACTGGAGTGGGCTGCCATTTCCTTCTCCAGTGCATGAAAATGAAAAGTGAAAGTGAAGTCGCTCAGTCGTGTCCGACTCCTAGCGACCCCATGGACTGCAGCCCACCAGGCTCCCTCCATCCATGGGATTTTCCAGGCAAGAGTACTGGAGTGGGTGCCATTGCCGCCTTCTAACTGGTGCTAAACAAGTGGATGATCACTTGCTAGAGCTGTTGTAATCCAGCCCTCTTAACCCTGAATCTTTGCACATGGGGTCTGGATTAGCTGTGAGAGAATAGGAACTCAAGTGTGTATGCACTGTTGAGCAGAAAGCCATGGGATAGGAAAACTTGTGCAGAAGACCTACTACAAGAGTCAGGACCTAAGTCTAGCTTCCTAAACAAGGCCAGAGGTGCTTTGCTATATTAACACCAATTCCTGCACTCAGTCTTGTGTGTGCAGTTCTTGTGTAAGTTGGGGATAAACCCATGGGTGGTTCAACATGGTCTTTTCTCTAGCCTTGGAGGTTGGGGGCAAGTTCTTCATCGTGGCTTTGCAGTGACCCATGTAATTCAGTGGTAAGGCTTTAGGTTCACTCTGGGTCAGACCTGCTGGGATCAGCAAGCCTTGGTTTGAAGGGAGGGGCATGTGTACTTTTAAAAAGAACATTTAATATTATGTTTCATATTTGGAAAACAAGGTGGGGAAAGTCTGTTTTTCTCAAAGCACAAACAAGTGAAGCTTAGTGGAAGGTACTGCTGCTGCTAAGTCACTTCAGTCGTGTCCAACTCTGTGTGACCCCGAGACTGCAGCCCACCAGGCTCCCCTGTCCCGGGGATTCTCCAGGCAAGAACACTGGAGTGGGTTGCCATTTCCTTTTCCAATGCATGAAAGTGAGAGTGAAGTCGCTCAGTCGTGTCTGACCCTTAGCGACCCCATGGACTGCAGCCTACCAGGCTCCTCCCTCCATGGGATTTTCCAGGCAAGAGTACTGGAGTGGGGTGCCATTGCCTTCTAGTGGAAGGTACAGAGACTGGTAATTCTCAGCCAAAGAGTTGGGGACTGAACAGTTTTCATCCAGATTTCCATCAAATGGGGTTGGGGTTCTTTGGGGTTTTGTTTGTAAAAGCATTAATGGTCTGTGATATCTAGGGCCTTTCTCATTGACTCTAACATACCTCTCAAGTTTGTTTTCTCTCGTTGAAGATCACAGCCAAATATATTCCCTAGGGGCCCCAGAACATGGAGGTGGATAGAAAAGTCCAGAAGGTTTGGGGTGATGGGTCCAGACTCTATGAAACCTCTGGAACATTCCATGCAACTCCAAACAGGGCAGTCAATAAAATTTATTAACCATCCAACTCTAAGCCTCTTCCTAGGGCTAGAACTAGCCTCCCCCCCGCCCCCGCCCCCGCCCTTATTCTCTCTAGTGCTGTCTTGCCTGTTGGGGTTTTTTTAGGCCAGACCTGAACTCAGAGACACCACTCCCTACCATCCCTGAAACAGTTTGGGCTCATTGTGGGCAAGGAGGTGTGTGGGAGGCTTTCTGAAGGACCCTCCCGCACTGGTTCCTGTTACATCATTTCTCTCCCCACCACCGCCTGCATCTGTCCATTCTCAGCTATCTGTCCTTGGGAGGAGAGGCTGAACCAGGCCATGGACATTAGCCCTTGCCTTTCAGGGGCTGCTCCCGTGTTCCTGAGACATGGTCAGCTTTAGTCCCTTTTCTTGTTTTGGTCACAAACTAAAAAGTAGAAGTTTGGACTGAGGAAGAGAGACTGGGACAAGAGGGGTCCAGCTTGCTCCAGGCTGTGCTCACTGGGGTGGGCAGGAGCTGTAGTTCCGTACCAGGCCCAGTGAGAAGCATGCACACATCCTAAATTGAGAGATCTGAAAGAGAAGACCGGAATCAAAGGTGTGCATGTCTAGGCAATTGTGATACTGCCTTTGGGCTTAATCAGGACTTTATTCCTCCTGAGGCAAACTTTTCCCCTCCGTTGTTTTTTTTTTTTTTAATTGCTGGGTGAAAAGATCCTTTGCCCATCCCAGTGATAAAGGAGTAAGATTTCTTGCTTCCTTCTGAAGTTCTGGCATTTCTTTCTCTGGGCGCACCTTGCCCTCTGTCATGGTTCCAGCATGAGCCAAGATGAAGAAGAATAGCCTACATTAGGCCAGCGAGTTGTCCGTTGGTCATCACTGACCATGTATATATCTCCATCCCTCATAGCCACAGCCCAAAGCTGAGACACCAAAGGTGGAGCCCAAGTGAGTGACCACCACACCCACTTTTGGGAAAATGGCGAGGAGGAGGGGTCTTGTCTCAGGACTTTGGGCTTCCTGGAAAGTCATCAGATCCCAGGAAGAGAGGCTGAGAGAAGGGAGGCCGGTAAGTGGCAGGGTTACTTCAGTCCTCTGAGTTGAGCGTTCTCTCATGGCCTTTGCCCCGTCAGTTCCTCAGCCCTGTGATGGATGCGGTCACATTATTGCCTGCCTCTGAGCAGGACTGTAGAAGGCCTGCCTCACCTGCCTTCAGTGGCCTGGCTCTCAGCCAGCCTCGGAACCCTGGTGGCCATGGGGTTTGTGCAAAGCAGCTGAGGGTCCGTCTGTTAGTTTAGGATGATAGCGACCTCATGAACTTGTGTATGCCAGGGGTGCTCAGTGCTCTCATCCCCCAGAGGCGCCGCTTCCCCATCGGTCGTAAGATTATGGTGTCAATGGGTCCAGCCATCTCACCAGTGTCTCTTACGGCTGTCTCAGCCTGGGGCCCAGGCGCTAGTATTGAGGGAGGTCAGCCCTCCCATTCCGCCTTTGTCCCTTCAGCACTCGCACCCTTAGTCCTGGGAGGGGCTGCCGCTAGACCAAAGCAGGCCTGTTTCCGGAGAACCAAGAACTGACCCAGATTCGTGGTGCACAGGCCACAGCCAGCCTGCACGGTGTCTTAACTTTAGCCACCATCAAGAACTTGGGAGACTTTGCATAAAAGTCTAGATTTCTGACTTTGCTCCGAAAAATGAGAAAATGCCACCATTAAGCTTCCTCCCATACCTGCATGACCGCGTGGGAACAGCTGTCAGCGCTGCCTTGGAGAGAAAGTCCTTCCTCCCCAGGCTGCTGCACTCTGACCAGCAAAGGGGTTGTGTCAGGAGCCATAAAGCACACACTTGAAACCATTTCGCTCTTAGTAAAGAGATCTCTCTGTATCCCATGTCTATAAGGAGGGAAAACAGACAGACAAAAGGGGTCTCGCATTTCCAGGAGAATAGGGGCGGGTGTACTTTGTGGAAATGGCCCTGCTTGGCACTGTGGCCTTCCTGGCCCCTCCAGGCGTTTGAGGTTGCAAATCCCTAGATAATCTCCTGTGTTGTTGTAAGAGCTCACACTTTGACTGGGAGGCAGAGTGTAAATCTTACTTTCTGTGGAACAGGAAGAATCAAGAGAGAGGCCTATGGCAGGGGCGAGGTCCCAAAGCCAGATGTCCCTTGGTACAATAATGCCATTCCTGCACTTGATCTTTCATGTAAAATCCTTGTATAAATTGGGATAAACCCTCAGCTAGTCCAACTTGGTCTCTCTGGAAGCACTGGATTCTCCGTAGCCTTGGAGGTCAGGGCAGTTCCTTAGACATGGCTTTGCAGTGACCACACAATTCAGGGGTAGAGATTTGAGCTCACTGGTTCAGGCCTGCTTAGCTCAGTGAGCCTTGATTCGCGTGCGCACACAGACACGAAGTTACATATAGTGTTTCATATTTGGAAGACAAAGCAGGAGGCTTAAGAACGGACACAGAAGCTAGCGATTTCCAAGCAAGGAGATTCACATAACAGACCTCTGAGGGGCAGGAACACATTGTGTTTATCAAAAAGGGGTGGGAGTTTTGTTACTGGGGCGATTTGGGGGGTTTGGTTTGTAAACGCACAGTGGTCTGTAATAGACCTTTTCTCATGGGCCCATTGATGTAGCCCCTCAAGTTTATTCTCTCTCACAGAGGATTATAGCCAAGGACATGCCCTGGTACCCGAGAACCTAGACAGTTCCAGAAGTGATCTGGCAGGAGAGCCCAGACTGCTTGGAACTTTCCAGAACATTCCATTTTGCTTCAAGCAGAGAGGCTAATAAAGCTTATTAACCATCCAACTCTTAAGCCTTCCCTGTGGCCCAGAACTTGGGCCAGGCACTCTGGTGGCATCTGTACCCACCTCCCTCAGGTCTTTGGTCTTCTTCATGCTGAAGCTGAATCCTGAGGGGTGTCCCTCCCGGTGCTCTCTAAAACTGAGTTCTTGGGGGAAGGGGAGGGGCGCGGAAGGCCTTTTGAGGGCCCCCCACCTGGTTCCCATGGTAACACTCTTCTCCCTTTCTAGTCCCACCCTTGCCTGGTCATTATTTCCTCTGACTTGCCCCGGGGGAGGGGAGGCTGAACCAGACTGTGGACATTAGCCTCTGCCCAGCTCACAATAGTGGAGGAAGGCTCTGGCATCCCCATCCTTAGCCCTTCTTCCTGTGGTTACAAACCTGGAAAAACAGCCTGGAAGCAGGGACCAGGAATGGGAGGCCAGGGTGAGAGGGGCCCAGCTCGCCCCAGGCCGTGCTGAGAATGCAGTTCTTCCGAGGCTGCTCAGTCTTCTGTCTGCCGTCTCAGGCAGGCACCGCGTGTCATCTTGGCGTCCCTCACCTCCAGCAGCTCAAGTGCTAGCAGGGAGGAGCAGGAGCGCCGAGGCCGCCATGGAGTGGAGGCTCTCGAGTGGGCACTGACAGTGCTTTGCCCCCGCTGGGAGGAATCTGACTGGACTTGATGGGCTGTCAGAAGTTCAAATGGGCCAGTCCCTCTAACTATTGCCTACATTTCTAAAGATCCCATCAGAGGAATTCCCTGGCAGTCCAGTGGTTACGACTGCACACTTTCACTGCTGGGCACCTGGTTTCAATCCATGGTCAGGGAACTAAGGTTCCAGGAGCTGCACAGTGTAGCCAAGGGAAAAAAAAACAAAAACAAAATTATTAAAACACAAGATCCCATCAAGCAGTCACTCAGGTGCTGCTCAGGCAGCTTTAGGAACGGGGACCGCCTACCTCTAGTAGCAGCTCTCGAGCCTCATCCTGAGCCAAAATCTGGCTCCCTGTGGTCTCCACCCACTGGTCTTGACTCTGACCTCTGGCTCTATGTGAAGCAGCTGTTCTGCAAGGGACTCAGTCCCAGTCCTTTTTTTCTCATGATTACTCCAAAGGTGGGCTTCCCTGGTGGCTCAGTAAAGAATCTGCCTGTAAGGCAGGAGACCTGGATTCAGTCCCCAGGTTGGGAAGATTCCCTGGAGAAGGGCATGGCAACCCACTCCAGTATTCTTGCCTGGAGAATTCCATGGACAGATGCCTAGCGGGCTACAGTCCATGGGGTTGCAAAGGTCAGGCACAACTGGGCGACTAACACTGTCACTTTATCAAAGGTGCTGCTGCTGTGGGGTTCCCTTAGAGTTTAAAACTTCAGTGAGTAGAGCCAGCCCAGCGCTTGCCTCGGTCTAGACGGTTACTTCCCTACTAACATGGACCGAGGTCACAGTAGCTTCTACAGCACTCTGACTCCTCTCACTGAGAGGATCTTCCTTGACTC
>SJYQ01093900.1:0-11417 GCA_006410935.1 Redunca redunca | reverse complement strand
GCTCGGGGGTGGACGAGAAGTAGCCCGGCCCTGCTACAGTCTGGCCCTGGCACAGGTGAGGTGGTGGCCCCTGGAAGGGGTCCACCTGTGCTGGTCAGAACGGTGGGGGAGTGAGTGAGCAGAGCAGATGTCCCAGCTGCAAGGGACGTGAGAACTGACAAGTAGGGGTAGCATCTCAGGCGAGCCGATGGGAGGTGTGCCCACGTGGATGCGGAGAAAATTGTGTAAGCAGGGCCTTTGTGCAGAGAAGCCCAGGCAGGCGGAGAGAGGGAGGTTGAGGCTGCTTTTGGGTTCCTGGGTTGACCAGCCTCTGAGGTACATGTACTGGGGATGGTAAGCTCTGAGGTGAGTTCTCTTACCTCTGCAGGGTTCAGGACCCTCTTCTCCCAAGGGGCACACAGCTAATTATAAGCCTTATCTAAGGAGCTTGGACAAATGGAAGGCCTCTAGGGACCCAGTCCTTGAAGACCAGTCTAGGGGGAGCTCGGAGCTGGCTGTGGGGACAGCGTGTTTGGGAATCATAGTCTAGTGGCCAAAGTACCCCAGCTACGCATGGGACAGGGAGGCGGGGGGTCAGCTCCATTCACAGCTGTGTTCCATCATCAGCACTGCTCAGAGGCAGGTAGGCAGCTTCAGAGGCATCCTTGGGGCAGAAGCAGGGGCCCAAGGCCTGCTCCCAAGGGCAGAAGTTGAAGGGAGAAATAGAAAGAGATTGATGTCTGTCGGCATGTGGCAGGACCACTCCCCCTGAGCCCCTGTCTTCCTCCTGGCAGCTGTTACAGTCTTTCGAAGACATCCCCTTGGGCAGCATCCTGCAGCAAATACAGGAGAAACATGACCTGCAGAAGGTTAAGAAGGTGAGAGTTAGCAGCCCCGGGGATATCAGCAGTCCCCAGGGTGGGAAATGCCTGGGTCCTTCTCACGGGTGCCTGGAATCCTTTTCTAGGGGATGATGAGACCTGCCCTCTTTGGAAACCTGTTTGGGGTGCTAGCCCTCTTTCAGTCAGGCAGGCTAGTGAAGGTAAGAGCTTTGAGGGTACTGGGCGTATGTGGACTGGCATGGAGTGGTGGGAGAGAGTGGCACGCCCCACTCATACCCTCTCTGCCTCTGGGACCACCAGGACTCAGAAGCACTGATGAAGTCAGTGAAGCTGCTGCAGGCCCTGGGCCAGCATTACAACCACCTTCAGGAACAGCCCCAGAAGGCCCTGGTGGACATCCTCGCTCAGGTATGGGCTCACCAGCTGTAGAGCCTTGGGTAACTAACGCCACCTGTCATAGAAGAACATGGAGAAGACACAGGTTAATGCATGGAAATGCAGTACCGTCCCACGGAAGCATAAGTGTGGAACATGATGTTTTGTAGTAACTTCCCTTAAAAAGTAAGAAGGAAAAGGGATGTGGTTTAATAACATGGTTTAGTCTAACATCTAAAGTATTTTCATGTGCAGTCAGTATCAGAAAATCTATGGAGGTTTTTTACATTCTTTATCGTGTTAAGTCTCCAACCTCTAGTGTATTTTATACTCGCTGGCGTGTCTCTGTTCAGATTAGCACATTTTACATGTTCAGTGTCCACATGTGACCAGTGGCTTCCATATTGGACCATGCATTTGTAGAACAGCGCCTAACATGTGCCCAGTGGGTTAAACATGTTTGCCATTGTTTTGGGCAGAGCTGGGGTCCCCACTGCCCTACTTGGGAAGTGGAGGTGGGCTAGTACCTAGAATCCTTGCTATGGTGAAAAGGCCAGAGACTGGTACATCCCAGGCCAACACTTTCCGCATAGCCCTGGCCACAGAGCTGGAAGGACCTGAATTCAAATCCCAGATCTTCACTGGGGACTCCTTGTAAAAAAAAAATAAGGATAGTTCTGCAAAACCCAAAAGAGGAATAATTAAAAGGGTGGTCCTGGGCTAGTTAGCATCAGTGGGGTGCTTATTTAAACCCAGTTTCCAAGGACTTGGGAATTTGAGCTTTTTAAGAAACCCTCTCTGGTGATTCTGTTGCCTAAGAAGGTGGATTGTGACCGTCCTGTCTCAGGCTGTTGGTGTGCCAGGGGCCTTGGGGGAGCCTGGGAGGTAGAACAGGGCCCCGAGAGCTCACCTCACAGCAGGAGAGACAAGATGCTGTGAGGGCGCCCTCTGCACCCCCAACCTGTCTCCCCCACCGCCAGGTCCCGGAGACTGCGCTGCAGGAGATCCTGCCCAAGGTCCTCAAGCCTGACTTGAATTCAGTGCTCGGCTCCCCTGAGCACCTGGAGCTCTTCCTCTTGGCCCAGCAGAAGGTGCCCAAGAAGCTGGAGAAGCTGATGGGACCGGTCAACCTGTTCTCGGACGAGAACGTCCCCAGGTGTGAGGGAGGTGGGCGGGTGGGCCCTCCATCCACAAGTTTGCACCATGACCCGGGGTTGGGGGGTCCATGTGGCCCCAGGGGCCNTCTCGGACGAGAACGTCCCCAGGTGTGAGGGAGGTGGGCGGGTGGGCCCTCCATCCACAGGTTTGCACCATGACCCGGGGTTGGGGGGTCCATGTGGCCCCAGGGGCCTGGCCCTTGTTGCTGGAGAATGCCCCCCGAGTCTTCTTCACCCCCACCCACCCCCCACCTCTGCAGGCTGGTGACTGTGCTAAAGACGGTGGCCAACTCTGTGAAGAAGGAACGCAAACTGCCCACCGTGGCTCTGGACCTGCTCCGCCTGGCGCTCCAGGAGGACAAGTTCCCATGGTTCTGGAAGGAGGTTGTGGAGCAGGGGCTCCTGAAGAAGCAGTTCTGGCCGGCCAGGTGCGTGGGCGCTTGACCTCTCCCTGTTTGGTGAGCAGGGGTGGCTCAAGGGACCGAGGGCTCTGACTGGGCCCTGTCGTGCACCCCCTCAGCTACCTGTGCTTCCGCCTGCTGGGCGCAGCTCTGCCCCTGCTGTCCAAGGAGCAGCTGCAGCTGGTGATGCAAGGGGACCTGATCCGACATTACGGGGAGCACATGGTCACCGCTAAGGTGAGCACCGCCCCCGCAGCCCAACCCTGCCGGAAAGGGCCAGGTGACTGGGCTGTTTCCTGCCAAGAGGAGGGAAGGGATCAACCAGCTTCCGGAAAAGAGGGTGGTTCTTGGTGTCAGTGGTCCTGCCTGGGATGGGCAAACATAGCTGCCTGCCGGGGTCCAGCCCCTGCAGGATCCAGGGAAACCCGAAGGAGAAACGGCGTCGGCAATTGAGATTGATTTAGAGAGAGATATAGTTAAGAATGTTGTAGATAAGAAAATAGAGGAGAGAAGAAAAGAGGCTGATGTTCCTTGGTTTATACAGAAAGTCGATAAAGTCTCAAGACAAGAGACTTGCACCGTCTAGGTGAGGCTGCAGGTGCCCTCCCGGCCTCCCGAGGGAGTGCCGGTTCAGGTCTTAAAAACCCAGGCAAATAAGTAGACACGGCAGACTTCTGTACTCCAGATGGGAACTAGCCTGAAAGACAGAGTAAGAAGAAGAAAATGATTGACACGAGGAGACCAAGCTGCTTTGATCAGCGAGGCCCATAGCTTTATTTTTAAATGGGACTTATATACCTTTTTCGCACATAGAGGGAAATGAAAGATGCAAGGTCATACAGAGTCAGCCCAACATTCCAGCAGTGTTGCCCTTATCAAAACCATGATTTTTTTGCATACCTTTCCCACAAAAGATGTTGTGTACAGTATCTTCTGGCCTTGGAGGCCTGTGAACATTTTATGACCCTCTTTTGATAAAGGCTGCTCAACTAGAAAACTTATTTTCCCTAAAAGTGTTTTTCTTTATATTTTTAATCTATGTCAGCCTCAGAAAAATGCCAAACAGAGCTACATTTTTCACAGAGCAAAGGTGCAGTGAGTTACAAAAAAGAACCAATTAGCTCAACAGTCTGATATGGTTAAATTCAAGGCTACACTTGTTTATCTAGCATTCTCACTATGTTAACTAATGCATTCCCAGGTGCACAGTGGATAAGAGATATGAGAACTTAGCAACAAGTACTGGCCCAATAATGAAATCCTACATCAGCACTAGCACTACTCTAATAACTTTTAACTCTTTTAAAGGCTCTATGTTTTAGGCTTTCTATGCTTCTCACAGTTGGGAGGCTGTAAATAATTGTATGTATAGCTGTAAGAGTCTGGATATACCTGCCAAGCAAGCTAGAATGCTAATAGAGGGGGTTTGATATGAAATATTCCTCTCATGTCCAGGAGACTTATTAGCTACAGCCCTAAGTTGATTTTCTCCAGAGAAAGGTGGTCAGGATCAGTCCCCTGTTAATGTCAGAGGAGTTGGGGAAAGTCATGGAACAGTAAAACAGACAGATTCTGGTTTTGGGGTAGATGCTCGAGAAAGCTTAGGGAGCCCCTTGAGTTCTGAAGCCTTGCTTAACAGTTCTCTTCCACATGACCTTTGTCATGAGTGGGATCTCCCATGGCGGCTCCTGGCAGCTGCCCCTGGGAGGAGGGGCTGGGGACCTGGGTGTCCCCCACCTCTGGGTAGAGTAAGCTGCCTGAGGGCCGACCCCCACCCCTACATCTTCCCCTATGAACCGCGAGAGGCAGGGCCAGCCCTTCTGCCCCTAGACCGCTCAGCCCAGGCTTGCACAGCCAGCAATCTGTCCAGACCCCCCTCCACCCCCAGCTGGTGTTACAGGAGGACTACCCACCGATGCTGTTTTGAGTACCGTCCACGTGCCGCACACCAAGCTAAGTGCTCGACGGGACTCGAGTAGTGGTTAAGAGCAGGGAACCTGGGACCAGACTGCTGGGTTCCCATCCTGACTCTGCCGCCGTTGGCTGCGTGACCTTCCGCAGGTCGCTTCCCTTCTCTGTGCCTGCCCCTGCTTGTCCACGAGCCGAGGAGCAGGACCTTCCTTAGAGTCATCGTGAGGATAATCAGGCTAATATCCACAGGCGCTTAAAGTAGTGCCTGGTGTGCAGGATGCTGCTGGGTTTGCTTCTAGCTCATTCCATCTTTACCGCCAGCTTTGGAGAGCTGCCATTCCCCTCTTCTGAGTGAAGGACAGGCTCAGAGTTCAGCGCAGGGGTTAAGAGCTCCACGGGCTGGGGGACCAGACGGACAGGGGCCAAGTCCCAGCTCCACCACTTTTAGTCCTGTGACCCTCAGAAGTTGCTTCCAGGCTTTCTTATGCTTCATTTTCCTTCATCTGCAAAACAATTAGAGGTGCCAGGACAAAGGTTGTCCCAAAGACTAAACATGTGGGCGCCTGAGCAACCCAGCTGGGTACAAGGGAGGGGACTTCCTAGGCCCCAGAGAACTTGTTGTGGAAGAGGCTGGGGGTGTGTTGGACCCCTCCTGGCTGGTGACCCCAGCGCTGTGCCCGACTCTCGCAGCTCCCGAAGCAGTTCAAGTTTGCCCCAGAGATGAATGAGTATGTGGGGGCCTTCCTGGAAGGCTGCAAGGACGACCCCGAGCGGCAGCTGGCCCTGGTAGTGGCCTTCACGTCCATCACCAACCAGGGCCTCCCTGTGGTGCCCACCTTCTGGCGGGTCGTGCAGTTCCTGAGTCCCACCGCCCTCAAGGGCTACGTGGCCTGGCTGCGGGACATGTTCCTCCAGCCTGACCTGGACTCCTTGGTGGACTTCAGCACCAACAATCAGAAGAAAACCCAAGACGCTTCGTTCCATGGGTGAGTGGGCCTGTGGGGCCTAAAGGCCTGGACCCTCCCTCCCAAATACCTTGGTTCCTCGGGCCAGAGAGGAGCCATACCTTTGCTCTTAAAGGCCTCGGTAGCCTCACACGTGGCCCTGTGCTGGGGATCAGGGCATTGGGGAGCCTTGGTTGATTTTCCCATCTCAAGGATGGGAGACACCCATTTCACCACCTCTAAGCAGTTTCCGGAACTTGTCTCCTGCCCACAGGCCCGACCGAGCTGTGTTCCGGCTGCGGAAGTGGATCATCCTTCGCCTGGTCAGCATCGTGGACAACCTGCACGTGGAGAAGGAGGAGGCGCTGATCGAGGAGGTGGCCAGGTATGGTCCCGAAATGTGCCTGAACCCTGACTTCCCACGGATGCAGCAGCCTCATGTCTGACCTGCTTTGGGTCCCTCCTGGAGCCAAAAGCCTGAGGGTCAAGTCATCCTTGCCCCTTGGGCAGGAGGAGATTGGGGGAAATTCCCCAGGGAATCTGGGTAAGGGGGTGGGGGAGCTCCAAGGTTCAGGCTGGCTCAGCATTCCCCCCACTGCCTTTGTGTGTCGACGATGTTGGGGGGTCCTTACGACACGGCCGCTGCTACTCACCCTCACGGCGGCCCTGAGAGGGGCAGGAGCGGCAGTGACCTAGCCGAGGCCACGCAGCTTCGCATCTTTGGTTCCAAGGGAGGGATGCTGGTCCTCTCCCGGTTTGGGCTGGGCTCTGTTCTGCTGGGGGTCCAGGCCTGGGAAACGTCCCCTCTGTCATCATCGCCTCCTGGCACCAGGCCCTCGGTGAGGCCACCCGAGAGTGGCTGGTGAGGATGGTGGCACTGACCGAGGGAACACGGGTGTCCTCCTTCCCTCCCCAGGTTTTGTTTCTTCCACTCGTTCTTCGAGACAAAGAAGCCCACATCGCAGATCCCCGAGTCTGAGCAGCACTTCACCCTCCCCTTGGATGGCCGGACCCGGGAGGTGGTGTGCGGTGCCTTCTTCAGGTGGGCACCGGGCAGCCCGGGAGAGGCCTGAGGGTGGGCGAGTGGGCGGGGAGGTGGCCTCGGGCAGGCTGGCCGCCACTGTCTCCAGCTCTTCATCTGAGGCCCAGTGAGTTCCAGGGGCTCAAAGCCTGGGGATGGAGTAGGGTGGCCGTGTTTACCAGCCCAGCCCGTGACCCTGACCGCCCCTCCCCAACCCCACCACCACCAGTCTGCTGCAGACCCTCAGCACGCAGTTCAGGCTGGCGCCAGAGCAGACGGCAGACGGGCGGCCCTGGACCTACCACCTGGTGCAGTTCGCAGACATGCTACTGAATCACAGCCGCAATGTGGCTCCACTGACAGCCTTCACCACGCAGCAGCGCCAAGCCTGGGACCGGTGAGAGGGCGTGGTTGCCACCCGTGGGTAGAACCTCCCAGGGTCTGACACTGGACACATGGGTGGGATCCCCTGGGGTCTGACGCTGGCTGCAGTGGCCTGAGAGCATGCTCCTCTCGCCCAGGATGCTGAAGACGCTGAAGGAACTGGACACCCTCTCTTCAGAGGCCAAGGCCACTGCCTTCCAGCACCTGCTACTCTTGGTGGGCATCCACCTCTTCAAGGTACAGCAGCCTGAAGTGGAGGGGGCTACAGACCTAGGGTCTGCGGGGCCCGGGAACAGCTCTGCAGAGCTGAACGTGACAGGTTTCCTAGGCTGACTGCTCCCGGTTGGAAGTACAGCCCAAGGGAAGAACCACTCCACCCACTTACTGGACACCAGCTCTACCCTGGGCTTCCCTGGTGGCTCAGACAGTAAAGAATCTGCCTTCAGTGTGAAAGACCCAGGTTCAATCCCTGGGTCGTGAAGATCCCCTGGAGAAGGAAATGCCAACCCACTCCAGTATTCTTGCCTGGAGAATTCCATGGACAGAGGAGCTTGGCAGGCTACAGTCCATGGGGTTGCAAAGTCAGACGCAACTGAGCAGCTAACGCATACGCTCTATCCTGAGCTCTCCGAGCAGTGTCCCTTGTTGGTATTATCCACAGATTGGAGGCAGGCACATTTCTGACAGGTGGGATAATAGACTCACAGAGGTCAAGTGACTTACCCCAGGCCACACAGCTTTTGGCTGGGATTCAGACATGGGGCTCTGACTCCGCTATCTCATAGGACCTCCCCAAACTACCTTACTGGCCGGGGTGGTGGATGTCGGGGAGGGCGGGGCCTGGCTCTGGGCAGACCCGTCGACCAATGGGGACGCTTCTTCTTCTGTCTGTCTGGTCAGTTCGGAGTGGAGCCTGATTTTTCTGTTTAGCTCTTGCACATTTGGAATCTACAGTGGTGAGTTGAGGGTAATGGGTGTTTTTCCAGCGCCACCCTCCCATGGGGTCCTGTGTCCTGTCAACTATATTTCTCATGTCATGGGTACCTCTTCTCTTAACTGGTTCTCTAAAACCCTGTCTGTCTCCTTTTCTGTTCTTTCCACAAAGAAATTTTGACCATGTGCGGAGCTTACGGCCGACAGCTCTTTTGACCCTTGTGGTTTCCTCTGGCTGTGAACCCAGGTCTCTGGAGGGTTTCCTCTCAAGTTGTACAAGGCTCTTGTGGGTTGCTTCAGGTCTTCAGTAGTCTCAGGAGACAGGACTCCCTTCTGGCCTCTCGGCTGAGGTTTTTGCTTCCAGGCCTTGGGCACTCAGCCCAGCTCGTGGACAAGCAGTGTGGGCAGCAGTTGGTCACCATGCCTCTTCCAGTCCTTGGCACTGGACATCCAATAGAGGCTTCCCAGACCCTGGACCTCTGAGCTTGACATGGATGAGAGCTACCCAGCCACAGCCAGGATGCTAGAGGCAAAGATGCCCGAGGCTTCTGAGTCCCTATTCTGGCCTTCCTTCCACCACCCCCACCCCAAACATTGAAGCTGCCCTGCAACATTAAGGAGGGAAAGTCTGCCTTTTTGGTACCAGCGGTCAAACAGGTTATTTTCAACTCACTGGCTAGTAGCTGGAGTCTGGTCTTATCCTTCAGCAAAATAGACTTGAAAGGACTGTGAAAGTTGCTTAGTTGTGTTCGACTCTTAGTGACCCCATGAACTATACAGTCCATGGAATTCTCCAGGCCAGAATACCGGAGTGGGTAGCCTTTCCCTTCTCCAGAGGATCTTTCCAACCCAGAGATCGAACCCAGGTCTCCGGCATTGCAGCCAGATTCTTTATCAGCTGAGCCACAAGGGAAGCCCAAGATAGACTTGAGTTAGTTTAAATTAAATTTGTTGAAATCAGTCATTTCCAGTTCTTCTTGTAACGATGTTGAGCCGGGTGTGGTGGAGGAACCTAGAACTGCAGATCAGGAGTCTGGGACCTGCCGGTGCCATGCGATCCTGATCCAGCCTGGGCACCGGTGGGGAGGTTGGGCTTCATCTTCTGTGAGGCTCACAGACTGTGTGTCTGGATGTTAGGTCATCAGCTCTTGGGCTGCCCCTGGGGTCTGGCTGTAGCCCCTGCTCTAGATTGTGAGGGGGACTGGCCAGGACAGTCTGGAGTCTTTTGGGCCTTGTTACCAGCTCCGCCCCCTTGGTCACTCCCTCTCCCAGCTGAGCAAAGGCTGGGCGTGGGGCCTGGCCCCTGATTTCTGTCCTGTCCCATACAGTCCCCCGCAGAAAGCTGTGACCTCCTGGGCGACATCCAGACCTGCATCAAGAAGAGCCTGGGGGAGAAGACCCGCCGGACCCGTTCCAAGGCCACCAGTGGGTCGTTGTCCCTGGGGTGGGAGGCGGGTGATGGGCAAACAGTAGGACCCAGCATGGGGCGCTCAGACCTGCTCCAAGGCCACCAGTGGGTCGTTGTCCCTGGGGTGTGGGGGGGTGATGGGCAAACAGCATGGGTCACTGGCACCCTGCCCAGGCTCACCCCTTCCCTGCTTGCAGACCCCCAGGAGCCGCCGTGGGTGGAGGTACTGGTAGAGATCCTGCTATCCCTCTTGGCCCAGCCCAGCCACTTGATGCGCCAGGTGGCCCGCAGCGTGTTCGGCCATGTCTGCTCCCATCTGACCCCACGTGCCCTGCAGCTCATCCTGGATGTAAGTGGGGGCCTCTGGGGACGTGGGTCCCAGGATGGGGCTCTCTGAGCCCAGGGCTGCTGTGTCTTTGCTGTGACCTGCACGGTTCGGGGGTGGGGGCCTCCTTCAGAGTCTCCTGCTATGCACCCCTGACTCGGGGTCAGGTCTCTCAAGGACACTGGAGGGAATGGCTTTCTCTCCCAGGCTCCATCTTCCTCCCTGAAATGGGGACCTTTGGCCAAGACTGGACGGGAGGGGGAAGGAAGGCAGTTGAGAAGGTCCCAGGGCCTGAGGGGGTGGTGAGGGAGCAGAGACAGCAGACGTGATGGCCACCTGGGACTCCCCGCAGGTGCTGAACCCGGAGGAGAGCCAGGACGAGGACAACAACGTGGTGGTGACGGACGACTCCGAGGAGCAGCCGCTGGGGGGCGCGGAGGTACTTGTCAGCAAAGCGCAGGGGGCGGGCGGACACCCAGTGGGCCTCGGGGAGGCGTGACACCGGCCCACCCACAGGACAAGAGCTCGGACGGCGAGGGCAGCAAAGGCAGCAAAGGCTCGGAGAGTGAGGAGGAGAGCGACGACGATGACAGCGACGAGGAGGACCGAGATGGGGACGTAGACCAGGGCTTCCGGGAGCAGCTGATGGCGGTGCTGCAGGCCGGGAAGGCGCTGGTGAGTGGGGGCCGGAGCCCCCGTCCCTCCGCTGCTCCTGCATGAGGAGGGGCTGCTCACCAGGCCTCTGTCTCCCTACCCCACACCCCCCAGGGCGGAGCGGACAGTGAGGATGATGATGACGAGGAGCTAGGGGACGAGGCCATGATGGCCCTGGACAAGAGCCTGGCCAGCCTCTTTGCTGAGCAGAAGCTGCGCATCCAGGCCCGGAAGGACGAGAAGAACAAGCTGCAGAAGGAGAAGGCGCTGCGGCGGGACTTCCAGATCCGGGTGAGCCCCGGCCCTGCCCTCCCCCTCACCACGACCCTGCCCCTGCCCTCGCCCCCACGCCTGGCTGAGCTCACCCTTCCCACTGCAGGTCCTAGACCTGATCGAGGTGCTGGTGACCAAGCAGCCTGAGAACCCCCTGGTCCTGGAGCTGCTCGAGCCGCTGCTGCTCGTCATCCGGCGGAGCATGCGCAGCAACAGCAGCGCCAAGCAGGAGCAGGACCTGCTGCACAAGACGGCCCGCATCTTCACGTGAGGGCAGGAGGGTGGGCCCGGACAGCCGGGCCGGGGGCTCCCGGAAGGAAGGGGTGGGAGCCAGGGCCCACATCACTCGGCAGCCTTCGCCCATCTGTTCCTGCAGTGCTTGGCACAGGGCCCCCAGTCCCATTGACGCCCTCAGGGTCACTGTAGTTGGCAAAGCAGACTCGGTGCCCGATTGTGACAGGCCGGGGCTGTGGCAGCAAGTGGACGGGAGACAGGACACCTAACCCAGTCTTGAGGGACCAGGAAGGCTTCCTGAGAGAGGTGTCAGCAGTGCTGGGAGCCGTGGAGCTCGCTTATGCGCCCAGAGGCCACAGGCAGAACAGGAAGGCGTGTCTGACACAGAACCTACGCAGCTTGTGGCCCGGCCGACCTCAGTGTTGAGGGGCCACAGAGGCCTTTGCAGCAACAGCGAAGGTGGGGTGAGGCAGGATGGGCACTGCTGGAGCAGGGAGCCCAGCAATGGAGACAGATAGCAGGTGGAGCCCTGCTTCCTGGGCAAGGGCGGGGGAGGGCAGTGTGGAGACAAAGGCC
>SJYQ01093899.1:84204-170234 GCA_006410935.1 Redunca redunca | reverse complement strand
TTCCTTCTCCAATGCATGAAAGTGAAAAGTGAAAGTGAAGTCGCTCAGTCATGTCCGACTTTTAGTGAACCAATGGACTACAGCCTACCAGTCTCCTCCATCCATGGGATTTTCCAGGCAAGAGTACTGGAGTGGGTTATAATGGTTGATCTATTACCTTTACTATATGTTTACCTTTACAAGTTGTTTTTTTCCTTTCATAATTTTCATATTTCTAGCAGTGGACCTTTCTTTTCTACTTACAGAAGTTCTTTCAACATTTCTTGTAAAGCTGATTTAGTGAGTGATGCTGACCTCTTTTAGGTTTTGCTGATCTCTAAAGTCTGTTCCCCTTCAAATCTGAACAATAACCTTGTTGGGTAGAGTATTCTTGGTTGTAGGTTTATTCTTTCTTCACTTTGAATATGTCGTACCACTCCCTTCTGTCTGCAGCTTCTTCAGAACAGTCAGCTGATGGTCTTTCGGGAGTTCCTTGTGTGTGACTAGTTAGCTTTTCCTTCACTGCTTTTAAAATTCTCTTATCTTTAACTTTTGCCATTTTAATTATAATTTGTTTTGGTGTGATTAAAAAAAAAAGACCCATATATATGCTCCTATCTTCCTGGTGGCTCAGACCATAAAGACTCTGCCTGCAATGTGGGAGACCTGGGTTTGATCTTTGGGTCAGGAAGAGCCCATGGAGAAGGAAATGGCAACCCACTCCAGTGTTCTTACCTGGAGTGGACGTTCCATGCTTCCTGAACCTGAATGTCTTTTCTTTTCCTGGGTTAAGGAAGTTTTCAGCTATGATGTCTTCAAGTAAGTTCTCTGCCCCCTTTCTCACTCTGTCCTCCTTCTGGAACCCCTATAATGTTAGTATGCTTGATGTTGCCCCAGAGGTTTCTTAAACTATATCCTCATTTGAAAATTTTTCATTCTTTTTTTCTGTTCAGCTCAGGTGATTTACAGTACTCTGTCTTCAGATTGCTGATTGGTTTCACTGTATTTTTTATTTATTTATTCTATATGCTTTGTTCTTTGTATTTTTAGCTGTTAAACTTCTCACTGTGTTTATTCATTCTTCTGAGTTTGTTGAGTATCTTTATGATCACTACCTTGAGCTTTTTTTTCAGGTAGATTACGTTTCTTCATTTAGTTATTTTTCTCAGATTATGTCTCATTCATTCATTTGGAATATAGTCCTCTATCTCCTTATTTGGCCAAATCTTTGTATTTCTTTCAATATCTTAGGTGGGTTATTTATGTTTCCTTATCTTGAAGTGGCCTCATGTAGGAGATGTCCTTTGGGGCCCAGCAGCACACTCCACTCTGGTTACCAGAGCTGTTTGCTCTAAGGGTGCCTTTTATGTGAGCTGCATGAACTGTACGTTGTTCTGGAGCTGAGTACTGTGAGTGTGCTGCTAGGCAGTCCTGTCCTTTGTCCAGTTAGCTGTGCTTTATGTGGCGACTGCAAGCCTCCTGGAGGGCAAGATAGGCTTCTCGTATGGCTCTTTGCAGGGCCTGGTGGGCACAGGGCTGCTGCTGGCTCATTGGAGGGTTGTATTGGGTCCCTGGCACTAATAGACTAAAGAGAACATTCCAGAATGGCGATTGCCTGTACTAGCATTAGCATGGTAGGACAAGCTCCCCCAGACGGCTATTGCCATCATTTTTTCCCCCAAGGAGTGTCCCATTTGCCTCCTGTCTCTCTGGGAGGCTCTCTAAGATCAGCAAATGGGTCTTGCCCAAGCTCCTTTCAAACTATTGCCTCTGGTTGGGACTTGGAGCATGTTGAGATTTTGTGTGCTCCCTTGAAGAGCAGAATCTCAGTTTCCTAACGCCCCATACCCGCCTCTCAGGCTCCCAAACATAAGCTTTCCTGTTTTCAAAGCTAGACGTTCTGGGGACTTGTTTCCTGGTGCACAACCCCATGGACTGGGAAACCTCTTGTGGGGCTTGAACCCTTTTCCTTGGGGATGACCAGTTGTGATATTTCTCCTATTTGTGGGTTGCTAAGCAAATGATGAGGGCCCTGACAATACAGTGTCTCCACCCTTCCTACCTTTCTCATGTGGTTCCTTTATGTCTTTAGCTGAGGAAAATCTTTTCTGCAGCAAGTTTCCTGCAGCAGTCTAATCTTCAAGTTGTTCCTTTAGATAGTTGCTCTGTAAATAGTAATTTTGATGTGTCTGTGGATGGAGATGAGTTCTAGGTCTTCCTACTCCACCATCTTGGCCATCTTCTCTATTTTCTGTAATGTGAATGCCAGGTGGAAGAGTAGAGAAAAGGGAAAAGAGAACATACTATAGAGAAAAATGGCATGACATTTAAAAAATCATCTCTTTGTTGACTACATTAAAAGTAAATTTTAAAGCTCAGATACCCGAGGAAGTATTTGAGGTGCATAATTGTGATCATATTATTCAGGAACACATTCTGGTACTTACTGGTCATTGCTTATTATTCTAGCATAGATGGTAGTTACAGCCACATTAGTTTAGTTCAGTCGCTCAGTCGTGTCCAACTCTTTGTGATCCCATGGACTGCATCAATGGCAGGCTTCCCTGTCCATCACCAACTCCTGGAGCTTATTCATACTTATGTCCATTGAGTTGGTGATGCCATCCAACCATCTCATCCTTTGTCTTCCCCTTCTTCTCCTGCCTTCAGTCTTTCCCAGTGAGTCAGTTCTTTGCACCAGGTGGCCAAAGTATTGGAGTTTCAGCTTCAACATCAGTCCTTCCAATGAATATTCAGGACTGATTTCCTTTAGGATTGACTGGTTGGATCTCCTTGCAGTCCAGGAGACTCTCAAGAGTCTTCTCCAACACCACAGTTTGAAAGCATCAATTCTTTGGTTCTCAGCTCAGCCACATATTGCTATTCAAATTTAAATGAATTAAAATGGAAAATTAAAAGTTCATTTCATTGGTTGTACATTTCAAGTGTTTTATAGCCACATGTGGCTAGTGGCTACTTTTTGGACAGTGCAGACACAGAACATTTTCATTATCACACAAAGTTCTGTTGGGCAATACTGCAGTTGAGAGCTTGAATCATGCTTAAGGCCTTTTCTGTCTTATTCAATTGAGGGCAGTTAAATAAGCAAACATCTGAAAGGAATGGAAGGTAATGGAATAATGAATGGGTCAAAATGCAATAGCATAGTAAAAGTTATATGAAAAATATCATGTAACTTATTTTTAAAACCTCTCAGAGGGGAAAAAGAAGACATTGTTTAAAAGTTTGACTTTGTTTAAAGGATCACTGAGGAAAAAATAGAACATTGCTCAAGTCTGCCTTTGTTTAAAGGGTTCTTAAGGAATTGAATATAATCTCCTTTGATTTAGGCACTTCATCAGCTTATTGGAGATTTGCCTATATTAAATTTTATGTCAAGGTGATTTGCTTCAACTGAGATGTTTCTGGTTTTGAAGGAAATGCTATTTAGTCATAGAAGAAAAGGAAAAATAGGGACATACACATAGAAAATAAAACATTGATACTTTTTTAAGAAAATTTAAAAAAATCATATATGCCTTTCAGTGAGTTTTAAGAATTTAGCACTGTAAACAGCATCTAGTTCATTATAATGCTAATTATGTAATGTAGGCATTTAGAAAATGCCTAAGATAGAGACAGATTCTTCAAACATTGAGCTGTTAAAGATGGGAAAAAAATAAATGGTTCTTGAAGTGTTAATGTCTTAAGAAGTTAGCAAAATTTCAATAGAAATTCTATAAAAGTGATAAAATCAATTAGCTCAGAGATTTTATCTGCAGGTCACCTCTGGAAGTTCGAGTGAATATGAGCTGACTTTGGAAGTCTTACATTTTGGTGGATTTGATAAAGAAGTCTTTCAAATAGACAAAGTACCCTACTTTTAATGGAAAATTCACGCAATTTTATTAAATTTGTTTGTTAGGGTATCCCTAGCAGTTAGTAAATGCCAGGAAAGATACTGAGTACTCAGTGAATAGATTTTGAATGAAAACATGAGTCAATTGACTTTGATATCCTGAAATTATTTACATAAAATTTAGTCAGATATAATCTAGTATAAAAGTACCCAAATAAAATTCTCAGTTTTATTTACTTGCTTTATTTTAATTGTATCAAATTTAAAAAGAATGCAAGTCTTGACAGTTGAAAGTGCTTCTGTGAGATTTAGACAGGCAGCTTTGAGGAATCTTTTGGGGAATATAAGGGGTCATTTGATAATATGTTTACAGGAATGTTTACAGGAATGTTTGTTACGTTCCATCCTCTAACACCACTTTTTTAGTGTATAGTTCCTAAAAGTGAGTATTGGCATCAGGTAGTTTTTGCTCATTTGAGGGTAAAATTGGCAAGAGTGGTGGGTATGATTGTACAATACAATTCCTTTCAAAGATAGGCTACTAAGTTAAAGTGAAAGTTAGTCATGTTTGACTCTTTGCGACCCCATGGGCTATACAGTCCATGGAATTCTCCAGGCCAGAATACTGGAGTGGGTAGCCTTCCCCTTCTCCAGGGGATCTTCCCAACACAGCAGTTGAACCCAGGTCTCCCTCATTGCAGGCCGAATCTTTACCAGCTGAGCCACAAGGGAAGCCCAGGAATAAGTACGTGTTAGTCACTCAGTTGTGCCCGACTCTTTGTGACCCAATGGACTGCAGCCCACCAGGCTCCTCCGGCCTCAGTCCATGAGATTTTCCAGGCAAGGATACTGGAGTGGGTTGTCATTTCCTTCTCCAGAGCCCAAGAATACTGTAGCCTATTCCTTCCCCAGCGGATCTTCCCGACCCAGGAATCAGACCGGGGTCTTCTGCATTGCAGGCGGATTCTTTACCAACTGAGCTCTCAGGGAAGCCCAAACTAAGTTAAAGACTCCCTGTAAATCTTCATAGTAGTGTATTGTGTTAAAAAATGAAAAGTGCTTTAGCTTCCTTTTATCTTAATTTTATTCATTAAAATATTTTGTAAAAACTTACATACGACATGTACTAAGCTGTGGGAACACAAATATGAGTCATACTTTGTTCTTGCCTTCAAGGAGTCTTACATTTTAAGGGAAGACATGGCAGAAATATATTCTACCAATGCATAATGATGGGGTTTAGAACATGCTACCCCAAAGTATGGAATCTTCATATATGGAATATTTTAAGCAGAAGGAATTAGAACAACAGCATATGCTGGAGGAGCTTTCTGACCTGCCTCTAAAGCAGGTTATAAAGTCCTCATGAGAAGTTTCTTTCCTATTCCCAGAGGAAAGAAGCATCTTTAGCTCCAAAGGTGAAGGAACATAGAAATCTGAACAACAGCTAATACTAGTAAGTTCTCTGTACTCAGCTCATCCTCTTTGTCCTGTTTTATCTTTCCATGATTTTCTGCTTTTCATCAAACTTGGCATGAGAACACTCAGGTTTAATTGTTTCTTCAGGTGTTCATTTCCTTATGAAGGCTCCAGTGTCAAGTATTGGGTTGGCCAAAAAGTTTGTTTTTGGTTTTTTGTAAGATCTTAAGAAAGAAACGGATGAACCTTCTGGCCAACCCAGTAAAACTTATATTAAATAAATTTGTATGCTTTTCTCTTGTTAATCTGTCTTGTTACAGGGCTCCCAGTTGAAAACTTAGGAAGGGTAGGGGAAAAAAATTTTTCCTCTCCTACAATATGTATTGACCATATTTAAGCAGTCAGAAACAAAAACAGAATTATAGGTAAGCAGTAAAATTAAACAAGAAAGAAAATTTCTGTAACAAAGCCATCTCCAAATACTTAATCCCCCCTTCCCCAGTTTTGAAAACAATGTGTCAAATAGTATAAGAAGTACAATGAAAAGTAAAGTGTCAGTTGCTCAGTCATGTCTGACTCTTTGTGACCCCATGAAGCGTAGCCTGTCAGGCCCCTCTGTCCATGGAATTCTCCAGGCAGGAGTACTGGAATGGGTAGCCATTTCCTTTTCCAGGGACCATCCCGACCCAGGGATTAAACCTGGGTCTCCTGCACTGCAGACAGATCTCTACCGTCCGAGTCACTAAGTCTCACTTCAGCCTTTCCTCAGAGGCAACTGATTATAAGTTTTATGTGATACTGCTAGACATTTTAAAAATATAAAAACATGAGTGAGTGTTTGCATACATATTTTAAGGCTTTATTGGAGTGCATAATATGTATCTGTACCATGCTTTTTATTTTATTTATTTTTAAAAGGATTTTTTTAAGATTTATTTATGGCTACGCTGGGTCTTCACTGTTGCACATGGGCTTTCTCTAGTTGTGCTGCATGGACTTGTTATTACAGTGGTTTCTCTTGTTGCATAGCATGAGCTCTAGGATGCTTGAGCTCAGTAATTATGGCTCATGGGCTCTAGAGTACAGGCTCAATAGTTGTGGCACACTGGCTTAGTTGTCCCGTGGCATGTGGAATCTTCCTGGACCACTGATTGAACCCGTGTCCTTTATAATTGCAGATGGATTCTTTACCACTGAGCCACCAGGGAAGCACTGTTCTGTGCTTTTTAGTATACCATTATATCTTGGAATATTTTTCTTATCAGTATCTATCTCATTTTTACTGGCTTCATGATATTGTGCAGATTTTTAACCAGTTCATTTCTGATGGACATTTAGATCAATTCTAGGTTTTTGTTATGATAAATAATGCTGTGAAGTCAAGGAGATTAAAAAAATGTGTTTTGTGTTAGTATAGTGATATTATAGTTCAGTCAGTTCAGTTCAGTTGCTCAGTTGTGTCCAACTCTTTGTGACCCCACGGACTGCAGCATGCCAGGCCTCCCTGTCCATCACCAACTCCCGGAGCTTGCTCAGACTCATGTCCATCAAATTGGTGATGCCATCCAACCATCTCTCTGCCGTCGCCTTCAATCATTCCCAGCATCATGGTCTTTTCCAGTGAGTCAGTTCTTTGCATCAGGTGGCCAGAGTATTGGAGCTTCAGCTTCAGCATTAGTCCTTCCAATGAATATTCAGGACTGAAAATTATTACAGTTAGCGTTATACTAACACACGTACACACAAAGCACATACATTTCTTTTATCTCCTTGACTTCACAGCACTGTTTGTTACAGTAAAAAGTGGTAGGTATGTATAATTAGAGGGCTTCCCAGGTGGCTCAGTGGTAAAGAATCTGCTTGCCAATGCAGGAGACTCCAGAGACATGGGTTCAATCCCTGGGTTTGGAAGATCCCTTGGCGTGGGCATTGGCAAGCCACTCCAGTATTCTTGCCTGGAAAATTCCCTGGATGTCACAAAGAGTTGGACACAACTTTGCACACACACACGTGTAATTAGAACAAGGGCTGAGCACAATTTTAGTGTTATAGTGAGGTAGAATGTGTTGGACAATATGGTGACAGACCCTAAGGTAGTTCCGTGAGCTCTGCCTCCTGGTGTTTGTGCCTTTGTATAATCCCTTTCCCTAAAGAGTGAGCAGAATAGTTGGGGAAACAGTGGAAACAATGTCAGACTTTATTTTTTGGGGCTCCAAAATCACTGCAGATGGTGATTGCAGCCATGAAATTAAAAGATGCTTACTCCTTGGAAGGAAAGTTAAGACCAACCTAGATAACATATTCAAAACCAGAGACATTACTTTGCCAGCAAAGGTCCGTCTAGTCAAGGCTATGGTTTTTCCAGTGGTCATATATAGATGTGAGAGTTGGACTGTGAAGAAAGCTGAGCACCGAAGAATTGATGTGTTTGAACTGTGTTGTTGGAGAAGACTCTTGAGAGTCCCTTGGACTACAAGGAGATCCAACCAGTCCATTCTGAAGGAGATCAGTCCTGGGTGTTCTTTGGAAGGAATGATACTAAAGCTGAAACTCCAGTACTTTGGCCACCTGATGCGAAGAGTTGACTCATTGGAAAAGACTCTGACGCTGGGAGGGATTGGGGCCAGGGGGAGAAGGGGACGACAGAGGATGAGATGGCTGGATGGCATCACTGACTCAATGGACATGAGTTTGAGTGAAGTCCGGGAGTTGGTGATGGACAGGGAGGCGTGGCATATTGTGGTTCATGGGGTCGCAGAGAGTCGGACACGACTGAGCGACTGAACTGAACCAAAAGAATATGCTAAAGGTAATGTAATGTAATCACTGACTCAATGGACATGAGTTTGAGTAAGCTCTGGGAGTTGGTGATGGACAGGGAAGCCTGATGTGCTGTAGTCCATGGTGTTGCAAAGACTTGAGAGACGTGACTGAGAGACTGAACTGAATGTAAAGTTACTTCCCTAATCATGTTACATAAGACTCCATTTTACTAGCAGACTTCCTATCTCTACATCATTGGTTTTGAATCCTCATGCCATAAGGAAATGAATTTGTTACAATCTCAGTAACCTTGGAAGCGGATCATTCCCCAGTGGAACCTCCTAATGAAAATTTAGTTATAGTTGACACCTTGGGTTGTAGCCTTGTAGGAGACCCTGCTAAACTATACTGGATTCCTAATTCACAGAAGCTAAGATGGTATTGTAAGCCACTGGATTTGTGATAATTTGTTATGTAGCAAGGAGGCTGTTACATCCCAATGAGAGAAAAAATTAAAAAATTTTAAGCTTCTTGGATACAGCAAGAATATTCTGATTAAAAATAACTGAGGAAATTTTCACAGAGGTTAGAAACTAGGATAATTGGTCTATTCTTCCAGAGATTACAATGTGCTTTTTTAAGCTAAGAGTGAAATATTTGTTTTACATCATAGTTACTATAGGAATGATGTAAGGTTTTGATTTAGCTCCTAAACTGTTACCAACTATGATATCATATTCATCTTTTTATTCCAACCATCCAGCACATTACAGATGCTCAATAAATGCTTAGCAGCTGTCTGGGAATTCTCATTTCCAGTGATCTCAAAAGGCAAATAGAAAGTCATGGATGAACTAATGAAATATGAAAAATTTGTAATAAGTAGTCTACAAGAGAAATTCAGCAAGGTACCCAGCACTGTGAGGTGTCCTGTCTCATTTATTCTTTATAATAATTTGATTGTCAGTTATGTTAGTAATAGATAAAATGATGGTAATGAGAAAATATTTTCTTCATTTCACATTTAAAGAAGTTGAGCTTAGAGGTTAAGAAGCTTGTACCAAGTCATATAACTTAGTTTTATCTGATTCTAAAACCTTTTCTGTAAGTCACTTATTATTGTGGCAGAAGTAGAACAATTCTCACCAGTGTTTATGATCGAAAATTTGTATGTGTCTTCTATGGCAGTGGGAGGATGGTAAGAGAGGCAGTATGATGTGGGGGTTTTGATCAAAAAGCATTTAATGTCATGCTAATATATTTGATACTTGGATTAAACATCTCTGCTGCTGTTTTTTTTCTTTTTAAATTTACATACAATAAAATTCTGGTGTGCAGTTCTTAGGAGTTTTGACAACGGCATACAATTGTGTAACTGCCACCACCACAATTCAGATACAGAATAGTTCCATCACCCGCCAGAATTACTTTGTGCTATCCCTGTGTCGTTCCCTCAACTCTAACCTCTGCCTGTTTTATCTATAATCCCTACAGTTTTGTCTTTCTGTGTTATATAAATGAAATCATATGGTATAGAATCTTTAAGTCTTGCTTTTTTCACTTACCATAATGCTTTTGAGATTCCATTTTGTTGAGTATATTAGTAGTTACTGTAGTGACTTCTGTGCTGTATCATTAGATGCTGTCTCATCTGTGTTTGCAGAGCTGTTTTTCTTTAATCTTTCTATTCTATGGGTGGAGTGATTTCTGATGCTCTGTTTTTAGGTTACCTGAATTTTTTGTTGTTGTTCATTCCATCTGCTGTTGTGCCCATCTATTAGATTTTTCATTTTAGTTCTTTTCAGCTGAGCATTAAGCTTACCTTTCTGCCACTCAGGGCCATTTTCTTATTCTGTACTTTGAATATACTTTCCTTAGATTGTTTAAATTTATTTATAATATATGCTTTGAAAAGTCTTTATTTGCTAAATCCTACATCTAGACCTGATCTTGGAGAGGCAGCAGTGAGCAGTGGCATGAAGTAAGATCTTAATTTACTGGCCAGAAATTGAACCTGGGTAGCCTGGATGAAAACCAGGAATCCTAGCCACCACACCAGCAAGGGCTAGAGGCTAGAAACTATTTTTCCCTGGCTCTTGCTCCCAGTGAAAAATAAGTTTCTCACAGAGGCAAAAACCATAATTGCAGGTACAAAGTTTATTATTAGAAACACAGCATAACAACAAATGGCAGAGCCCACAGAAACTGTTAAGATAGAAACAAGGCAGAGAGGCACATCCGGAAAGAAAAAGTGTGCGCAGCCTTCCTAATGAGGAGTGCAGTACAGAGGTGGTTACATGACTTATATAGGGCAGTTCTTCTGGGTCTTTGCCTTTGGCCAGTTATCTCTGTGGTTTCTTTTTTCACACCTGCCCTTGCCCTAGGACCCTCCCCAACGCGCGTGTGCAACTTTTTTCCAAGATGAATTCTAGCCCAGAGGCCTATGGGACAGTCTTAGCATCACATATTATGGATGTTATGGGGTGGTGCCTCCTCCCCGCTTTTTGACCCTCAAGGAGCCTTTCTGCATGTGCAGTGTCTCCCTTACCCAAGAGTGTTCCGGAAGTATATGGCATCTTGATCCTTTACTCAAACAAGGTTTCAGTTCAGTTCAGTCGCTCAGTTGTGTCCGACTCTTTGCGACCCCATGAATCGCAGCACGCCAGGCCTCCTTGTCCATCACCACCAACTCCCGGAGTTCACTCAGACTTGTGTCCATCGAGTCAGTGATGCCATCCAGCCATCTCATCCTTGGTCATCCCCTTCTCCTCCTGCCCCCAATCCCTCCCAGCATCAAAGTCTTTTCCAATGAGTCAGCTCTTTAGCCCCTCTCTATTCCTGCCATGACTGTTATCTTAAGGTATCCACAGGAGACAAAGCCTGGCTATTTACCCTGTTTCTGTTGTTGCTTTCATTTCAGCATGCAAACAGGAGGCTGATTATAAATGCCTAACCTGGAGCCCACCTATCCACTGTCTCAGAAAATGTAAACAGGAGGCTAGTTGTATGTGTCCAGCCTGAAGCCTTTCTTTCTCTTGCCCTTAGAAATGTAAACAAGAGGCCAGTTGTAAATACCTAGTCTGGGGCCCAACTATCTTCTGCCTCAGACACACTTGGAGTCAGTTTCTATTGACTGCCTTTTTACTGTCTTGTTTCTTTGGATCTCATAATTTGGGGTTGAAATTTTTGGTGTTTTGTGAAGATTGTTGGGTTTTTTGGTTCTAGCGGATCATTAACTTGCCTGGACTCAATCTGCAAACTTTGTTTCCTACGCAGTGTGAAAGGGGAAGTGTTAGTGGCTCAGTCGTGCCCCGACTATTTGTGACCACTGGACTGCAGCCCACCAGGCTCCTCTGTCCATTGGATTCTCCAGGCAAGAATACTGGAGTGGGTTTCCATTTCCTTCTCCAGGGGATCTTCCTAACCCAGGGAGTGAACCCACATCTCCTACATCACAGGCAGACTCTTTATGGATGAACCATTGGGGAAGCTTACATTGTGTGAGACAGTTGATAACCTGTGCTCAGTTCTTTTCTTTCAACTACTTGTCTTTTCAGTTTGGTCTCCTGGAGAGTAGGGTAAGAGTAGGGTTCTCTGTACCTGTGTAATTTGGTGGTCAGCCAAAAATTTGGGCAGAGTTTATAGTCAAATTTTGGAGCTTGCCTTCCCTGTGGTTCCCTACTTCTGGGGATTTCTTTCTAATACCTATTTTGTTTGCCAGTAGTAATCTCTGTCCTCTGACACCTCCAAGCCAGTAAGGGCTTCAGCTTTCTGCTGCTTGGGCTGTGTATGGTTGGGGAATGCATTTGGTTTAAAAAGCATCAAACTTATATAGATCTTACGCCATGCAGCTTTCAGTTCTTCTACGGTCTACCGTAGAGACTACCTGGGGTCTCCTCCCCACCCTCCCATTCATGTGTAATTTAACTGAGCAGAGTTTATGCTCAGATTTTTATGCTCTTGTGGTTCTTCCATTCCTGGTAAGTCTACCTTATATTTCTAGCTGCACTTCAATCCCTGAACTATTTTGTCTACCACTTTGAGCTTTGTGACTGCCTTCACCTTATCTGTCGGTGTCCCTTATTAAGGGACAGGAAGGGCCCTTAATAGAAAAACTTCAAGTTGATCTCATGATTCTGTTCCCTTCCAGTTGGAGTTTTTCAAGAGTAAACTCTTCTTTTGCTACTGTGTATTTTGGGACACTTTCCAAAAAATACTTTAAAACAATTTAAAAAATTTTTATCCAGGTTTAAATAATTGTTATTTTCAGGAGACTTGCATGATCATTTCTCTCAACTGTGTTTGCAGGAAGTTCCTTTTCATCCCTCTGTTTGCTTTTCTTTATAAGTTGCTTCCACCTGTTCTTTTTCTTTCACAGTTACATCTATATTATGTATTCTGTGCCTTTTAGATGGTACAGTCTCTCTTTTATGCCTGTAAGAGGGAATCTCATCAAACGATCCCTCAAGTTTCTGGCCCTTCAGAAACTGTTCCTGCATCTAGACCCCTCTGAATACATCAGTGTTGAGGTGTGTGCTCTTCCAGTCTGCCAGTCTCAAATGACTCATTTGCCCTGTGGGACTGTCACTCCTTTTGATCTTTTCCACCACAGGAAAGGTCACCTTAGGACATTTTACTAGCTCAGGTGCCTTCTTGACTGCCTTTTGTTCAGTCTTTCCCACCGTACCTCTGGAAATTTGGCTTTCTGTGCAGCTGAAGACAGTCCCTGGTGATTACCCTGGGCATCACTGTATGATTCTGTTCTCTTCACTGTTTTCTTTCTCTGTAAGGTCTTCCTCTCCAATAAAAACCTCACTTGAATTAGTTTGTTTGCAAAATTTGAGAGACAAAAACAATTTCACTTAACAGAAATGCTCTTGTGTAGTGACCCTATTTAGAGTGAGATCTCAGTAGCTTGGGAAAAGCCACAAGATGGCTGCCGTTAAAAAGCTACATCTGTTAGCAATAAGGAACAAATATATGAACTTCTGTGTACTTCACTTATTATGTTAGAAAGAACATGGGCTTTCAGTTAGGGTGGGATTCTCATCTTAGCCCTAACATTTCCTCACCTATGAAACAGGGTAGTAATATTGGGTTGTTTTGAGCTTTAAATAGGAGAAAGTATATAAATTTCCTAGCACATTGATAATACTAAGGACAGAATAAATTGTATCAGGTATGACCTAAATCAAATCCCTTATGATTATACAGTGGAAGTGAGAAATAGATTTAAGGGCCTAGATCTGAGAGAGTGCCTGATGAACTATGGAATGAGGTTCGTAACATTGTACAGGAGACAGGGATCAAGACCATCCACATGGAAAAGAAATGCAAAAAAGCAAAATGGCTGTCTGGGGAGGCCTTACAAATAGCTGTGAAAAGAAGAGAGGCGAAAAGCAAAGGAGAAAAGGAAAGATATAAACATCTGAATGCAGAGTTCCAAAGAATAGCAAGAAGAGATAAGAAAGCCTTCTTCAGCGATCAATGCAAAGAAATAGAGGAAAAGAACAGAATGGGAAAGACTAGACATCTCTTCAAGAAAATTAGAGATACCAAGGGAACATTTCATGCAAAGATGGGCTCGATAAAGGACAGAAATGGTATGGACCTAACAGAAGCAGAAGATATTAAGAGGCGGCAAGAATACACAGAAGAACTGTACAAAAAAGATCTTCACGACTTAGATAATCACGATGGTGTGATCACTCATCTAGAACCAGACATTTTGGAATGTGAAGTCAAGTGAGCCTTAGAAAGCATCACTACAAACAAAGCTAGTGGAGGTGATGGAATTCCAGTTGAGCTGTTTCAAATCCTGAAAGATGATGCTGTGAAAGTGCTGCACTCAATATGCCAGCAAATTTGGAAAACACAGAAGTGGCCACAGGACTGGAAAAGGTCAGTTTTCATTCCAATTCCAAAGAAAGGCAATGCCAAAGAATGCTCAAACTACTGCACAATTGCACTCATCTCACATGCTAGTAAAGTAATGCTCAAAATTCTCCAAGCCAGCCTTCAGTAGTACGTGAACCGTGAACTCCCTGATGTTCAAGCTGGTTTTAGAAAAGGCAGAGGAACCAGAGATCAAATTGCCAACATCCGCTGGATCATGGAAAAAGCAAGACAGTTCCAGAAAAACATGTATTTCTGCTTTATTGACTCTGCCAAAGCCTTTGACTGTGTGGATCACAATCAACTGTGGAAAATTCTGAAAGAGATGGGAATATCAGACCACTTGAGCTGTCTCTTGAAAAATCTGTATGCAGGTCAGGAAGCAGCAGTTAGAACTGGACGTGGAACAACAGACTGGTTCCAAATAGGAAAAGGAGTGCGTCAAGGCTGTATATTGTCACCCTGCTTATTTAACTTTGATGCAGAGTACATCATGAGAAACGCTGGACTGGAAGAAACACAAGCTGGAATCAAGATTGCCGGGAGAAATATCAATAACCTCAGATATGCAGATGATACCACCCTTATGGCAGAAAGTGAAGAGGAGCTAAAAAGCCTCTTGATGAAAGTGAAAGAGGAGAGTGAAAAAGTTGGCTTAAAGCTCAACATTCAGAAAACGAAGATCATGGCATCCGGTCCCATCACTCCATGGGAAGTAGATGGGGAAACAGTGGAAACAGTCAGGCTTTATTATTTTGGGCTCCAAAATCACTGTGGATGGTGATTGCAGCCATGAAATTAAAAGACGCTTACTCCTTGGAAGGAAAGTTATGACCAACCTAGATAGCATGTTCAAAAGCAGAGACATTGCTTTGCCAACAAAGGTCCGTCTAGTCAAGGCTATGGTTTTTCCAGTGGTCATGTATGGATGTGAGAGTTGGACTGTGAAGAAGGCTGAGCACCGAAGAATTGATGCGTTTGAACTGTGTTGTTGGAGAAGACTCTTGAGAGTCCCTTGGACTACAAGGAGATCCAACCAGTCCATTCTCAAGGAAATCAACCCTGGGATTTCTTTGGAAGGAATGATGCTAAAGCTGAAGCTCCAGTACTTTGGCCACCTCATGTGAAGAGTTGACTCATTGGAAAAGACTTGGATGCTGGGAGAGATTGGGGGCAGGAGGAGAAGGGGACGACAGAGGATGAGATGGCTGGATGGCGTCACAGACTCGATGGACGTGAGTCTGAGTGAACTCTGTCTGGGAGATGGTGATGGACAGGGAGGCCTGGCGTGCTGCAATTCATGGGGTCACAAAGAGTTGGACACGACTGAGCGACTGAACTGATATACCATCATGATTTTTTTTTTAACTCTTCCCTGAGCATTGCTGTCATGTAATGCCTGGAAGTGGCATCCTAGGGAGTGCTTACTTATGATACTATAGTTGTAAAGTTTCTGGTTCCCTCCACACCTTTTTTTTTTTTTAAAGATACTAATATCCAAGAGGAGAAGCAACTGAATCACTTTTTTTCACAGTTGAAAAAAAGACTTTTGGCAGTGTCCTGAATGCATGTCTTTAGCCAATAGGCCCAGTTGATCCATCCTCTTTACAGTTTATTTCTAGATTATTTAGAATTTACTTATTTCTGTCATACCTAAAAATAGTAATGATTGTTACATTTTGTTTGTTTCCAATAACCTAGTAATTATTTTTTGATGATTACAAGATCCCAACAAGGTCTTTATTTTGCCTAATATGAAGTAGACATTGGGGGTGCAAATGTCAGATTTTAAAGAACATTTTATGGTAAAGAATTTAGATCAGAAAATAAAGAGCCATTAAAAGTTTTTAGAAAGATAATTGTGATTACAGCAGAGCAAATGTGGAATTGAATGAGATAAGAAGTCAACTAAGAGGTTTATTGATATATGTTAAGGATTTAAATGAAGGCAACAGCCTTATCATTGATAAAAGAAAGGAGGAGTCAAAAGAAGAATTTGAAGTGAGATTTGATGGTAGGAAAGGAGAGGTCAAGGATGACTTCCGGATTTAATTCAGTATGTGTTGTGTGTAAAACATTGGTGGTTTCAAGGGTTTGATTCTTATTTCTTTGTCTGCTGTCTTCCCGGACCTAGCAGATGAAGATGGAATCCCAAAGAACATCCAAGATTTAATGAGGTTGAAGGATTGGGGTGATGGCACAAAATTACTCAGGTAGGAGAGACACAGGAGTAAGTGGTATAGGGCTGTTAGTGGAGTCTTTTTTCCCATACTACAGTGAACTTTTTGAGCACAAGAACAACATCCAGGGGACTTCCCTGGTGGTCCAGTGGTTGGGAGTCTTCCTGCCAGTGCAGGGACCTTGGGTTCAATCCGTGGTCTGGGAAGATCCCATATGTGGCGAAGCAGCTGGGCCCGTATGCCCCAACTACTGAGCCAAAAGTAAATAAATAAAATTTAAAAAAGAAAAAAAAAGCAATATCCAACTTGCTTTAGCATCTGTAAATTTCTTAGCATATTATATTAGGTGTTCAGTAAGTGTGTGAATGAATAAATGAAATAAGATAAATATAACTTCACTGAGTATGGCACAGAGATTGGTTAAAATATAAAAGATTAGCATTTGAAAATATTAATAGTATATAATGTGTCATTTGCTTTTTTATCTATTTCTAGTTAAATCTATAGTATTTAAAAATATGCTAACATGTATAGGCAAACAGGCATATTTTTTTCCAACTTCATTTATATATTTGTACCCTTACTATTGGGAATGAGAAGTGGGGGTGAAATCCTTCACGTGGTGATACTCAAGTTTTATTAACAAATGAAATGTAAATATGATTTTTCAATTGACTTTTTCAGGAGTCTTCATCTGAACATTCTTTACTTTCTAGTGGCTGGCTGCAATATACATGTTGTTAATTTCAGTAGGATTAATTTGGAATACATACTGATATTTTCTTGCTACTAGATATGTTCTACCCTCTATAAAATAGTGGAAAATATGAGTCAAAATTTACCTTATTCATTCCTTGGGGTTGTATTTTGTAATCAGTGTCTCCCATGGTTTAGGATTGTTCTTTTTGTTCGTTTGTTTGCTCTGCCATGTGCCGTGTAGGATCTTAGTTTCCCCTGCACTGGGAGCATGGAGTCTTAACCACTGGCCCCCAGAGAAGTCCAGGCTTATTACTTTACTCAGTGGCCTTCTGTGGGTTTCCAGAAGGGTGTGTCTTGTATAGTTAAGGATTAGAAGCTAATGTGCCCCTTGAAGGAAATGCTAATAGCTGAAATAGCTTCCGGGAAAACCTATCCATCCAGTAAGGAGAAAAAGCTCTCAATCTCGTGCTAAGCCTCTACATCTTTCTTTCCCCGCTTTATCAGTTTTCCCTACTATTCTTTTCTACCGTTTGGGTCCCTTTTGACCTGTGGCCATTGTTTCCTATCTGAGTTTCTCTTTTACCTGATTTGTCCTTTTTTACGTTTCTCTTTTGCCTCATCTTTTCAGTACAGATACCTAACTATAATACCAAATTGAAGTTTTAAAAAGTTTATTTAGTGAATACATTTTAATTTTTCTGATTAAAAAAATCAAATGAGTTTTTTTGTTTTCATAACAATTTTGTGGTTTTTATATTCATGTAACATGACTGATTTTTAATCATTCAGCAGTCTTTCAGGAAACATTTTCTTTTCCAGAAGTATTAAGCAAATAAACTGTGTGTCATTTGCTGAGGAATTTGAATTACCTGTTGTATAATTTTCTTCCTTCCACCTTTACTATTTTTATTTCACTGTTTGAGCTCTTTATTTTCATATTTATTATATTAACATGTTCATGTATTATTAGGTTTTTTCAGTTGTTTTAGAAAGAAAGTACTAGGTAACTATGCAGAAGAAAATTAAAACATAGCAAAATAGTTTCTTTAAAATTACTTCTTTTAATGAGCCCTGAGATAGACTTAACACTTTTCATGAGTTTATCTTTGGCATTTTTGGTGAAATTGTACTGGAATAGCCTATAAAATTCAGTGAGGTACAGTACTTCCCCAATTCTGGATTCCCTTTGCCTTTGTTTGATGGAGAATGTGGGCATCCATCCCACTGCCTCTCATCCCTTTGTCTTTTATGCATAACTCCCTTCTTGCTTCCCTCTGTCAAATCTGACTTAGAAAAGTACATACAAAGCATGCAGGAGTGGGTGTCTGGAAACCTGGTTTCTAATCCAGTTTATATGACTTTTTTCAAATTGTTTAACCTTATTTGTTTTTTCTTTTGGTATTTGTGAGTCAAATCTGACCTACTATTTTTAAACAAAATACTCCAGTCTGAGTGTTTGAGCGTTTTTCCATCTTTCAGTATCAAGACTTTATTCTGTGTAGTAATACATTCTCATTGTTCTTTAGAATCCTGCCGTTTACCAGCATTGTGACCTTTGGCAAAGTTACTAAACTCTTTTCTCTTCTGTATTCGGGGAGTATAATGCCACCTTTGTAAGTTGATTGTGAAGATTAAATTGGATAGTGAATATACTTTAAAGTGCTTAGTTCAGGTATTTTGTAAAGCTATTGTTAAATGAGTTTTCTTATAATTTCAGATGACTGTAGTAGCATTACAGTCATAAGCCTTACATATGAAAAGGCATAAAATACATGAATCATTGATAAAATGTTTTTTGATAATTGCACTGTAAGGAAACATTAGGATGTTTACATACTTTTAGTTTGAACAAATATTAAATTTTTATTCATGGTCTTTAACTTGGTTTAAGAAATAACAACATCGTCATCTTACTTGGTGTTTTGTTAAGCGTCTTAAACTTTTAAGTAATTAATAAATGTATTCCAAATGAAATTTTGTCTAAAAGAATCATTCTTTTGTGGAATTGTTTTTGTCTTTTTGGTTCTATATTAATGTTTGGAAACATGAGGCATAAAGTACTAAAATGGCAGTTAAGTATATTTGCTAAATACAAATGGCATATTATTAAAATGTTGTACAGGAATGACACATTTAATCAGATAATCAAATGAAAAGTACCTAAAAAGATGTCGGGTTTGTTTGAATCTGATTTGTGACGTTTTGTGTGTCTGATGTTTAATAATCCTGTTTATCACTTTAAAAAAATCAATAATATCAGAAAATATATACAGTTCTGACTGTTTGATTCTGCATGGAACAGATTTAAAGGCCCACCTGCTCTCTTGTGTAGGTGTGGGCTGCATGTGTGCTCTCAGAGCAGTAGTGTGAGGAAGCTTGCAGTGGGATGGCAGGACGGCCTCACCCCTATGACAGTAACTCCAGCGATCCAGAGAGCTGGGATCGGAAATTGCATAGTAGACCTCGTAAACTTTATAAACATTCAAGGTAGGTAGAAAATATGTATTTCACATATCAGAACTCTGCTAAAATTGATTTTTATGAAGAACCAAGCTGTGTTTGGTTGTGGCAAAGCTTGTCAGAGGATGGGGGCCAATTTACAAAATACTATGAATATTTGCATTTCTCTTTAAATAGCTTTTAGGGAAACATCTTCCTTTTAATTTTCTTATTTGTGTTTATTTAGTTCTCATTTGTATTTTTATGAATTTTTGTTTCTGTTTCTAAATAATGCTAAAATATCCTTAGTTAACCCCAGGAATCAATGCTATAGGTAATTTAATTGGGAACTCTGGCAAGACAGATTAATTCTTTGTATTTAAAACTTTCTAATAGGAATTTATTTTATGCTCTAAATATATTGTGTATGATAATTTATAGGCTTTTGTCAGTCTTTGCTTCTGTACATATTTAACTGTGTGTGTTTATGTTGGGTTATCATCCTGATCCTAGTGGTAAAATCAGTCTATCTGCTGTGACTCACCTGGTTTATTTAAAGTTTGATGCATTAAATGAAACTCAGTTCAAAAGTTTCAGCCCTTTTATAGATTATTTTTAAAGCTTTCTTTTTGTGCTGTGTGACTTAATGAGAAACAGTTCATTTAGAACACTTTATGATCTGATATTTTAAGGTGTTAACAGCTCATAAACCTCACATAATGCAGGTATGTAAACATTGTTTTCATAGAGAGTTGTGCTTTGTGAATATTTACTTGAAGGATATTATTAAACATTTAACTTACTTGAATGTAAAATTCTCCTGATTAGGATAACTAATACCACCTTTCTTAAAGAATAAAACATGCAGTGATATGAAATCCTTTTTGTAATATTAAAGAAATGATTCAGCTACTTTTAAACCATATACATGGCTAGAAAATGAGTGATGAGTATTATTCAAGTCTCCTGACAGGATGTATTTTTTATTGTGGGCTTTTAATGTGGTGAGGTCTAAAATAAAGATGTTGAAGATGTTGAGTTGATTTTAATTATAAAGTTCACACCAATGGTGTGAGTGTTTTTTGGTTTGTTTTTTTCGTGTGTGTGTCCTTCAGTTGGTGCTCTAGTTTTCTTTCTGCAGCCTGTTTACCTGGATATTTGTTCTGTTTTTGAGGTAAAGAGATACTTGTTTTATCTCATTAAATGTGGGGCTGCATTTATAGCTGATATATTGTATACATTTTTTCAGGTAATTTTCAACTTATCCTTGCTAGTTCTTAATATTTTTCTGATGTACAAGACTGCATTGTATATTAAGTGGTGACAAGGTAAAAATAAGCTATTGTTTGGCTTTCTAAAAGCAAATGTGCAAACAGTGGGAAAGATTTATTAAAAACAGTAGTTTTAAAATTGCTGTTATTTAACTTCAGTAACAGATATAGCTCTTCCTGATTTCTATAACATCAGTACCTTTCTGATGCTCTTAAATATGATTGCAATAATATTGGTTGCTTGCTGCTGCTAAGTTGCTTCAGTCGTGTCCGACTCTGTGCGACCCATAGATGGCAGCCCACCAGGCTCCCCCATTCCTGGGATTCTCCAGGCAAGAATACTGGAGTGGGTTGCCATGTCCTTCTCCAATGCATGAAAGTGAAAAGTGAAAGTGAAGTCGCTTACGTGAATACAAATTTATTGATTTTTTTTTTAATGGAAAGATGAGGAAATCCTTTGACCTTATTTTAACTTCATTCGTGGAAAATCTGCCCATAGGAAAACAGTTTACTTTTGGGGAGCTTTTGTTCCTATGTACTTATAAACATATAACTTAGGATGCTTTAAAAAATAATTCAGTTTGACTTTTTTAAAGTGGTAGTTTTTTAATTAATTGTAAATTCATTGAACAGTATTAAAAACTAATAGTACAAGTATTGTTGAGAACCTGTGCTCGGTTCTGGAAAGATTCAGCAGTTTGTCACAGTACCATCATGAAAGACTTTAATATCTAGTATGGAACAATTAGAGGACAAGAGGACAATAAATTGTGGTAATGAGTTGTAGTAAAATAAGAGTTCAGAGAAGAAATCAGTGCCAGCCTGAGCAGGTAAAAATGAGACTTGAACTAATCCTTGGATAATTGGATAGATAGAGGGCATTCCTGCCAAGGACCTTCTGGAAATTACCTTGACTAAATCTGAAGGTTGAACTCTATAGAATAGTATTACTGTCTCCAATTAACAGATGGAAAAAATGAGGTTAATAAACTTGTCTAAGACTATCCAACTTGTAGATTACAAAGCTGAAATTTATAAACAAGCTGCTTATTCTGTTTATTTTTAAAAATTTTCAGTAACTTATTTCGGTGCATTTAAAATACATGTAAGAGAAAACAGTTATAATGAACCCCTGTGTACTCATTCGCCAGCTTCAAGTTATCATTTCATGGCTAATTTTGTTTCATCTGTCCTTCTACATATTTTTGCATCCTTTTTTTTTTTGAATCTTGTGTATTTTATTTAGGGATATTTGAGTAAAAGCCAGAGTAAACACTGGCTTAAGTTAGGGTGTTATTTTTTTTGTACACAAAAGTCCACAGGGAGGCATCACCTGATGTAGACTTAGTGTCTTAGTATCCTTAAGGATATTAAGGTCAAAGATCTTTGATTTTTCTCTTGTTGTTTCCTCATGATCACAAAATGGCTTACTATACAGTTCCAGCCATCATGTCCACCCTCCAGACAAGGAGGAATGGAGACAGGGATAATGGGAAAGAGGTTTCTTTTATATCAGGAAATTAAATTTCTCAAAAATTTCTAGCAGGCATCTGCTTATAAATTATTGGCTAGAACTATGTCATATGGTCATCTCTAGATCATGGAGACAGAAATATAAGTGCTCACACACCTCAGACAGAATTGGGGGTTTAAATCTACAAAAACTAAATGGCTCAGTCTGTTAGGGCTGCTATAACAGAATACCATAAACTGGGTATTATAAACAGCAGAAATTTGTTTCACATAGTTATGGAGGCTAGGACGTCCAGAATCAAAAGCCGGCACACTTGTTGTCTGGTAAGGGCTTGCCTGCTGCTTCAGACAGACTTTTTTTTTTCCTTCTGTGTTCTCACATGGTGTAGAAGGGACTAGGGATCTTTCTGGGATCTGTTTTGTAAAGGTATTAGTCCCATTCATGAGTGCTCTTCCCTCATGAGCTAATTACCTCACCTAATTGTATCAGTATGTGAATTTTGGAACTAAAAACACTTAGACTTTAGCAATAAAGAAATAAGCATATTTACTGATTCAGTTTTTCTAAATAGTTATCTTTTCACATATTGGAATAGCCTGCTTTCTGAAATCCTTTTCGTTTGATTTTTTTTTTTTCTCTACTTTTCCTAACTAGCAAGGATAAAAATACATTTCTTGAATTATAGAAGTAGCAATAGTAATTACTATATTCATATGCTTATGTTGGAGGTTTGAGGGTTTGGTGAATATTGAATTATGATTTCTCTTTTACCTAATACAATTAATAATACCTAATAATACTTTTCTTTTGTGAAGTTTCTTTGAATGTAGATTTCATAGGTATAACATTGATATAAAAGACAAAACAGGGAAGCTGATCTGGACATGGATGAAATTCAGGGTCCCTATGATTCCTCTGCAAGTGCACACAAATTAGTTGAAAAATTACTCAACTTTTCTTTCTGACTAGTAGTTGTATAGTTATTACTTATATTGAGGAGTTTGGTAGCTTGCCGGGAAGTTAAAGATCATTTCATTTGAAGTTTATTTGTCTTGAATTGTGACACCTTTCTTTAAATTATAAATTAGAGGAGTTTTTGCTATTTAAAAAGGAAAAAGAAAGAGCACCTTTTCTATATAACCAATGTTAAAATGCCCTAGAGTGACAACATGCTAAAAGCTCTTACATATTTGAATTGGGTCGAATACAGCTATTTAAAACTCAGATCTGCAGTCTGCTCAGGTTACTAAAGATAAATGCATCATACATTCAATATCAGACTTTGCCGCAAGGGTTCATTCCCACATAGAAGTACGCATGCTCCTTTCTTCTGCATGAAGATTGAGCTTTCCAGTTTCCTTTTTAAGTCACTCTTTAGTCCTAGCAGCAGTTTAGAAATGGAAAAGTTGGGTTGCTTTAAAGAGTAGTTCTTTTAGTGAGTCTTTAAAGTACAGATAATATTTTCTCTTTGGTTTTAAAGAGAAGCTTTATTACTCAGAAAAGGTACACAATAAAATATTGAAAGGAAAAAAGAAAGGTAGCTGCCTCCTAGTTTTTTAAAACCTGGCAAGCTGGCAGAGCTAGAATTAGCTTTACAGATGGTATTTGGCAACGTATCTACATATCACTAACCCTCATCTCCTGAGTTTTCTTCATCCTGTCTATCAATTACAATATCCAATCACTGCACAGAGATGGAGAAGTGGGATGATCACAGCTCACACGATGCTGTTTGGTTAGAAACGTCAGTGCTGCACAACCCACGGCTGAGTCAGTGTCTGTGAGAAAATGAACTGAATTAATACAGAGCGGGGGTTGTATCTCTGAATATTTAAGGCCAAAATAACTGCAATAGCATTATTACACAGTAGAGGGAGGAAAGCTAAAGGAAGTCTGTAGACAGGTGAGGTAGGGGACTGGGAAATTTTTTCATTGTTCAGAGGAATTCTGAAGATGATGGAAATATCAGATGTGCTAAAGTTTCCTAGTAATGCCCAAGGATGCTGACCTGGCTTTCAGTGCTGCATTGTTTGAAAAAGCAGAGTCCCTTTATACTCTGATTTCAAAATTTTTTTCTTGTTTTTGTGTGTCTGCCTTGGCATATACTAAAGTAAGGTGTGTATTCATTTATTACATGATAATATGCTGGGTTATAATTTTATAGATTTATAAATATGAGAGAGGTGGAGAGAGATGTGTTTGGCTTTTGTTTCATTATGATCATTTATGTTTTTGAATGTTAAAGATCATATGTCTTGATTGTCAGTTTAATGGCACGTTACTTAAAATAGTATGTGTTTTTATTATTTTCATGGATTTGAGGCTTTGTTTCCTATTCCATTTAAAGTCTTAGTAGAATCATGTAACTTGAGAATGCATTATGTTTGATCTTGTTTCTTATGAATGTCACAAAATTTTACTTAAGGAAAAGCTAATTTTGAAATATTTTTTATTTGAAAATGAAATTCAAGATAAATGAAATAATTGAAATAATTTCCTAAAGAAAAGGTGAATGTAGTTTTACTTTTGGGTTAATTAAGGATTAGTTGATCCATTTTATATGTATTTTACAGAACTGAATGTATTTGAATGATAAAGTTTTAACTGGTGAAGATGACTTTTTTCCCTAGTCTTTTAGAACACGGACGCTGAGTAGATGATCTAGATACTGCCATTGAAAGAGTAAATCAGATAAGTTTTTGGGTTATTGCAAGTTGATTTTCAATGTGAAAAACATTCCTAAATACAGTTATTCTTCCTATAAGATTTTAAGTCTTTACAGGTGACAGTGCTTACTTTATTAGGAAATTTTGGCACAATTTAAAATAATTTGATTAATGGTATTTTTCCTTTTGTTTTCATTATCCCTATCTACTGAGTCTTCATTTTGTAGGGATTTGGTGGGATATTCAAAATTTTAAAATTACTTTAAATGTTGTTAAGTAGTTTGTAACATTCTTTTACTTGAAATGTGAGGAAGTTCTTATGACTTTCCCCATTTAATTTCTAAAAGTGTGAACGATCATTACAACTTGTTTGTTTAGTTAGACTAACTGGTAATATCTTGTTTTGGCCTTTTTTTTTTTCTGGTTTGGTATCCAGAAATGTTTTTCTAAGCTTGCTTAAGTATAAAGTTATAAAGGCAGAAGTCTCATGTTAGACTTTTTGTTCTCACACTTTATAGAATATATTTTTCTCTAGTTTGGCTGATTTTTAGAAACATAATGCCTGTGTTATTATAAGAGAATACATATTTATTACATAAATTTGATAAAGCACATAGAATAAAATACAAATGTTATCAAAAGAAAAACTTTAAATATTTTTGTATATAACCTTTTTTTCCTGTGTATATATAAAAATGTAAATTCATATGTATACACTTAAAATTGATTTAGGGATATTACTACATATACTGTTATATAACCCCCCCTTTTTTTTTTAATGAAAAGCAAGCTTAATCATGAACATTCCCTGTGTCACGGGGTAGTCTTCTATAGCATAATTCTTAAGAATTGCATAGTGTTTTCTGTATATATGTTTTGTAATTTATTGAATTTGAGTTTTTCTGGTTCTTGATAAAAGATCAGTTTGATTTCACAGCATAAATTTCTCTAAAAAAGAGGAATATCTTAAGGAGTTCAGTAAAAATAACAATTTTGATACTTTTCAGAAGGAAAAGATCCTTAATGTGATTATACAATGAATTCTTTAAAGATATGCACATTACTTTTAAAACAGAGCAAATAAGATTGCCATAATAATGTATAGAAAAAATTTTTTAAACATCAAGGAAACAAGAGCTCAGATGAGCTGAGACTTTTAAAAAATGCTACGGCCAGCCAAAAGAGTTTCTTATGTTACACTTTCAAAAGGTTATCAATGAAAGTGTAATAATAGTGAATGGGAATGAGAGAAGAAAAAAAAATCCATCAACTCTTATTTAGGAGCTGCTTTGGCAGAAAGGAAGAGCAAACTACCACCATCATCAATAATAATAGCAAAGACATTTCTAGTAAAGAATGAAACCACCATTAATATAGAGATAAGTAATGTATCTGGCTAAGTGAATTGTCTTCTGGAACATCTTATAGTTAAGAAAGAACCTGACTGTAAAATCTTAAAATTATTGATATTATTTGTAGTCTTTAAAAGGTTTTAGGAGAATACAAGAAGTACTAAAAGATGGGAGATCCTAGGCCTGATTTTGAAAAAGATAGGAGATTTTAGAGCAAAAAAACAAAAGAGTTTATGACTAACTTGAAGGAAAAATCAGGTTAAAAATTATCCAGAATGGGTTTACTAAAAATAGATTGTCAGAACAACTTTAATTTTTCTCTGATGCAGTTGGTAGTTCAGTAGCAATATATATTTGTACTTCACCTTCATTTTAACTTAGTTTTTGGTGAAATGTTTATATATATCTCCCCTTGGGTGAAGAAAAATGAGTTAACCATTAGTGGATTGTGTTAATCAACACAGTTTTCATTTTGAAGGACCCTGTTCAGAGGTTATTGATCTTAGAAGGTGGCTGTGTTCATTGCTTTGTCTTATTGCTTATGGAGAAGGAAAGTTCTTAAATTTATAGGTAACAGTGAAGAAAGGATAGTAAATAAAAAGCTAATGATCCAAAGTGATTTCCAAATCTGATTTGTTGAACTAAATTAAAATGAACTTTTGAAGAATATAAGTAAGAACTTAAAAGCAAATATATATTGTTAGCAGGACTTTATAGCATCACAATTGGAAAAGACTTGAGGGTTAGTTGTTGGCAATAAATTTGATATAAAACAAAAGTACAGTATGGCTGCCATCATCCCATCTTTTCCCCTACCACCACTCCCCTTAGAAACCAGCATAATGAATGGGAAAGAAGGTTAGAGCCACTTTATTACACCAAAGTATTGTCTTCAGTTATGTGTAAATTCAGAAGGAAGGATGTAAGTAAATTGGATGCCTTATCAGCTTAGGAAACTGAAAATTCAGAGGTTTTGGGGGCAACTGTGATAGATGTTAAGGAATCTCACAGTAAGAGTTGTGTCTTCAATATTTGAAGTTGTCTTCAAATATGTGAAGAATTGTCATTTGGAAAAGAAACTAGACTCACGTTTGAATCAGACTTGGTTAAGGTTAAAAGCATGAACTCTCAAGTTGTGCTTCTTAGGTCACATCTCAGACCTGCCACTTGCTTAGCTACATGATTTTAGGTAAGTTGTTTAGCCTCTAAACTGTCATTTTCTCAACTGTGAAAAGAGGATGGTTTTGTGGATTAAATGAAAATGTGTGTAAAGTGCTCACTTTTGTGCCTGACATATTCTGAAGGCTCAAATGCTAGCATTGTTGTTATTTGGTCCTAGAATATAGAATAAAGACAATGGTTCTCAACCAGAGGGTTAATGGTTTGCCCCTCATTGAGCATTTGGTTTAATCTTTAATTTTATCAATCTAATTGCAGTGTAGTTCAGATTTTAAATTTTAATTCTTTTAATACTTAAAATTTTAGTATGAAGCATAGGAGGAGGGAATTGAATGGAACAAGTTAGTTTGTGTTTTCAAAAGGCCATTTAGGGGACTTCCCTGGTGGTCCAGTGGTTAAGACTCTATGCTACTAGTGCAGGGGGTGCGAATTTGATCCCTGGTCAAGGAACTAAGATCTCACATGCTGTACAGCCCTCATCCCCCCGCAAAAAGGCCATTTGAAGAAGTGATTGTGGGATTGCTTTGATTTCTCTCTAGAATCGTGGTTTGTGAAAGTAAGCTTTGCTAAAATATTCATGGTCATCATGATAAATATTTCTAAAACTAAGTATTGTATTTATACTTTATAATTTTTTCTATTGGTTTTACTTTTTAGTAGAAAAAGATGCTCCCTAGGTCTTAAAAAAGGAACTCTTCCCCTCCTCTTTTCTGCAACTGAAAGACATGCAGGATCTTAGTCCCACAATCAGAGATCTGACCTGTGTCCCCTTGTATTTGCCATGAAGTGATGGGACCAGATGCCATGATATTAGTATTTTGAATGTTGAGTTTCAAGCCAGCTTTTCACTCTCCTCTTTTACCCTCATCAAGAGGCTCTTCAGTTCCTCTTCATTTTCAGTCATTAGAGTGGTATCATCTGCATACCTGAGGTTGTTGATATTTCTCCTGGCAGTCTTGACTCCAGCTTGTGGTTCATCCATCCTGGCATTTCAAATTATGTACTCTGCATAGAAGTTAAATAAATTGGGTGACAATAAAGGAGTACACAGCCTTGTGTACTCCTTTCCCAATTTTGAACCAGTTCAGTTCCATATCCAGTTTTAACTGTTGCTTCTTGTCTTGAATACAGGCTTCTCAGGAGATAGGTAAGGTGGTCTGGTGTTTCCATCTCTTGAAGAATTTTCCAGTTTGTTGTGATCCACAACAGTCAAAGGCTTTAGCATAGTCAATAAAGCAGACTTTTTTTTCCCCTGGAATTCCCTTGCTTTCTCTACAGTCTAATGAATGTTGGTAATTTGATCTCTGGTACCTGTGCATTTTCTGAATTCAGCTTGTACATCTGGAAGTTCTTGGTTAACATACTACTGAAGCCTGCCTTTAAGGATTTTGAGCATATCCTTACTCGCATGTGAAATGAGCACAGTTGTATAATAGTTTGATCATTTTTTGGCATAACCCTTCTTTGGGATTGGAATGAAAACTGACATTCCCATTTCTGTGGCCACTGCCGAATTTTCCAAATTTGCTGGCATATTGAATGCAGCACTTTAACAGCATCGTCTTTTAGGATTTTAAATAGCTTAGTTGGAATTCCGTCACCTCAACTAGCTTTGACTTCACACTCCAGGATGTCTGGCTCTAGGTGAGTGACCATACCGTTATGGTTATGTGCGTCATTAAGACCTTTTTTTGTACAGTTCTTCTGTGTATTCTTGCCATCTCTTCTTAATCTCTTCTGCTTGGTCCTTGCTATTTCTGTCCTTTACCGTGCCCATTCTTGCATGAAATGTTCCCTTGATATCTCCAGTTTTCTTGAAGATAGTCTTTTCCTTTCTGTTGTTTTCTTCTGTTTCTTTGCATTATTCATTTAAGAAGGCCTTCTTATCTCTCCTTGCTGTTCTCTAGAATTCTGCATTCAGTTGAGTATATCTTTTCCTTTCTCTTTTGCACTTTGCTTCTCTTCTTTTCTCAGCTATTTGTAAAGGCTCCTCAAACAACCACTTTGCCTTGTTGCATTTATTTTTCTTTGGGATGGTTTTGGTCACTGCCTCCTGTACAGTATTGGGAACCTCCTTCCATAGTTTTTCAGGCACTCTGTCTACCAGATCTAATCCCTTGAATCTATTGTTTCTTCACCTCCACTGTATAATCATAGGGATTTGATTTAGGTCATATCTCAATAGCCTAGTGGTTTTTGCTCCTTTTTCCAATTTAAGTCTGAATTTTTCAATAAGGAACTCATGATCTGAACCAGTCAGCTCCAAGTCTTGTTTCTGTTGACTGTATAGGGCTTCTCCATCTTTGGCTGCAAAGAATATAATCAATCTGATTTCAGTATTGATCATCTGTTGGTGTCCATGTGTAGAGTCATCTCTTGTGTTGTTGGAAAAGAATGTTTGTTATGACCAGCATGTTCTCTTGACAAAACTCTTGTTAGCTTTTGCCCTACTTCATTTTGTACTCCAAGGCCAGACTTTCACCACCAGACATATCCACAGCTGAGTGTCATTTCTGCTTTGGCCCAGCCTCTTCATTCTTTCTGGAGCTGTTAGTAATTGCCCTCTGCTCTTCCCCAGTAGCATATTGATACCTTCCAACCCCGGGGGGCTCATCTTCTGGTGTCATGTCTTTTGCTTTTTCATACTGTTCGTGGGGTTCTCATGGCAAGAATACTAAAGTGGTTTGCCCTTCCCTCCTCCAGTGGACTGTATTTTGTCAGAACCCTTCATTTTGACCTGTCCGTCTTAGGTGGCCCTGCATGGCTTGGCTCATAGCTTCATAGAGTTACACAAGCCTCTTTGCATGACAAGTCTGTGATCGTGATTGTGTATGATCTGTGATCATAGTGATTATCAATTTTTCAGAAATATTTTATAATTTTCTATGGTAGGGCTTGAAAATACAAAGTATATAATGGTTTTTAATTCCCCAATTTTTATCTCTAACCTGGACTTTTCCCTGTACTTTAGACTTGTGTATCTAACTCCATATTTGATATCTCCACTTGGATGTCTAATAAGCATTTCAGTGTTAATGTGTGTAAAAAGCATTTATACTTTTCAAACCTAATCCTCCCACTGTTATTCTAACGTGGGAGAATGATAAGTCAGAATCTGAAATGTTTCAGTTTTTCAGGCCAAAATCAGAGTCATCCTTGATTCCTCTGTCTCACCTCTTACTTTTAATCTATCAAATTCCAAAGTCTTATTCTTCAGAATATATAGTCTAGTCCAGTGTTTGCCATGTACACTGCTACAGCCTTGATCCAAGTCACTTTGGCTGTCGCCTGGATTATTTGTAGTAGCCTCCAAAATGGCCAAAATGGTCACTGATCCTACTGTTACCTTCTTTCTTTCATTGTCTGCTTCATCTAACATAAGTTAGATCGTGTAATTCAAATTTTATTGGTACCTATTTCACTCAGATCAAAAACAGAAAAGCTTTGAACATTCTTTGAAGGTCTTTCATAATCTGGTCCTAGTCTTATCTCTGAGCTCATCTTTTAATACTGTCCTTCTTGCTCTCTGTGCTCCAGCTGTCCTAGCCTTCCTGAATGCCTTTAAAAAGCCAAGGATTGCTTTTGTCACAGGATCTTTTTTATCTACCCTTCCCTCAGTCTCTCGGTTTTATGTTTTACTTTGTCTTTGCTCAGACATCTTCTCCTCTGAGAGTCCTGCTTTGACCACTGTGTGAAATAGAACCTTTCACCTGAAAATGATGACTCTGTCCTCTTAACTCTGCTTTATTTTTCCTCATAGCACTTATCAGCATATGATATTTAATATATTTATTATATATGTTCTGTGTTTTTGTACACTTGAATGTATAAATTTTAAGGGCAGAGACTTTCTGATTTATATCCACCATGGCTAGAATAATAAGTAGCATATAATAGATATTCAGTGAATATTTGGTAGAATGACTGCATGATAAAACTTAAAAGCATTGCTAGAGGAGAGAGTAAGAATAACTTTAGTTATTATGGGCTATAATTATTGTATGTTGCAAGTACCTAATGCTTTATTGATGAATTAAAACCATGATTATTTTTTAGAAGTAAAAAAATTAGCAGTGTAGCAATTAGATAATTTCTTTTCAGAGACTCATCATTTTGGAGAAGTTCTTTCCTAGCAACATCTTCGTTTATTAAAAAAGTTCAAAATCTGAGAAACCTCTGTCAAAAGAAACCTTTATTTTAAAGTCAGAAGAAGCCTCTGTCACTGTCTGCGTGAAAATAATTTTTGTCAGTTAGGAAAGCTGACAGTTACCTTGATAGTAAAGTGTTAAATGTTTGACCGATAAGAGTTCCTTTTCCAGTGACAGTGCTTTAAAAAAATCAGTTAATACTTCTAGACCGAGGAATCTGTAGAATCTAGAAAAACCTTAGGGGGAAAAATGAGTATCTGGAACTTTTCAGGCTATAAAATTGGCCTGAAATATCAATAAATATTTTTTCATACCAAAAAAAAAAAAAGAGTTCCTTTTCTGTCAGAATCCTTAGGATCTAGGTCTTCATTTCACTTCAAAGAAAAGATACTCTTAGAGTGGTCATACAACAGTATATAAGGCTCCCTTGCTATTGCTACTGCTTCTGTCTCACTAGAGTTGCTGACGTGTCTGACAGTGAGATTTTAAGAAGAGAAAAACTAGTATTAAAACTATTCTTGAGCTATATTTCTTGTCTTTTGGCGGCAGAGGAGGAGGGGAAAATCTGGGACTTGAGTATGGTTTAAAATATTTATGGACAGTATGCATCAAACAGCATATTAACAGATGGCCTTTTAGAGCATAGCCCCTTCTTCAGTTGAGAACTGCCTTTTCAGTGATTAGTTTTTGTTGGGAAACTGACCATAAATTAAGAAGAACAAAAAACTTATAGAAAAGGCAAACTGAAAAAAAAGAGAAAAGAAGGGAGAGAAATTTGCATTAAACCTATTGAAAATAGGTTTAAAAGTTTAATTGCATTTCTTATGTCATCACAGTTGCTGACACTTAACGTGAGGATCAGCAAAGAGTTTTCTGTAAAAGGCTGGATAGTGAATGTTTTTGGTCATGTGGGCTACAGAGTCTGTCAAAATCACTCAGTTTTGCCATTATGGAATGAAAGCAACCAAAAGCAATGTGTAAATTAATGGGCATGGTTGTGTTCTAGTAAAACTTTATTTGTAAAATGAGATAATGGGTTGAATTTGGCTTTGCAAACTCTTCACCTAACATATTAGAAATGCTGGTAAAAATCATATGCAAATTGATTGTTTAAAATATATTAATATAAGATCATTTAAATGGTTTAGTTAAATCTAAAACATAATATAGAACATAGTAATAGAAGCACCTTTTTTTTCTCAAAATAATATTGCTTCTTTAATATGGACAGACTGATTAAAAAATGGATGGGAACATCTAATATGAAATTTACAAAGATGCTTACTTTGTTTTTAAGAAAAATGATGCATTTTTAAAAGATTAAATGTTTAAAACACCTCAAACTGTAAAGCTTCATATCTGTATATCTACAGACACAAATACATACACATGGAAATATTTGAAAAGGAGAAAACAGTTGACATGGGAAATGCTTAGATGTTATATATCCTGAAATTTCAGCTAAATTCAGCAAACATTAATAAGATCCACCAGGATATGATGTTGCTGGAAGTATTTAGAGATAATTCCTCAAAACAGGAAAGTGGTATCATGTAAGGTTGTGTTTCCTATGTGTATACTATATAAGGGAGCCATACATAAGTGAGTACCACTCACTTTCTAGATATTTTAGTTTTGTGTATTTGTCACAATAATTTTCTAGCAGCAGTGCTGGTAATATTTATTTTTGGAAATTTTTCATGTATTATTTCTTTGATAACCCCCCTCTTTTCTCTGTTCTGTTTGGAACATATATTGTTTGAATATTGAGTGCCTTCCTCTAGTCAGGGCTTCCCTAGTGGCTCACAGGATATAGCATCTGCCTGCAATGCAGGAGACCTGGGTTCAATCCCTGGGTTGGGAAGATCCCCTGGAGAAGGAAATGGCAACCCACTCCAGTATTCTTGCCTGGAGAATCCCATGGACAGAGGAGCCTGGCGGGCTACAGTCCATGGGGTTGCATGGAGTCGGACACAACTGAGATACTTCACTTTTTTTCTTTCACTTTCCTCTATTCTCATCCTTTCACTTTCATTTTTTTCTTTTATCACCAGTTTTTTCTTTCAGCCTTCTTCTAACTTTTAAAAATGGCTAAGAACTCTTTTTCATTCTCTTAATTAAAAAGTTCTAGTCCTTGTTTTATGGATACATTTGTTAATAGCTATTTCAAATGCTGAAAGATGATGGGTGAAAGTGCTGTACTCAGTATGCCAGCAAATTTGGAAAACTCAGCAGTGGCCACAGGACTGGAAAAAGTCAGTTTTCATTCCAATTCCAAAGGAAGGCAATGCCAAAGAATGCTCACACTACCGCACAATTGCACTCATCTCACATGCTAGGAAAGTAATGCTCAAAATTCTCCAAGCCAGGCTTCAGCAATATGTGAACCGTGAACTTCCAGATGTTCAAGCTGGTTTTAGAAAAGGCAGAGGAACCAGAGATCAAATTGCCAACATCCGCTGGATCATTGAAAAAGCAAGAGAGTTCCAGAAAAACATCTACTGCTTTATTGACTCTGCCAAAGCCTTTGACTGTGTGGATCACAATCAACTGTGGAAAATTCTGAAAGAGATGGGAATACCAGACCACCTGAGCTGCCTCTTGAAAAATCTGTATGCAGGTCAGGAAGCAGCAGTTAGAACTGGACGTGGAACAACAGACTGGTTCCAAATAGGAAAAGGAGTGCGTCAAGGCTGTATATTGTCACCCTGCTTATTTAACTTCGATGCAGAGTACATCATGAGAAACGCTGGACTGGAAGAAGCACAAGCTGGAATCAAGATTGCCGGGAGAAATATCAATAACCTCATATGCAGATGACACCACCCTTATGGCAGAAAGTGAAGAGGAGCTAAAAAGCCTCTTGATGAAAGTGAAAGAGGAGAGTGAAAAAGTTGGCTTAAAGCTCAACATTCAGAAAACAAAGATCATGGCATCCGGTCCCATCACTCCATGGGAAATAGCTGTGGAAACAGTGGAAACAGTGTCAGGCTTTATTATTTTGGGCTCCAAAATCACTGTGGATGGTGACTGCAGCCATGAAATCAAAAGACGCTTACTCCTCGGAAGGAAAGTTATGACCAACCTAGATAGCGTGTTCAAAAGCAGAGACATTACTTTGCCGACTAAGGTCCGTCTAGTCAAGGCTATGGTTTTTCCAGTGGTCATGTATGGATGTGAGAGCTGGACTGTGAAGAAGGCTGAGCACCGAAGAATTGATGCTTTTGAACTGTGTTGTTGGAGAAGACTCTTGAGAGTCCCTTGGACTGCAAGGAGATCCAACCAGTCCATACTCAAGGAGATCAACCCTGGGATTTCTTTGGAAGGAATGATGCTGAAGCTGAAACTCCAGTACTTTGGCCACCTCATGCGAAGAGTTGACTCATTGGAAAAGACTTGGATGCCGGGAGGGGTTGGGGGCAGGAGGAGAAGGGGACGACCCAGGATGAGATGGCTGGATGGCATCACGGACACGATGGACTTGAGTCTGAGTGAACTCTGGGAGTTGGTGATGGACAGGGAGGCCTGGCGTGCTGCATTTCATGGGGTTAGAAAGAGTTGGACACGACTGAGCGACTGAACTGAACTGAATGCACTTAGGAAACCTCATCACAATCAGGGTAGTGAACAAATCGATCACATGCAAGTTTCTTTGGGGTCCTTTGTAAGCTTTTCCTCCTCCTCCTTCGAACTCCCACACTCCATGCCTGGACAAACCACCAATCTGTGTTCTGACACAAGACATTAGTTTGTATTGTCTAGAATTTGATACAAATGTACCGTATTTGGGGAAGGAAGGGTATTTCTCTTCTTTCACTGAGCTTAATAATTTTGTACGTGATCTATGTTGTTATAACTTGCATCAGGAGTTCATACTTACTGTTGTTGAGTAGTATTCCGTTGTATGGTATACCACAAATTGTTTATCCAGACACCTGTTCATAAACATTTGGGTCATTTCAGGTTTTGCTTTTTTAAATGTTGTTTTTAAAATTTAAATTTCTTATTGTTTGTTGTTGCTAGTATATAGGAATATTTTTTACTTTTGAATATTGATTGTGACCATAGTAAACTCACTCTTTAGTTCTAGTAACTTTTTTGTACTAGAGTCTGTAAAAGATGATTATCTTCTCTGTAGATCAGGACAGTTTTGCTTCTTTTTATAATCTGGATGCCTTTTATATCCTTTTCTTGACATATTGCTCTGGCTAGACTCTTCAGTACGCGGGTGAAGAGAAATGGTACAAGTGGACATCCTTTTCTTGTTCCTGGTCTTAGGTGGAGAGCATTTGGTCTTTGACCACTAAGTATAATGCTGGTTGTAGGTTTTCCATGGATATCTTTTATCCAGCTGATGAAATTCCCTTGTATTCCTATTTTATTGAGGGTTTTTGTTGTTTGTTTTTTAAAATCAGGAATGGATTTTGGATTTTGTTAAATGTATTTTCTTTGCATATTGAGATACAAGTGTTTCATTTGTGTGTTAACATGGTGAATTATATGGATTGATGTTTGAATATTTAACTAATCTTCCATTTTTGATACAAAAATCTATAAATCATGATGTTTTGACAGTTTTGTATATTATTGTATTCAAATTACTAAAATTTTGTTGAACATATTTGAATCTATGTTCTGAAGGTTGTAGGTTTGTAGATTTCTTATAATATCTTTCTCTGGTTTTGGTATCTGGGTAATGCTGGCCTCATAAAATGAGTTAAGAAATATTATCTTTAGTTTCTAGAGGATTTTGTGTAAGATTGCTATTATTTCTATCTTAAATGCTTGGTAGAATTATCATTGAAGCCATTTCAGCCTGGAGTTTTCTAGAAGGAAAGTTCTTAACTACAAATTCAAATTCTTTTAAATAGACATTGAATTGTTCATTCCATCTGTTTCTTCTGGAGTGCAACCCTATGAACTGTAGCCCACCAGCTTCTCTGTCCATGGATTTCTCCAGGAAAGAATACTGGAGTAGGTAGCCATTCCCTTCTCCAGGGAATCTTCCTGACTCAGGGATTGAACCCAGGTTTCCTGCATTGCAGACAGATTTTTTTACCCTCTGAGCCACTAGGGAAGCCTAGTTTGGCTAGATATTTTATCAATTTTATTGACCTTTCCAAAGAACTAGCCTTTGTTTTCAGTGATTTTTTTTTTTCCCAGTTCTTTTTCTATTTTCTATTAGTTCGATTTCCACTCTGTTCTTTAATATTTTTTTCTACTTTCTTTAGGTTTATTTTGTTCTTTGTCTAGTTTCTTTTTTTAAAAAATATTTATTCAACTGCTTTGGGTCTGGGTCTTAGTTGTGGTGTGTCTAGCTGTGGCTTGCAGTAGTTGCCGCGTGTTGCCTTTCTAATTGTGGCTTTAGGGCCTAGTTGCTCCACAGCATGTGGGATCTTAGTTCCCTGACCAGGCATCAGACCTGTGTCCCCTGCACTGCAAGGTGAATTCTCAACCACTGGACCACCAGGGAAATCCCTGTCTAGTTCCTTAAGGTAGAAACTGAGGTAATTTTTCTTAGACCTTTCTTCTTTCCTCTCATAGGCATTTAAGGATATAATTTGCTTCCTAACTATTGCTATAATATCATGCCATTCCACAAATTTTGATTCATTGGCCTTTTTCTCTTCAAAATTTTGTCTTTTCCTTTCTGATTTCTTTTTTGCTCCATGGGTTATTTACAAAGATGTTATCTCATTGCCAATATTTGGGAATTTTCCAGGTATCTTTCTGTTACTGAATTTTAATTCACATGTAATCAGAGAACATATTTTGTATGAATTTTTTTGAAATGTATTAAGACTTGTTTTATTGCCCAGAATATGGTCTGTCTTGATAAATGTTCTATGTGCATATCAAAAGAATGAGTTTTCTGCTCTTGTTGGATAAAATGTTCTATAAGTGTCAGTTAGGTTAAGCCAATTGATAGTGCTGTTCAAATCTTACTCATCTTTACTGATTTTCTGTCTGCTTGTTCTATTAAATATTTTAAGAGGGATGTTGAAATCCATTACAGTAATTGTGGAGTTCTCCTTATAATTTTATTCCTTTTTTTTGCTTCATGTGTTTTGAAGCTCTGTTACAAGGCAGAAAAACTTTGGGGATTGTTAAGTGCTCTTAAGGGCTTCCCTGGTGGCTCAGCTGGTAAAGAATCTGCCTGCAGTGCAGGAGACCCCAGTGAATTTACCCTTTTATTCTTATAAACTGCCTTGGTAATATTCTTTGTATTGAGGTCTACTTGGTCTGATATTAATATACCACTCTTGTTTTCCTTTAACTAGTATTAGCATAATTTGTCTTTCCTTATCCTTTTATATTGAACCTCTTTCTACTTTTATATTTAAAGTGTGCTTCTTGTAGATGGGGCATACTGTTTGTTGGGTCTGGTTTTTACATCCAGTGTGATAATCTCTACCTTTTATGGCTTAGACCGTGTACATTTAATGTGATTGTAGATATGGTCAAGCCTGTCATCTTGCTGTTTATTTTGTTTGTCCCATTTGTTCCTGTTTCCCTATCCTCCCCTCACCTTTTGCCCTCTTTTGGGTTGTGTCTTTTTTTATAATTTCATTTTATCCCCTTTATTGGCTTATTGACTATAATTCTTTTTTCTGTACTTCACTGGTTGCTTTAAAGCTTTTAATATACATCTTTAGTTTATCACTATTTACCTTCATTATATTAAATAATTCTTGTCTCATATGAGAGCCTTATAATATTGTACTTCTGTTTCTCTCTTCCCAAACTTTGTGCTGTTTCCAGTATTCTTAATTCCTTTATGTAGGCTCAGATGGTAAAGAATCTGCTAGCAATCCCTGGGTTGGGGAGATCCCCTGGAGGTTCAATCCCTGGGTTGGGAAGATCCCCAGGAGGAGGGCACAGCAGCCCACTCCAGTATTCTTGCTTGGAGAATCCCATGGACAGAGAAGCCTGTCCGTCCATGGGCTGCCATCCATGGGGTTGCAGAGAGTTGGACATGACTGAACAATTAACACTTCTATATTTTCATCTGGAGTTACTTTTTTCTTCTGCCTAAAGGATGTTCTTTAAATTTTCTTATAGTGCAGATTTGTTCATGATTAATTCGTTCATCTTTTTCTGTGTGTGTGTCTAAAAATGCATTTCCCCTTTATTTTTGAGAGAGATTTTTATAGGATATAACAATCTTAGGTTGCCAGCAGTTATCATTTTGGGTTTTATTTTTTATTTAAATGTGTTCGGGATTTGTTGTGCATGTTGCATCTGTGGGCTTGTAGTTTTAATTACATTTCAAGACATTTCTTCAAATGTTTTTCTTTTCCTCACCTTTCTTCCTTTATGGACTCCATTTATACCTATATTAGGGCTCTTAAAGTTGACCCATAGCTCACTTATGCTTAATTTATCCTTCTGTAATGATTAATGTATTCATTTGGGTATTTCCTACTGCAGTCTTCAAATTCATGAATCTTCTATAATGTATAATCTTCCATTAATTCCAGATGAATGCATTTTTCATCTCAGATACCATTTTTGTCTCTAGAAATCTGATTTGTATCTTTTTAATATTCTATATTTCTACATAACTTTTTGGAGGAATATGGTTATAATGACTCTTAATGTTTTTGTTTCTAATTTTAAGATGTGTGTCTACTTTTAAAATTTTCTTATTTTAAGATATTTGGGTTGGTTTTAGTTGAGGTTTTTTCCTTCCTTTTTGCTTGCCTGGTAATTTTTAACTGGATGCCATATATTGTGAATTTACCTTGTTTGGCTGATGGATATTTTTGTACTCCTATAAATTTTCTTGAGCTTCGTTTTAGGATTTAGTTTACTTACTTGGAAACGATTTGATTCTTTCACATCTTGCTATTAGCATTCGTTGGATGTGACTAGGACAGTACTCAGTTTAGTTTAGTACACAATTATTTCCCACTTCATAGCCACAGATTCCCCCTCTAGTGCCCTTTTATGAGGTTTTCCAGCCTCACTGTGGGGAGAGAGGGCCAGGCCCCTTTCCTGGCTCTGTGCGAGTCCTGGGCAGTGTTCTCTCTAGTTCTCTGAGTCAATTGTTTCTCCAGCTTCATTAATGAGGTTTCCTCATGTGTGTGTTGATTAGTACTGGACTCTGCAGATTGCTGAGGTTTTCTCTGTGCTGCTCTTCCCTCTCTGGTATACTCTTTCCTTAGAACTCTGACACCTATTGTCCCCTACCTCTCAGCTGCTCATCCTTAACTCAGAGTCCATCAGCTTCTGCCTGGGTTTTGCCTTTCTCCTGTTTTACTCGAGAACTCTTCTCAAGGTTGTAATTTGGGACAGTGGTTGGCCTTTGTTGTTGTTTAGTCGCTAAGTCGTGTCCAACTCTTTGCCACTCCATAGACTGTAGCCCTCCAGACACCTGTCCGTGGGATTTCCCAGGCTAGAATACTGGTGTGCATTGTCATTTCCTTCTCCAGTGGGTCTTCCCAACCCAGGGATTGAACCCATGTCTGCTGCATTGGCAGGCAGATTCTTTACCACTGAGCCACCAAGGAAGCCCATGGTTCCTTTTCTGATTTGTTTTTTCATCTTCCAGGGATTACTCTCTTTTCCAAATGTCCTATGCCTTGTCATTGTTTCATATATTTTGCTTTTGGGTAGTTTCAGACAGGAAGGTAAATTTAGTCCTTGTTTCTCTGTCTTGGCTAGAAGCAGGTGTTAGGGCTGATACACTTTTCATCTCCTTTCCTGTTCTCAATTCATGTATCCCAAACTCTTAGATGCAACATGAAGCAGAGTTATCCTCTATGAACTTGCTTGTCCTCGTTTTCATTTGCACTTGTTAATTATGTTTGCCCTTAGAGTGCTTTCCTGATCTAAAATTATTTAATTAAATAGAGTAGGACATAATTAGTCTTCCATGACATCTGATTTTGAAGGTCTCATTCAGAGTACATTCCATTTGAGAATGAAAAAAAGGAACAGGAATATATTATGACACCTTTTGCATTTGTTTAATGTCTAAACAGTTTAGAAATGAAGCCATATTTAAGCAAAATACTTAGTGGTATTTAATCTTTCAGCTATAAAGATGTCTAGTTGAAATCCTTTTTCAATTAATCAGTTGGCTTGATCCTTACTGAACATTTATCCTTCATTTGCTTTAGTTGTAATTGTGTTTGTATCTTATCTGTTATCAATTAGATTCATATTTAGAAAATGTGTTTATTAGTACATTTAAAACTTAGCTAGAATAATTTAAGGGTTTTTTCCAGTATATAATGCTTATTCTATTATTGTGGATTCCTTTCTTTTTCCTACTTTAGGAGATGAGTCAGAAATTCCATTGTTCCTGTCGTAAGGTTTTTAACTTAAAAGTATGATCTTTTGATTTGTTCTATTTAAAGAAAAAAATTATGTTCCAATGATGTTATCCTACTCTCATCTTTTTCATTGGAAGGAAGGTGGGAATAGAGGGTTGTTTTGTTCTTTTTTTTCTTTCTGTAGATTTATGAGAGACAGATGCCTGATAAAAACTGGTCGATTGCCTTTATTTCCTTAGAAATCACTCTTAGGGTAGATACAGAGTCAGCCTTATTTACTGTGTTTTTAGTCTGTTATAGTGAGATGATAACGATCTTCATAATGAAAGAAACCACTCAAATAACAGTGTTACAGCTAATAAATCAGAGAAGATGATCCCTGAGCACTGACTCAAGATTAAATTTTTAAATAATGTGGTTTTGGTGAAGGACAATAGGGTAACATCATGGAAGAGGCTACTGGAATAAATTGAAAGGATTAGCTTACAGTGTTATGAGCATATCTACTAAAATTCTGTGTGACTCTGAGCAAAATCTTGTGATTTTGAACTTTAATATCATCACCTGTTAAAACTAAATAAAGCAACATTAGTGGGTGATTCTGTTGTGCCAGGCACATTATTGGTCAGTTTACTGATTATACTTCATTTAATCTTCATATTAAACTTAGAAAGTCAGTAGGATCTACAGTTTACAGATGAGGAAACTAAGGTTCCAAAATGTTAAGTTAGCATTCAACATGTTGAGCAATTAAGTATTAAAAAGACAATTTGATTTTAAGTCTTTATTACTCTAAAGCCATGAAGTTCCTTCTATTCCTGTCTTTTTCCTGTTTCTGAAAAGCACTTAACATTTTTAAATGATGAACTATGTTGTTTGCTAATAAGATGGTAAATTTTCACCTGCCTTAGGTTAGGCTCCTTCATTTTTGTTCCTATCAGTTTTCTTACTTGCAGTGTACTTTGGGTATTAAAATCTTAGCTATTTGTTTGTGCCAGATTCACCAGTGATTTACAGTAACATCTTGTGAGATCTTAGAGCATGTATTATCTGTCATTCACTTATTAATTGTATTTGAGATACATTTAATTATTTCATATTTTAAACTTGGGATAACATTTGAATTGTTTACATTGTTTAAATGGAATAATTCATGTATAGTTGCTGCACTTAAATCATAAGCATTCTAAGGAAGCTACTTCTATCCTGGCATGTAATAGCATTGTGCACATAGTACGTATAACTTAATAATTGTGTGAAAGAATGCTGTCAACTAAAATATCTTAATCATCCTCAGTTATTCACTTCCCATGGGCAAATTTCTTCTATGTAAGATGTTTTAAAATTTTAAATTCTGTAACTTTATTTAGTCAGTGCTACTAGCTTTTTAGAAAAATGCTTTTCAAAATTTCAAAAATGCTTTTCAAAGAATTCAATCAAAATGAATTGATTGGAGTTAGCATGATTTTTTTTTAATTACATTTTGACAGTGTTTCATGGCATGTAGAATCTTAGTCCCATGCTCCCTGCATTGGCCTTGGGGGGAGTCTTAACCACTGGACTACCAGGGAAGTCCCTAGCATGTATTCTTACTTTATTTGGCAGCAAGACCAATTACTTTGTCCCATACCTCAGTGTTTAAGAGTTCCAGAAGCTGATGCTCACCCTCTCCTTTTCCCTTACAATCAGAAAAACCAGGAGAACACTTGAGTTATATTTAAGAGATTTGGATGTTCTCTACTGCTAGTACTACTGCTGCTAACTACTACTGCTACCTCTTCTACCATGCTACTAACTCAACAGTCAGTTAACCTTTCTGGGCTTTAGTTTTCTCATCCTTAAAAAAACTGAATTGGAGTATGTGATCTTTAAAGACATAGTCTTCCAGAGTTTATAAAACCTGCAAGTTTAAAATAAATTAGGTTTCAGAATTGTTAAGTATAATAGCATTTGACTGTTGCACTTCAGAATATTAGTAGTTTTATATTAATTGGGAGTTTTTTTGGAAAGCATTTGCAATTTCATGTTCTACTTTGATGGTTAATTTTCTTTTCTAATTTATCAGCACTCCCTCGCGTGTTGCTAAAGGAGCTGTCGACCACACCAAAATGAGTCTACATGGTGCTAGTGGGGGACATGAGAGATCAAGAGATAGACGAAGGTCAAGTGACAGATCACGAGATTCATCTCATGAAAGAACAGAATCTCAGCTCACTCCTTGTATTAGAAATGTTACTTCTCCAACACGGCAACACCATATTGGTATGTAAAATCAACTAAACTTCCCAACAGGTTTCAAAAACATGCATCTACCTTTTTTTCTTTTTTTAAAAAAATCTGGCTATGCTGCAAGACTTGTGGGATCTTAGTAGTTTCCTGACCATGGGTCAAACCCGGGCCTTGGCACTGAAAGCACTGAGACCTAACCACTGGACTGCCAGGAAATTCCCAGTGCATTTACCTTTTTAAAGTGGTAATAACAGTGAATTATGCCTAATTCACAAGTAAAACCAGTTGCTTCTGTTTTAACTTAGCTTGATTCTTGCTGTTAAAAAAAAAACTTATTAAATGAAACTTTAAAGTGAATTTTTTTTCAGTTTGGGACAGTCTTAGAAGTAATTTGAACAGCCTTTACAACAGTAATATGTACATTTAAAATTTTTTTCAAGTAATTTTTATCTTGTGAGATATATAGCAGTGGTTTATTTAAAATAATCTGTAGTAAATTATTGATAAGAATCCTTGTTAATCATAATAAAAAAGGAAGTGAAAGAGTAACCATCATGGAGTCATTTACCTTGATTTTTGACAGTATTTTAAATTTAATTAAAAAACAGAGAAGGAAAAGGAGGGTGGAAATAGGGTTTTTTTTTCCCCCTTGACAGCTCAGATCTTTATTCCTTACTACTTTTTATTATAAATGAATGCTGTTCTTCCAGGTAAATACATTGTGTGACTATAAAGCACCACTCTTAAGTAGATGTACATAAACAATGTGAGCTTGCTGATTTTTATTTTTCTCTTAGAAGTGGCAGATTAAGTATTTTGACTTACTATTTGAGGCAGTTTCTGATTACCTCATATAAATCAAAATCATGTATATTAGGTCTAATTATATGGAGAGGTTGTCAGTATCTAAGTAGGTCTTTAAAATCAGAATAATACTAATAAGCTAAAAACCAACAAAAGTATAAATAAGAGCTGACGGTTATATGCAAAGTTTAGTATCTGGGAAGAGAATAGGAGATATAATAAGTTATTTTATTGCTTTATCAAATTTTACTTTTAGGGTGCTACCAACATTGTAGAAATAGGCACTACAAGGGAGGTGTCAGGGTATCTCTGGAGATACAGCAAGCCTAATTATATAACCAGTAAAGCTGTACAGAGTGTTCTAAGTAGCCTGAGTCATGAAGGAATTTGGCAAAAGCTGATGAAACTGATGAGATGGAGGTACATTTTTAGGTCACCTTTTAAGTTTAGTAATCTAATCTCTAAAGGAAACATCACAAAATCTTAGTTTTAATTTCTCTTTTGTAGACTGTTGGAACAGCTAAAGAAAATTTTCTGAATTTTAATGTTTCTTTATATTAAAATTGTAGGTAATAATATGATCCTATAAAATTGTTAGCAATGCTTTTTTCAAAAATGAGAGTGAGAAGAAAGCAGTATATCATCAGCTATTAAACTAATTTGGTAAAATATTAAAAGTCATTTGAAAACATAAATACTTCTTAGTGTCTGTGGTAAAAATATTTTCTTCCTTTGGTACCTTCCTTTTGTGAGATAAATTGCTGGTTTGGGGGTTTCCTTATTAATGTAGTTAAGAGTCCAAAGTTTGTACTTGTGTTTTCAGAATAGTATTAATACTTTCAGTATTTAGGACAGTTAAAATTATTATTAATCTTTTACTGACTTTCAATGTTTGCTTATTTGACTTAGAATATTATACTCCTTTTGTTTCTGTATATTTTTAAGTAGAGCAGTAGTATAATTCAGTTTAATTTTGATCTTAGTCTGAGTCAGCATTGGTTAGGTAAACGTCTTTTTTAAAAAGTCTACAAAATTAATTGTTTTAGAAAACAATGTAATGTTTTAGGTTTTATTTCTAGAAAATAAATGAAGGTTGATAATGTTCTGTGAAAATGTTATTTGAAATAAAAAAAGCAGAATTGCTATGATATAAAACTACTTTTCTAAATCACTATTTTCAAAAGATATATATGTATCTCTTGTATCTTTTAAAATAAAATTTGCATAAATTTGTTTAACCTCTTTATTTCAGAACGTGAAAAAGATCACAGTTCCTCTCGTCCAAGTAGTCCTCGTCCTCAGAAAGTGTCTCCAGATGGATCCAGCAGCAGTGCTGGGAACAGCAGCAGAAACAGTAGTCAGTCAAGTTCAGATAGTAGCTGTAAGACGTCTGGGGAAATGGTATTTGTGTATGAAAATGCAAAAGAAGGAGCTCGGAATGTAAGAACATCAGAACGAGTGACACTTATAGTGGATAACACTAGATTTGTTGTAGACCCATCCATTTTTACTGCACAGCCAAATACAATGTTGGGCAGGTTTGTATTATTGTGATTCTTTGTATTATTAATAATAAGCACTTTTCCATTGCCTTTTTTTTTTTAAATTTAAAATTTTACAGTAATTCTCTAGTGGAATGCAGTGTTGCTGTTGAGCTCTGGAATTTAAATAACTTGTTTAAGTTAATCCAGCTAGAAATTGTAGAGGCAGATCTTGAGCTTGATTTGATTTTGAATAATGTTTGCTGTACCTAGAAATAGCAAATGTAGTAGTTAAATGAAGACAGGATACTTAAAGATCTGAAAACATAGATTGTATTTGACAAGATGAATTTAACAGTGATAATGTTTCCTTCACTTGCGGCTTCCAAATTAAATATTCAGATACAGCAGGTATCAGCATTTGGTTAGCTGAAAAGTAAGCATAAGCTATCAGTTTGATGTATTTACTTTAAAGAAATAATGTTAACAATTAGTCAGTAGAATGAAGGAGAAATAATTGTCTCTTAATCTGTACTGGTCTGGAGTAATAAATTAATATAAAATTTGTAGTTAAGGGAACCACATTCTAGAATTGGTAGAGATAATATGGGCTGTAGTTATGGGAACTTCAGTATAGAATTGATTTTCAAAGTGTTCAAAAGTAGGATCAAACACCTTTTAATTATAAAATTACTGCCTTTTTTCTATTCATTCTAATATAAAATGAAGGAAACACATAAATCGAAGTTTTCATGAGGTTAAAAAGGAAAACTAGAATTTTTTGCTTGGTTGCATATGAGTAACTATTTGGGGTACCTGTGTATGTGTGTGGGTATGATTTGTAAGTATCTCAGAATCCAGAACAAATGCCAGCATGTGACACTGTTTACATTTTGGGTAGACAAATATTTCCTTTTAACATTAGCTCTAGACTTTACATCTGTAAGGAAAAAAATACTTGTACTCTATAGGCTTTTACATATTAGAAGGAAAGACTCTTAAAAATCAAAGCATGTTTATTTATTTCTAAGACATTACAACAAACAGTAAAACTTGAAAGAAAGATTGTTCATGGGAGATTTTTAGAAGGATAACTTGACACTGATCATATTTTATATTTTTACCTAAACTTAAACAATTGAAAGGCAGAGTAGGTATTTGAAATTTTTCTTCAGCTGATAGGCTACATTTTCTTTTAAAAAATAAATCCAGAAGATTTTTTTGTGTTTGTGATCCATATTGATCTGAAAAGTAACTTTCCTTTTTTGTAAAAAGTTCAAGTATTTGAGAAAATTGCATGACATTTGATTCCTGAAAGACTCACTTCTTTTTTTCCAAATCAGTGAAGGCTTCTTTTCATGTCAGTTGACGAAAGCGTGTCTTTGGGAATGAAAATTAATATTCATGGGAACTGTAAAAAGCAGTTGGCATTCTTTTGGAAACTTTGAAATAAGAAAGCTTTGTTCTTTATAGGTTCTGTGTTATAAGAAAAGAGGGAACTATTTAAATTGGGAAATTGTTGAATAGGAAACTTAGATCAGCTATATTGACTTTAGTAATGATGTTGTCATTGAATTTAGAGGTTCAGATTCTTTTAATCACACTTTAAAAATTTGCTTGGAAGTTAGGCATTCAGGTTTTTGTTTTGAAGGACATATTTAGCAGATTGCTTTTTTTCCTAAATATTTACTGTTAAAGGGCCAACAACATGACTTGAAAAAATAGAAATTCATTTGCATCTTCTTTTTGTAAAAATTAATATTATGAGCTTGTTACTTATTTAGAATTTTCTTTCTTTTCTTCATTCCTCTCTACCCCAGTATTTGATTGCTTATTTTCAGTTCTAGGATGCCAGTATAAGAGTTCTGTGCAGGATTTGTTACATTTATAGTTTTGTGAAAAGTAAAATAACCTAATCTGCCTAAACTTATTTTACTTTTTTCTAGTTTAGATTACCATACATGCTACTTAATAGACTAACTTTGCATTGAAGACAGTAGTTTCCCCTTTCTCCCTCTCTCCCTCTTCTCCCTCTCTCATTTTTTTCTTTGTCTGAACAAAATTAGTGTAAGAATCTCTCCTAGATTGATTTCTTGTTTTTTTCCCCCACCCCTGAAGAAAAGGGACTGGAAAGTTCTTTAGCTTTTGAATCTTATTAATTGATTTTTATTTTTTTATGGGGAATCTTTACTACTGTTTCCTCCCACAAAAAAATTTTTTTATAATCCTTCATTTATCACATTTGCCAGAATAAATGTCTGATAAATATTCATGGGCTAATTTAATGATATAATTTAATGCTAAACTTATGATTCCTTTTTACTTTTGTACATGAAAACGATTTTTTTTGAAGGGATAGCCTATTGATGTATTTCTCAATTACTTGCTACCATAGGATGTTTGGATCTGGCAGAGAACATAACTTTACACGTCCTAATGAGAAGGGAGAGTATGAGGTGGCAGAAGGAATTGGCTCTACAGTATTTCGAGCAATTCTGGTAAGTGCTGTTTCTTGTGTGTATTGATTGAGTCAGTTGACCCTTTCTCGGTAGGTACTTGGGCTGAAAGCAGAATTGTATTTGGATATCAGTATGGAAGTATCCAGTGTATTTTTAAATATCATTTAATTCATTTTCTTTTGGTATGCAAATATAGCATGATGAAGGAATTTTATAACTTTTGCAAAAATAAGATAGGGGATAATTCATCTCTTAGGTCTGCATATGCAGCTCTTTCAAGGGTTTAGTGGTAACATTTCTATAGTCAGACTACTCCACTTTCCCTAATTCTGTTAAGTACAAGAAGTTGATAATTTTTTCCTGTCACAATAAATGTGGCTACTGGAATTCTAATGTTTTGTTGCATATAACTAGTGGTGGACACTTAGGAACATTTGAAAGTCAGCTCTAAAATGTATATCCTATCATTTTTGTATTAAAACTTAAGTTTTTGTAACCTTTCATTTTGAGAAATATTTGAATTAGTACTGCAGTCACTAGTTGTAATTTTAATCAGTGATAAAGGTTTGATTTATAGCATGTGACAGTTTATTCCACAGTTTGAAAATATGGTTTCCTTAAATAGTTTTGTGGGAAGAGGAGAGGGAGAATCCTGAGGTACGAGATAGGAAAAGTAGTTGATCGTGATCAGTACTAACAAGTACTTGGAAAAGTACCAGAAGATGTCTTGCTTAATTCATGTAGCAACTTCAGAAATGGTGTTAACTGTGGCTCTGAACGTCAAGAAGCTTGAGGCAGATCTTAATTTTTTGAGAAGTGCTTTTTCAGTTGCCCATACTTCCATTTGTCCCCTAATGGTATTGACCAGTTACTCCATGACTCAGCTATAGAGTAACTTATCTGTAGCTCTGGGCCAGCCCCTAATAGCGTTTCAAGTAGATTTTGGAAGTAATAGCTATTATTGTTTGGACTTAATGTGGAAAATACCAAAGAACAGTATTTGGAAGAAGAATAATTGTGTGTTCTGTTTTCATATATTTGAATACTTGGAAATGATTTTGAAGTTCTTTACTAAAAACCTTAAGTTTTGCTCAATTCTCTAGGTAATATTTAAGGTAACGTAAAGTATATCATTTACCTTCCTTTAAAAAATATATGGTAGGTATGTAGACAGATAACTTATAAGGGGGGAATACATATGAATTAGCATGGTACAGTAGGGAGAAGAGATGCATAAATAATGAGGAGATACGGGTTCTAACTTTATCTCTCTTGTTAAATAATTTCATAACTGGATGAGTCAGTGAATCCATTTGGACATAAATTTTTCCTGTCAGTAAAGTGAAAAAGTGGTTAGGTGAACTGAGGTCCCACCTAACTTTAAAATTCCACAATTCAGAAATCTCAAGAGTATCACAATTTTAAAAAATTGTATCAGCCCAATCTTAAATATACATTTTGTCTACCTTGTGCATTCTTTTATGCATTCTTTATTTTTTTTTTCAGGATTATTATAAAACAGGAATAATCCGTTGTCCTGATGGCATATCTATTCCTGAACTGAGAGAAGCTTGTGACTATCTTTGTATCTCTTTTGAATATAGTACTATTAAATGTCGAGATCTCAGTAAGTATGATGTTTTCTGTGTGAGTGGTTTGTAGAGTTGCAATGTATTGGAATGAAATACCTGAAATAGTGCTATTTACCTAGACTTCAAGTATTTGTTTAATTGAATTCTAAAACACAAATACCGTGAAGGTTATTTATGAAAGTCCACAGAGATCATTGTTTGGTACAATTTTCCAAAACTTTCTTTCAACTTAATTTTTTTGTTTGTAGAGTCTCCCATATTTATGCTTCTATTTGTTCTTCCTCTGTCATTTTTTGCCAGTCTGTATCTTCCAGCTTGGTAGCCCTGACTTTGTCCAAGTGTGTATTTGGCTTCACTCCTCAGATCACATCAACCAAGAATTTATAATTTCTTATATTTGCCATGTAATAGAACATCCTAAGCAACTATGGAATATACAGATCATTCTCAAAAAGAGTATTTGTCATTAAAGATCTTAGATTGAATACCAATTACCAGCCCTCATTTATACAAAGAATTAAATAGCTTTATTCAGGAACTTCAAATATAGTCTCAGAGCAAGTCTAGAACTTCGGAAATCCTAACTCTTTGATTGATATTTTCCTGTCATGCTACCCTCCTGCCTCCATGCCCATCCCCTTATTTGTTATATTATGCTAAGAAAAAAAGGTGATTATACACAGAAAATTCAAAATGTATATGAAAATTATCAAATGTTGACTTGGTTATTAAGTGGTTGGAAAAGCCCAGAAGAAGGAGATGTCATTGTGGGCTAGTAGGATTACAGAGGAGTTCAGAGGAGACAGACTGTAAAGAGTGAACAGGAATGATTTAGTAAGCGTAGAGTAAGAAGGTTAGGGGATTACAGACATGAGTGGTATACTTTGGAAATAACCTATATAAAAGAAGATGAGAATAAGTATGGGGGCCAGATTGTGAAGGTCTTAAAATTAATGTTGTTACATTTTATGCTGTATAATGTGGGAAGCCACTGTAAAACTTTGCCACCTGTGGTTATAGATGTATGTTAGTCCCAAGTATATGGTTATGTTTACTTCATTACCTAAATGTAACACTAGCTTAGCAAAGTGGGGCCATGCTTTCTGAAACATTGGTGTGTTAGAAATTGGAAATGGGAAACTTGTAGGGCATCTATTATATATTTAAATATAGCTATCCTTCATGCTTAATTATGGTCTAGCTTCTTGAAAATGAGTGGTCCTTTATTAGGTCTGTCAGGTACCAGTTTTTCTTTGTTTAGCCAAATATTCTTTTAAAGTCTCCATAAAAATATCAGTAGGTGAGACAAAGAAGATTAGGTGGTCCAGCTCTGAGTCCATTTCTATATAAATGATATTTAAAAGTTTAAAACCAAATAGTTGGAGAGCTGAAGCATACAGCTGTAAAGTTGAACAAATTTGCTGTCTTTTCACATCTTAAAAAATGTTTTTTGTTGAAATCATGACCATTATTCTAATTTATAAATTCTTGACTTCATAAAACCTTCTATAAAGGCTTTGTGTTTTTTAATCCATGGGAACATTTTAATTGCATATGACTAAATGTTGAATTTTGGTGACTGTCAGATTAAAAAGACACTAGAATTCCTTAAAGATAAATGAATTTTAGTTCTGTAATCCTTTGGACATTGTTTACCTTGTCATCACTATTAAATATCATTTATTTGTTACAAAATTAGCAATTTTCATAGACTATTAAAAGAAAACTATATAGAATCTGAAGAGATAAACGGTCTTGTAAAATATGAAAGTGTACTGTAGGTGTAGACTTGAGTCCAAAAATGATTTTTATCCTGCAAATATGTGCTTTTACTGAATATTGTAATGATACTTTACACTAAAATGTCTGTTTATCTCTTACTTAAAATTATAAAAGTACTCAGTGTATTGAATATATTGAATACAGCATCCTGGATTTCTTGGGCAAGTTACTTAAAACCTTATTTCTTAGTTGCCTTATCTTTAAAATGGGAGATTAATATTACTTACCTCACAGGGTTGTTGTGAAGATTAAATGGATAGTGTTTGACACATAAGAGCTTTCCAGGTGGTTCAGTGGTAAAAAAAAAAATTTGCCTGCCATTGCAGGAGAAGGAGGAGATGTGGGTTCAATCCCTGGGTCAGGAAGATCTCCTGGAGGAGGAAATGGCAACCCACTCTAGTATTCTTGCCTGGAAAATCCTAGGGACAGAGCAGCCTGGTGGGCTACAGTCCATGGGATTGCAGAGTCAGACATGACTTAGCAACTAAGTGTGCATTCACGCTTGACCCATAGTGTTAAATAAGGGTTTGCTTTAAAAAAAAAAGCAAAATTAGGAAATAAGGTAAAGTAAAATAATAATAAAGGATCATATCATACATTCTGTTTTATATTTCCACATGAAAATATATTGTGAATAACTATATTAGAAGATATCCTTTAGTAACAACTTATTCAATGGTTTACATGGTTATTGCTCATTTCTACATTTTTATTGGATGCTCATTTTATACCAAATACTAGGTATGTAAAAGGCAACAAAAATGACAAGATCCCTTCTCTTGTGATGCTTGCAATGTAGTGGAAAAAGCAGATAAGTAAACTATATTGTGTTAGAGGAAGAATGGGGTACTAGATGAGCATGTATGAGCTGTATCTAACTCAGGTGTCCAGGCTTGAGGAAGCTTTCTGGAGGAGAGGGAAGAGGAAGTGTGTTTCAGGCAGAAGGAATGCTATGTTTGGAGGCAACTAGGCTTTGATTTCTTCATTGTCCTCATTATCTTTCCAGGCAAGCACTGTAATCCAGAAGAGGTTTTGAGAACCAGGGCTGAACTCAGGAATGAAGGCCTGGGGCTAAGAGAAATGAAAATACAATGTCCCAGGTGAAATTGGTATTTGTTCAGTTTCTAAGTTGTGTCCTACTCTTTGTGACCCCGTGGACTGCAACACACCAGGCTTCCCTGTCCTCCATTATCTCCTGGATTTTGCTTAAATTCTTGTCTGTTTTGTTGGTGATGCCGTCCAACTATCTCATTCTCTGTCACCCCCTTCTCCTACTGCCCTCAGTCCTTCTTAGCCTCAGGGAATTTTCCAGTGAGTTGTCTCATCACATCAGGTGGCCCAAGTATTGGAGCTTCAGCATAAGTCCTTTCAGGGTTGATTTCCTTTAGGATTGACTGGTTTGATCTCCTTGCTGTCCAAGGGACTCTCAAGAGTCTTATCCAGTACCACAGTTCCAAAGCATCAATTCTCAGCCTTCTTAGCCTTCTCTATGATCAACTGTCACATCCAAACACAGCTACTGGAAAACCTTAGCTTTGACTATTCGGACATTTGTTGGCACAGTGATGTCTCTGCTTTTTAATACCCTGTCTAGGTTTGTCATAGCTTTCCTTCCAAGGAGCAAGCATCTTTTAATTTCATGGCTGCAGTCACCATCCACAGTGATTTTTGGTGCCCAAGAAAATATAATCTGTCACTGTCTCTACTTTTTCCCCACCTATTTGCCATAAAAGTGATGGGACTGGATGCCATGATCTTAGCTTTTTGAAAGTAGTGTGGAAAATGAAATTTAAACTTTGCAAAAGGACAAGTTCAGAAGGCTTAGGAAGAAAGGCACCACCCTTGTGGGGGATAGTGGGATTACAAATGAGGATCAAAAACTGAAGTTACATTTAATTTAGTTTAAGAAAGGATGTTAAGAGGCAGAGACTACTTTTGGAATCATAGAAATAGAGACACTGAAACAACAGACACTTGTATGTTTTCTCTTTGTCTTTCTCTGTCTTGCCCTTTTTTTCAGTTTATAGCATTAAATCAATTGAGGATGAGGACTATACCTTTTCACTCTGTCTATAGTGTCAGGCACAAAGTAAGGACTCAGTAAACATTTGTTGAATGAATAAACTCTTTTATCCCCTCATGCATTTATAAGACACTTTTCCCCTTATTGTCTTCTCTAGTATCATTAGTCTTTCCTTCTTTATAGAGTAATCCTCAGGCTTAAACATACTCCAGTCTGACCTGTGTCTGTTGTAGGCATTCAAAAATACATCATTTGAAAATTTTTGAGCTTTACACTGATTCTTTGAAGTTATTTTTTGGTAAGAATTAGCAGAACTCTATTAGCCTTTGCCCTGCTTCATTTTGCACTCAAAGGCTAAACTTGCCTGTTACTCCAGATATCTGTTGACTTCCTACTTTTGCATTCCAGTCCTCTAAGATGAAAAGGACATCTTGTTTTGGTATTAGTTCTAGAAGGTCTTACAGGTCTTCATAGAACTGTTCAACTTCAGCTTCTTTGGCATTAGTGGCTGGGGCATAGAATTGGATTACTGTGATATTGAATGTTTTGCCTTGGAAACAAACTGAGATCATTCTGTTATTTTTGAGACTGCACCCAAGTGCTGCATTTCATACTTTTTCTTTTTTTCATACTCTTTTGTACTGTATCTTGCTCTTTGGAAGAAAAACCATGACAAACCTAGATAGCATATTAAAAAGCAGAGACATTACTTTGCCGACAAAGGTCCATGTAGTCAAAGCCATGGTTTTTCCAGTAGTCATGTACAGATGTGAGAGCTGGGCCATAAAGAAGGCTGAGTGCCGAAAAATTGTTGCTTTTGAATTGTGGTGTTGGAGAAGACTCTTGAGAGTCCCTTGGGCTGCAAGGAGATCAATCAATCCTAAAGGAAACCAACCCTAAATATTCATTGGAAGGATTGATGCTGAAGCTGAAGATTCAGTACTTTGCCCACCTGATGGAAAGAGCCAACTCATTGGAAAATACACTAACGCTGGGAAAGATTGAGGGCAGGAGGAGTAGGGGGCAACAGAGAATGAGATGGTTGAATGGCATCACCGGCTCAGTAGACATGAATTTGAGCAAGCTCAGGAAGATGGTGAAGGCCTGGCGTGCTGCAGTCCATGGCGTTGCAAAGAGTCAGACACTACTGAGTGACTGGACAATGACAACAAGAATTAACACATTTATTATACTGCCTCCTTTTCCAGCTACTGTGTCTTTCCATTTATTCAGTTTTCTTTTGTGTCTTCTGCAATGGTCTAAGTTTATTCTTTGATAATTTGTATTTTTGTTACTGTTGTGTGTAGAATATGTTCAGATTTTCTAGCTGCTAGCGTAAAAGAAAATTATTGAATTTTTTCTATATTTGTGTTTAGCCATCTAACTGAGAAGGAAATGGCACCCCACTCCAGTAGTCTTGCCTGGAAAATTCCGTGGACTGAGGAGCCTGGTGGGCTACAGTCCATGGGGTCGCAAAGGGTCGGACACAACTGAGTGGCTTCCCTTTCACCTAAACTGAACTCTGCTTATTTCTAGTCGTTTTTCAGTTGTTTCTTACATATTCTTGGCAGATAATTGACCCTTTTGTAAGTAAAACTTTTTATATCTTTTTGTCTTGCTGAATTGACTATAATATTTTGAACAGTGTTAAATTTAGTGGTAAATCTGATATCTGTCTTTAAAGGCATTTCCTTTAGGTTTCACTGTTTTGTTTTTTTCCTTGACTCTTTCTTCAGTACTCTGGCTCTTTGACATCCTTCTTTAGATCTTCTGCTAATTTTTTTTCTCACCTGCTTCCTGATCATTTATACCTTGAATGTGTTCCTTGCCAACAGTTTTGTCTTCAGCTACCTTCGCTCTTACAGAATCTATACACTTAATCTAGGTAATGCCATTCATCACTGGGACTTCAAATATTACCTATACACCGTAGTTTTCCAGCTCTTTATCTCTAATTCCTGTGTACCAGTTTTATGTTTCTAGTATACTATTTAACTTCTATAACTTTTTCCCCTTCTTAATCAGGCTTTCAATGAGTTTCGTATAGTACATATAGTGATGAACAAGAAAGACTTTGTCCCTGTATTTATGGAGTTTACAGTTTAGTGGGGAAGACAGGCATTCAAGAAGTAATGAAAAGCTGTGAAAATAGAGTGAAGAAATGAGATACTATGACAGAATTACCACAGAATACTATGGTAAAGGGGCTATGGAAGATCATTATCTGAATCAGTGACATTAAAGCTGAGACTTAAGGGAGTGGGAAAGAGAGTGACAAAGTCTCCAGGCAGCAGAAATGGTATTTGCAGAGGTTTCAGGTTTGAAGGAATATGACATGCTTAAGGTCCTGGAAGAAGGGAAGTATGGCTAGATTGGAAAAGATAGTGTTTGAGTGATGAGACATAAGGCCAGAGGATAGGGAGAAAACAAAACTAATTAAGTGTTGTATAAACTTTTCATTCTGTACCAAGTCCTGTGCTAAGTTTGGGGGATGCAGCAGGAACAAACCAGGCAAAACTTCCTGTTCTAATGGAACTTGCACTCTTTTGGGGGACACAGACAACAGACGAGGTAAGCAAGTAACATGAACAAATAACGTATGATATGTTAGATAGTGATATGTGCTGAGGAGGGAGAAGAAAGGTAAAGGGATAAAGAGTACTTTGAGAGGCCTTCATTGCAGAGGAAAATTGAAGTAAATTTCAAGCAGTAAATTTCAACAATGAGAGCAAGTGTTGAAGCAGTTTGCCTGGTAAGTTTGAGAGCAGCAAAGAGGAGTTGGAGTAGAGTGAGTGAGAGTGTCAGTAGTGGGAAATGAGGTGGCATAGGGCCTTTATCTTCTGACTTTACTGAGTGAGATAGGAAGCCATCTTTAACAGAGAAGTGATATGATCTGTAAGGATGCCATGTTTTACCATTTCATGGGCACACTGTTCACACAGAATTCACTAATTAGAGTCATGCAGTGGTGTATTCCTGATGTGATGTATATTTTAAAAGAATCACTCTTGGCTGTTGGGTTGGAGATGGACTGCAGGGGGAACTAAGGTAGACACAAAGAGGTAATTAGGAAACTTATCATAATTTAGGTAAGAGATGATGGTGGCTTAAATTAAGGTGGAAGTAATGCGAAATGATCAAATTCTGAATATATTGGATGGTAGAGTTGTAAGGATTTACTTGTTGATTTGAATATGAGGCTGAAAAGAGAGAATAGTACTTAAACTATCTAGAAGTGTGGAGTTAACCATTGATTGAAATGGGGGAAGACTTCATGGGGGCAAATACTTAAAAGCTTGGCTTTGGACATAAGTTTGAAATACCTATTAGACATTCAAGTGGAAATGCTGAGCAGGACATTGGGTATACATGTCTAAAGAGAGAAATGTGGACCAGATATTTATATGTGGGAGTCATCAGAATTTAAAGTATTTTTCTTTAAATACTATTGATAGTATTTAAAGAAAAAAAATTTTTTTAAGTATTGTATACACTGATCTATAACCTCCTTTTTCACATAACAGGCTTAAGGACCAGGTTGAGGATTTGGGACTTTTTTCTGAGATAGCACAAGCCATGAAAGGTTTAAACTAGAGATGTCTATTTGTATTTTTGGGGCTAGTGTAGAGAAAATGAAGGCAAAAGCAGCTAGTGAGTTTTACAGTGGGACAACTGTAAGGCTGGGTTCAGTGAGGATTGTCAAACAGAGTATCTACATGTGACCTCTTCATGTGGATTGGGCTTCCTCAAGCTTGGAGACTGGATCAGAGAGGAAGCATCTGAAGAGCAAGCATTCCCAAGACCAAGGCAGAACCACAGGTCATGGTCATGTACCTATCACCTCTGCTGTGCTCCCCTAGTTACAAGCGAGTCAGTATAACCAGCCTAAATTGAAGGGGAGAGGAATTGGACTTCTCCTACTGGGAGGAACTATCAAAGTCCCATTGCAGAAAAGTATGTGGCGTGAGAAGCTTTTTAGCTGTCTTTGGAAAATAGCATCTTTCAGAGAAAGAAATAGCACAGTTCAAGATGTATTTAAGAGGTGGACTTAATAGGGCTTGAAGAATGGTTAAGAGATGAAAGAGGAATCAAATATTCATTTATTTTACAAATATTTATAAGACTGTCATATGACTAATACTCATCTGAGATGGTTCTGAGAACTTAGTGCTTGGTGATGCCATTTACTCATTTGGAAAACTGCAGAGAGAGAGACTGCAATGATTAGGGTCAATTTGGAATATATTGAGTTTGAGATGCCTGTGAAAGGGCATCCTAGTGGAGATTTCAGGAGGCAGTTGGATACAATGCATCTGGAATATAGCAGGCAGAATTAGTAGAATAAATTTGAGAATTGTCAGCTTAAGGTGAGAGAAAATAAAGAACCTAGAACTTCCTGTGAAATATCAATATATAATGGCCAGCTAAATATTTAGGAAATATTTTACCTAAATATTTAGAAAATGTTTAGATAATTTCCTAAAGGAAATCAGTCCTGAATATTCATTGGAAGGACTGATGCTGAAGCTCCGATAGTTTGGCCACCTGATGTGAATAACTCACTCACTGGAAAAGACCCTGATGCTGGGAAAGATCAAAGGCAAGAGGTGAAGGGGATGACAGGAGGAGATGGTTGGATGGTATCACCGACTCGATGGACAAGGTCTGGGAGTTGGTGATGGACAGCAGTCCATGGGGTCACAAAGAGTTGGACAAGACTGAGTGACTGAACTGAATGGCCAGCTAGAGGAGAAAAAATTGAAACAGGTGACTGAAGAACAGCAGCCAGAAAGGAGAAAGAAAACCAGGGATAATGATACCAAATCTTAGTGATGAGAGTGTTTATTAGAGAAATGCAAATCAAACTATAATGACCTCACACTGGTCAGAATGGCCATCTTTAAAGTCTATAAATAATAAATGCTGGAGAGGCTATAGAGAAAAGGAGACCCTCTTAACACTGTTGGTGGGAATGTAAATTGGTGTAGTTAGTACAGAGAGCAGTGTGGAGGTTCCTCAAAAAACTGAAAGTAGAGTTGCCATATGATCCAGCAATCCCACTCCAGGGCATATATCCAGACAAAACTGTGATTTGAAAAGATCCAGGTACCCCATGTTCATAGCAGCACTGTTTATGATAGCCCAGACATGGAAACAACCTAAATGTCTATCAATAGACAACAGTGGATAAAGAAGATATGGTTTGTGTGTTCTTATGTGCATATAAACACACAATGGCATATTACTTAGCCATAAAAAGAATGAAATAATGCCATTTACAGCAACATGGATGAACCTACAGATTATCATACGAAGTGAAGTAAGATAAAGACAAATATCATATGATTCACTTATTTGTAGAATCTAAAACAGGACACAAACATACCTATGACACGGAAGCAGACTCAAGACATAGAGAACAGACTTGTGGTTGTCAGAGGGGAGGAGGGTAGGGAAGGAAGGCCTGGGAATTTGGGATTAGTAGATACAACCTAATACACACACACACACACACACCACGCGCGCGCGATAGATAAAAAAGAACTGTATAGCACGGGCTTCCCTGGTGGCTCAGAGGTTAAAGCATCTGCCTGCAATGCAGGAGACCCGGGTTCGATCCCTGTGTCAGGAAGATCCCCTGGATAAGGAAATGGTAACCCACTCCAGTACTCTTGCCTGGAGAATCTCATGGACGGAGAAGCCTGGTAGGCTACAGTCCACGGGGTCACAAAGAGTTGGACACGACTGAGCAATTTCATTCACTCACTGTATAGCACAGGCAACTGTATTCAATATTCTGTGATATAATGGAAAAGAATTTGAAAAACATTATATGTATAACTAAATCATTATGCTCTACAGCAGAAATTAACAGTGTAAATCAGTAAAAATTTTTTTACTTCAGTAAAATTTTTTTTAAAGATGTTCATTTTCTTTAACAATCCAGAGGTCATTTGAAGACTGTATAAGAGAATGTATTTATATGTATAAGAATTTACCTATAAAAGGAATTAAAATCATAACGGAAATATGCAGCCTAGAGAGAGACATGGCTAAATAATAATAACATAGTTAATTATTTAATTGTTTATTGTATTAATAGTTACTAAGTAATGTTGTAGAGAGGAAAAAAGCTCTGGTTTGGGAGACTGTAGATTTGAGTTTTAGTGTCTTCTCTCACTCTCCAGTTAGTTCCTGAGGTAATAGATCTTTAGATAAGAAATCGGACATTGCCAATGAAATAGGAATAAAATAAAAATGATTAGGACCCACTCCAGTGTTCTTGCCTGGAGAATCCCAGGGACGGGGGAACCTGGTGGGCTGCCGTCTATGGGGTCACACAGAGTCAGACATGACTGAAGTGACTTAGCACCAGCAGCAGGTTGGTGCAGGTGAGTTTGTGACTGTGTATTTGGAAAGTTAAAGTTGTTTGTTATGTCAGAAGAAAGGTCAGGTGAAGTGTATCTTTCATTCCTCTCAGTTCTAGGGTCACATAGCTAGCTAGCTATGTGATTCCTGTATGCTCAGTCATGTCTGACTTTTTGTGACCCCCATGAACTGTAGCCCGCCAGACTCCTCTGTCCATGAGATTTTCCAGGCAAGAATACTGGAATGGGTTGCCATTTCCTTCTCCAGTGGTAATTCCTGTACCATGCTCTATTTCGCTTTATCTTTTGCCATCCTTATTCCCAAGTCAAGTGGCCCTTTTCATCTCTCTCTGCTTCCTACACAGTGATATCAAGGTTGTTTGTAAATAATTTTCTGAGAAAGAAAATGTGGGAAGTGGACTGTGGGGACTATTTTTATTTCATATGGATAATCTGCAAAAATATCCTTAGAATATACTTTAAAATATAACCGCATACATTGATTGAAGACAAAATGATGTAGTGAAAAATAATCTGGACTGAGAATAGAGTCACAGAGGGTGGATTTAATTCTGATTTTGAAAATTAGTTTTGTAACCTTAGGCAGATTGCTTCATGATGTGTAAAGTGAAGAGGCTTTTGTTGGGTGACTTTAATTGGCCCTTCTTGCTATAACATTCTGCAGTTCCATAAGAACTCTTGCTGAGAAAAGTTTTAGTGACTAAAGAATAACCATTGTATTATCTACATGGTCCCAAAGTAGATGCTGAACTAATGTGGTGTTTTGTTTATGTGTCACCCCTAAAGCGAAGTTACTTTTGTGGGTTTTCAGGTGCCCTAATGCATGAGTTGTCAAATGATGGTGCTCGCAGACAGTTCGAATTTTACTTGGAAGAAATGATCCTGCCTCTCATGGTAGCCAGTGCCCAGAGTGGGGAACGCGAGTGCCACATAGTGGTGCTTACAGACGATGATGTTGTTGATTGGGATGAAGAGTATCCACCACAGATGGGAGAAGAATATTCACAAAGTATGTACTGTGGCATATTTTCTCTCTCTTAAATCACCACCGATTTTCTCTTTATCGTTTATAATATTGATTAAAGGACAGTTTTTATAAAGAAAGTTTTCTGAACTCTTTCTTATACCAGGAGTGGACAAACTACAGCCTGTGGGCCAAATCCAGCCTTTTGCCTGTTTTTATGAATTAAGTTTCATGTATTGTCTATGGCTGCTTTCGCGCTACAATAGCTGAGATGAGTAGTTGGAATGAAGACCGCATGGCTAGCAAAGCCCAAAGTATTTACTATACGGCCCTTTACAGAAAAAGTGTATTCACCCATGTCATGCACAGAAATGGTTTGCTCTTTGTTGAGTATCCAGACCTTAGTTTTGTTTTGTTCTGTTTTTTGTTTTTTGTTTTTTTTTTTTTACATTTAGAAGCATCCAAGAGAAATAGATCCTAGAATAGTAGATAATGAAAAATAAAGCTGTTTCTTATAGAGATTAGTTTTTATTTGTATATAAAATGAGAAGCTTCAACTCACTGATTACAAAGATGACTTTAAGTTCTAAGACATTCCTTTTTTAACGTCACATGTGTTCTTGGAGAATACATGACCCTTCTGAAAGCTTTGTGGAACTTTAGGTATTTTTGGTCAAAACAGCACATCTTGAGCAGCAGTGACTTTTTTCTTACTGTACTTCTAAACTTCTAATTAGAACCTTTGATTTTTTTTTTTCTGTTAGAAAGTATATCTCATATTGATTCTGTTTGTTTGAATGTTTGTTTTTTTGGTGAGCCCAATATAGTATTTTTGAACAGTTCCATAGATTGAGAAAAAATTACAGGTAAAAGAATGATTCAAGAACAGGATTTATATGCAGTATTAGCACCCTTTAAGCTCTGATTTTTCCATTTTATTTACCCTTTTCTAAAAATAAAGCAGACTTTCAAGTGGTATGCTTTTTAAATTTTAATTCTAAAGATTTTCAGATGATTATTTCAACACAGAGTATGGTAGTAGTTTTCAGAATTTACATTTGAGACGTTTCCTTTGCATGATAACACTTGAATGAGTACTGTGATTGTTTTGTGGACAGTTGCAGTAATAAAATGTTGCTGTTTCCTCATTCCTAGGCTTTTTGCTGACCATGGTTTTCTATAATATGTGGAATAAAAAGTTGAGCTTTAGTTTTCAGAAAGTTTGCCTTCAGGAGAGGAGGGCTAACCATAGAGCACAGAAGTGACATTATAGTGATAGAGGAATAATATTAGACCTGGCTTTTCCTTTTTAGTTATTGAGCTTTTCATTGCAGTGCTTTTTTGGTTTGTTTTTTTTTTGTTTCTTTTCTTGAACTTCGAAGTTTAAAAGGACTGGAAACATTTTTATTTAATTTGTCTAAATATGTATCATTTTATGCCAAGATGTTCCAACCTAAAGAAGATAACATTTGAGGAGATAAAAGATAGCCTATTTCTTCAGACTGATTTTCCTGAGTGACATACACTACCCATTCTGAAATGTCAAAAAAATCTTTATCTTAAAATATCAGTAATCTTAAGGATGTAGTAATAATCACAACTTTTACCCCATGAATAGCTCTGTATACGTTTTTCCTTTTATTGGCTCTTAAACCAGCATGTTTGGTTTGTGAGTGTGTTTTTCTTTTTTTGAAAAAACCTTTGCAGTTCACCTTTTAAGGGAGATAACTCCACCTGAAAGAGAGAAGGCGAGGAAGGTCCATCAGTCTAACTCCCTGAAGTGCCCAGCACATTTGGAAGACTCAACATGTTGTCAGTGGAGTGTCTGTCCTTTGCAAAACCAGTTTGCTCTAAACAGACTAACCTAGGCAGAACATGCTCGAATCTGCCATTTTTAACATCAGTATTAAATGGGGCTGTTCGCCTGAATGGAAAACAATTTGTGGGGAGGGTCTTTGCCTTTTGGGGGAATTATTAATAGTTGCTCAATCCATGAAATGTAAGATGTATCCATTTTGTACTTTCTGACAAGGCAGTTTTTTCCCCTCCAGATGAGGCCTTGTAGGCATCCTAGCAAAGTCTTTTACTTTGCCTGCTTGATAATGATGTGATACTGATAACCTTTTTTTTGATTCTCTTTATTTGAAGAAATTGGGGCAGACCCCATTCCACTAAGTCTGTGTATGATATATCTTTCAGAAGGAGAGTCTTCCTATGGATTGGGTTACCTGATTGGTTATTAAAGCTTTTCTTGTTTCATCTTATGTAGACATTTGCTTCTATATTAACTGTACTGAATTGTCCTGTCATGTTGGCTAGTCATCCTTTGGCATCACTGCATCCATTATTTGGGCTTTTAGGGTTGTCAGGCCCCTTTGATGATCAAGATAAATAAGCTTGAGTCATCTCTAAGTACTTTGATTTTAATAAGAAAATATTTTTGTCTCTTTGTTTCCAGTTATTTATAGCACAAAATTATATAGATTTTTCAAGTACATTGAAAACAGAGATGTGGCCAAATCGGTTTTGAAGGAGAGGGGTCTTAAGAAGATTAGACTGGGAATAGAAGGTAAGACATTTTCACTTTTTTTTTTTATTAATTATCTTTTGGAACCAGCAAGGTTTAAAAGCTGGATCCCATTGAGATTATATTTTGAATATTTTGAGATAATTTCAGACAAATGATTACTGAATGCTCATGCAATAAACACATAAATAACAAGTCAGCTTTCTTTATCTGAGAAGAGAAATAGAAGGCCCTTAAAAATTAGTATTTATTCTGTAAGATTCTCTAGCAATATAGAAATGTGAATTTGTCTTTTCTGCCATCACTCTACTTAATGCATTTTTCACTAAGCCCAAGTAGTGTGTTTGGCACACGTAGGTATACTCCTGTAAGAGATGACAGGACTCTTTGCCTAATAGTAATTGTGATCTAGCCCAACAGAACTAAAATCTAGTACTTTTTTGAAAATTCATGTAAAAACTGGTGGTGGTGGTTTACCCACTAATTTTCCAAGATTTTACCTAGAAAATCCTATGGTCAGAAGAGCCTGGTGGGCTACAGTCCATGGGTCACAAGACTCAGACATGACTTAGCAACTAAACCACCAGCACCACTCTTTTTACATGAATTTTCAAAAAGTATTAGATTTTAGTTCTGTTGGGCTGTGATCACAATTACTATATGTCTTACGGTTTCTTAAGGTATGATAATAGCTTATTTTCAAATTGAATTGAATGTCCATGTACTTCATCTTACTTAAATGCAAACTTTTTAGATTGCTTTTTACCTTGTGATTTAAATGAATTTTTACAGATGCTACCCTCAGATCCTTCTTTTATTTTAAAGTGCCCTTACTGAAAACAAAATATCTTCCTTGGCCTAGAGTAATGAGTAAAGGTTCTGGAGCCAGATTGCTTGTGTTCAAAGCCTATGATTTAATAGCTGTATGACCTTGGACAAGGCACTTTACTTTTTTTTGCCTTTGTTTTCTCATCTAAAATGAGAGTATTAATACATACTTTATAGGGTTACTGTGAGTGTAGAATGAGTTAATCCATGAAGAACTCTTTAAATAGGGCCTAGCACATAGTACTTTCTGTGTTTGTGATGGTGATAACAAAGATTATGGTATTCAGATCAGTGGTCAGATGAGCTGTTGGAGATGATGATGAGGGACTCCTGAGACATACAGGGAAGAATGACCAGAAATGAGGTATTTGCAGGAAGGGGAGGGGAGGAAATTTGGGGTTTAAAAAGAGGGCACATTAGCTTCACCAGTATATGTCCTCTTTTGTCATTTTGCAAACAGTGAGTTTTAGTGCTTGGTTTCAAAGCTAAAGAGACTGTAACTGGAGGGGGGATTACTTTAGCAGGCCCCTAGCAGGTATTTGAACTGATAACAAGTGGGTTGGAACTGTGTTTAAAAAAGCCTGATACACTGTGCTAAGGAGTATGGATCTTCCCCTTTAAGCATGAGGAAACCATTGGTAGTTCTAAAGCAAGGATGTAATATGATTATACTTGTGTTAAGGAAAAAAAAAGTGATTCAGTGTGGAGAAGAGATTGGAATACAATGAGATGGGAATTTAAAGACTTTCTAATAGTCCTGGAGCAATCAGGGACAAGGGAATAGAGAAAGGGAAACCTTTCTGACCTCTAGAGCTGCCCTTCAGATGGTAATTGGAAGTATGAAACGAAGACATTCTATAGAAGGTCTTTAGAAGGTGTTGCTCCTGCTTGCCCCTGTGCCTCCCTCACCTCAACAACACACCTACCCACACACACACTCCACACATGGCTAAATATACTAGCTGCCAGTGATGCCTGCATAACAAACTCCTATGCAGGAATCCTTAATTGAACCCTGACTCCGTGAGGCCTGTGTGGGTTTTTTTGTTTTTGTTTTTTTCTGATTTTAACTGTGGCCCATAGGCCAAATCCAACCAACTACCTGTTTTTTATAAATTAGGTTTTCTTTTAACATAATCATTAATTTATGCATTGTCTGTGGCTGATGTCATTTTATTATGGCATAGTTGAATAGGTGTGATAAAGACCATATGGCTCACATGCCTGAAGTATTTACTGTCTGGCCCTTTATAGAACATGTTTGCCAGTACTTGGTCTAAACTAGCAATTCATGCTAGTAGGAAAGAGAAGGAACTTGTGATAGCATCTAAGGAAAGTATATCTTTAGAGAAACTGCCATTCTGGTAAATGACTGAAATGTTCCCAAGACTGGGATGGTTGTTACCAGTTGTTACTCTTCAGTGACTATGATCTAAGAGAAGGAAGATGTATAATTACTGGGGAAAGCTGTGTCTACTGAAAAAAAGTGTTGCACAGCTTGGAAGTTCAGAATTATGTTTTATTTAATGCCCACACTGTCAATTGTAGCCTTGGATATAGCCTCTCAGATTGCCCTGAGAAACTGTTCCAAGGAGGTAAGGGAGGAGCTGGGATATGTAGGAATTTTTGCTGGGACAAGAGAAAAAAATGATCAAAAGATTACTGCTAATCACAAAAAGCAGACATCTCAAGTATTGATTTTAGTGCCTCTCTACCTTTGGGGAAGTGCAGGAGTCTGGGCTTGTTGAAATTATTCCTTTGATACACATCTTAACTATCTAGGGCTATTTCTCCACCCTGAATTCCCCTCAGGGGCACCCTTGGGTCAGGGGTGGGCTGCAGGGTCAGGTGACTTGATGGCCACACATTTCTATTTACTGAAATGACAGGCAACTTTTTTTTTTTTGTTTTGGTCCATGCTGCTTTGGAATTGCCAGTCTGAATGAACTTGATTGTTCATAGTAGTAACATTTAAATGATATATAGAGGTTAAAATATTGGCTTTGTTGACCTAGACACAGAAATACCTGGAATCAGTGAAGCTGGAGATTGCTACAGCTTCTCGCCACTTGAACAGTAAAATGGAAAGAAAAAACCCAAAATGATGTAAAGATGAGATTTAGGTTTAAAGAAAGTAGAAGGCTTATATGGCAGTAAATTGCAGGCCCTGAGGCCAAATAATTGTGTGGGGAAGGGATCAGGGATATCAAGGGTGTACAACCAGAGCCCATGATACACTGGATTTCTTCCTATTGTATTAGGGACCCAGCCCCACCATGCTCTCTGAAAGATTTTCTGGTGGTTGGTGAGAGGTTTTGTGAATTATATCAGTAGGATTTCAGTTTATGGCTGTTGAACTAATGACCAAAGAGAATATTGGTTTCCTTCTTTATTTTAATCTATGTTTTGTTCAAGAACTATAGTAACCCTCTTTAGGTTAAATTGAATGCGGAATGTGGGGACCTGTGTGTGTGAGTGCACGCGCGCAGACACGCACAGAGGTATGTGTATGCACATCCTGTTTTTAAAAACTTCTCTCCTTCAGGTTATCCTACCTACAAAGAAAAAGTAAAGAAAAGGCCTGGGGGCCGCCCCGAAGTGATTTACAACTATGTCCAAAGACCCTTTATTCGAATGTCTTGGGAGAAGGAAGAAGGAAAGAGCCGGCATGTAGACTTTCAGTGTGTGAAGAGTAAATCTATCACCAACCTTGCTGCTGCTGCCGCAGACATTCCCCAGGACCAGCTGGTAGTCATGCATCCGACTCCGCAAGTGGATGAGCTGGATATTCTACCCATCCATCCCCCTTCTGGCAACAATGACCTCGATCCTGACGCGCAGAATCCGATGCTGTGACGGTGATGTTTCTTGAAACCATAGCATGCTACTCTTCACAGTGACGCTGTACTCTCCTCACCCTGCACTGCAAGGCCACTCTCTTCATTGCAAGATGCACAGAACGATGTTTAGGATATTGCAGTGTAGGCTTTTTTTAAAGACCAAAGGTAGCTGAATGGTTTTTTAAATGAGTACAACTCTAGCATCTTGAGGTTCCAGTTATATAAATGTATTTGTTTACCAGTAGGTTTGTGAAATTGGTTCTTTGTATGGGGGACAGTCCTTTTTCACACATCTAGATCTTTCCAGAAGTGGTGGAAATTGGCAGCTGGGGTACTTTGTCTAGATTGATATTCATCACACCCCAGATAAAATGTAGAACATTATATAGTTGCACTTTATAAATGGTGGTTAAGTGGAACTGTTCAAGCCATTTTTATAGTTGTGATGCACAATATAATTTAAATAAGTGCTTCTATCAAAGTATTCCTTCAGTAAAATGTGTATAGTTTGCTGCCCATGATGAGCAAAAAAATGAGTATCACTGGGCTTATTTGAATGATGAGGATGAGATTCAACCATATCTTATCAGTTATCTCAGTGCCGTTTTCATCCTTTTCAAGTGTCACATGCAGGGAGTGTGAACATCAGAGGTGGGTTATTATCCGGTCTGCCTTACCCTTAATCTGTTCACAGATATTTATTTACTAATGATTTTTTTGAAAGTTATGGGATAAGAAAATGAAGTGTTTGCTCTTCATTTACTAAATGATTGTAAACTCGTTTTTCATCAAAATAAAATTCCATTGTTTTAATGTTTCTGATCTTTATAACCATCTTGACCAGATTTTCAGTCTTGTATTTTGCAGATTTCCTGTTTTATTGGTGTCAGTATAATTAGAAACCGGGAAGTAGCTCAAGGAACTCGTTTGATACATGTGTGATGAGGCACTTATATTCTCCACTAACTATAAAATATAAATCCAAAACATCATTAGAGCTGAAAAGGGAATATTTTCCAGTGCAACCTGATACGAAGATAAAATACTTTTACTAGGTTCTATAATAACCTTAAGTTTCAGAGCCAAATTCTGATACTAGTTCAGTGCTTTCTTCATTATACTGTGCTATTCTGCCAAGCAAATTGTTTATGCATATGTTTTGGTTTTTTTTTTTTAATATTTTGTGACTCAGTTCAAGAAGAAATCAGAAGTATTTAGATGCTTTCAGTCTGGGGCCACTTAATGTCTGAAGCCATACAACTGGTAGTAGAGAGGAGTTGTATTAGAGAAGCTAGTTTGTTCTATCTAATCTTGAGTTTGTAATTTCAGAGGACTTGAAGTTTGTGTTTAAGCAGTAATAGCTTTGTTCTCACAGAAACTAAAATTACAGTACAGCTAAACAAGTGACACAGGAAAATTATGTATGTCCTAGAATTTTTATGACGACCAGAAAGGCACTGTAAATGTTTTTGGTGTGGATCATCCATAACACCCACCATGGAAAATCAATGATCTAGCCCTATAGCATTTTTTCCTTATTTGAAATGTGAACAATATTTATAGAACAAGGGAAACATTTATTAAAAATATTTAACTAATACATTATACTTTAACCCATATTTATAGTAAAGGATTCTTACAAGGAAGAATAAACGGTTTTATGATACAATTAGTATAAGAAATATCCACATGGGGAACTTCTTTGTAGTGTAAAAACACCATACATCTGAAATGACCATTTGCATATAAAAGCTACCAATGATGCTTCTGTGCACAATGATTAAAAAATTCAACACAAACAGAATCCAAAATATACAATTAATGCAAGCTATCCACAGCTAGCCCAATAATCAATGAGGAAACACTGGAGCAGGCTTTAGTTCCACTTTTTCTGAAGTTACACATAGTTAAGATTGACTTGTATCAATGGCTCTGAGATGGCTTTTATGAAGACAGTACATAAAAGCTGTTCTCTCCTTATCCAGTAAGCTTCACAGACTGTATAACTCCATCAGTAATGCACTTTGATACTGTAGCTGTCGCCAAAGCAACATATAGTGTTTACAGCGGCCATGGCAAGTCACTGAAGTCAACAGGGCCACCAAGTCCAGCATCTGCTTCCAAGAGGCTCATTATGACAGCCATTGCTGCTTCATCATTACTGGGACTACTTGAGCCTTGATCGTTGTCTATCATGTCTATGCCTATGTGAGGGTTTTCACCTGTGGGAGGAGATAAATACTGGTGAGTGGTACTTTAGTAAGTGGTTAGTTTTAGTAAGCAGTTCCTAAGTACACTTTTAATAAGAAAGTTAAACTTAACAGTAGGGCAAGAAGGCTGCTTTGCCATTTTTTAAAAAAATATTTGTGTTTTTCAGCTGGAAGACCCAACTTTTTAAGAAGGAACTACTTAAATTCAATATAAATTAAAAGTATGAGTTGACCTCATTTAAATATTCTGATATAACCAGTTATAAGGAGAGAATTGTAGAAGGAAACCATGCAGGAGACCCCGGTTTGATTCCTGGGTCAGGAAGATCCGCTGCAGAAGGGATAGGCTGCCCACTCCAGTATTCCTGGGCTTCCCTTGTGACTGAGCAGGTAAAGAATCCGCTTGCAATGCAGGAGACCTGAGTTTGATCCCTGGGTTGGGAAGGTCCCCTGGAGAAGGGAAATGCTACCCACTCCAGTATTCTGGCCTAGAGAATTCCATGGACTGTATAGTCCATGGGGCCGCAAAGAGTCGGACACAACTGAGTGACTCTCACTTTCAGAGATTAGAGGGAAAAGATCTCTAGAGAGAGAGGTAGAGAAAAAGATGGGTAGAGTGGGAGAAGCAAACTCTTCATTGCTTAGTGACTTTCAATACCCTCTGAAATGCTTTTTGATCACCCTTTTAGGTTCTGTCTGAAACTCCATGAGCTCTCCCTCTGGAGAGATTATGTTCCACACATTGGGAGAAAGCCTGTGTCCAGGCTGCAGGAAACCCCTCTTAAATTCCAGAGACACCCCCACCAGAACCCAACCATTAAACTTAACTTTGAAGTAAAGATTTAAATAAATTTTAAACCTTTACTTTGTTCTTAACAAGTTTACCTAGAACTGATTTGTACATTCAGTTCTTAAAACTGACGTCATGCCAGATATTTTTTGCAAGCTGACCTGCAATAGAAATAATGCTACTTACCAAGAATAGAAGAACTATCAGAATATGGATAACCTGGGTTCTCCTGAGCCTGCCCTGATAGTAGGCCACTGGAAGGAATGTCTGGAGTCCCTCCATTTAAAATCTACAAACGAAAGTGAAGTTTTCATGTCATCAACAGTTTCAATCTGTATTTTACACAGTGTCACCAAGAAAATGAATTGTGTTGAAAAGAGGAAGGTGAGGAGAAAAAGCTTCAGGTGGCTTCGGTTTCTCATTGGATGATTTCATACCAGAGACTGTTAGGAATGGTCACAGTAAGGAGAAAACCTCTCACCCACACTAGTATTCTCTTTACTCGATTCAGCCCACACAAGCAATTTAAAGGCTGAATAAAATCCCTAGAGCACTCATTACCTTGGACTAAATCTCAATGAACTCAGGTGGGCAGGGCCCCTCCCCTGTTAGGGAGTATAGAAGATTCCTTATAGCAACAGATGCTGCTGAAGAATCAGTAAGAAAGGGTTGTTACACTGGGAAGAGACACAGCTCTGAGGAATCACAAATGAACAACAAAACACTAGAAGCAGATCATCATTAGTTGTCCCGCCAATATTAGTAACCAGTGGTTTAAGCTCTGAGAGAGGCTACTGAGAAATACTGAATATTAATACCACTCCTCAGCAGAAGAACCCTGTCTTCCCTCAACTGTCTACCCCCTTCACCCTCCCACAACCGATTCTCACAGAAAAGCACCTCTGAGAGGTATCTGGATGTGGGTGAGGAAGCTGGTAGCAGCTAGATTTCAGGAGAGGCAGTGATTTCAGGCCTTGCCAGTAGATGGCATTACAACTTTATCTCCACAGTTCAACTTTCTGAAAGTGTTGAAAAACTTTACACTCTAAAAATGATTAAGGACTCCAAAGAACTTTTGTTTATATAGGCTATATTTATCAGTATTACTATATCTGAAGTTAAAACCACTAAAAGTTATAATAAACTTATTACACATGAACATGAATAGCATTTTAATGAAAAAATGATTTTCCAAAATAAAAGAAGTATCATTTTATATATATATACACACACACACATATATTTTGCAAGTTGAAAGTCTAGCTTAACAGAATTTAATTGGATTCTCACTTGCTTCTCCATTCAGTCTGTTTAGGTATGCTGTCTGAAGTACACAGCTGAAGAAAATCTGACCTCTCATAAACAGGCAGTTGGAAAAAGGCACTTTAATGGCCTTTTCAAATAACCATGGTATTCTTTGATATTACATCAGAACTCAGCAGGTGGAGGTTTCTTAAAAGATAAGGCACAATGTCGAATCTGAAACCATATCAATGAAATGTTGGTACTCTGTAAAAATCCATTGGTGTATATTGGTATTTAGGATGGATCTTTTTACCTTCACACGATTCTGAAATATATTGGCCATTTGGAAAATACTGGTTTACTGAGTTATGCAGATCTTCCAAATGTTGACACACTTCATTGTATAACATTAAAACATCACCACTGTTAATATTATCTATGATCAGAAATATCTTAAGTTTTGGCAAGCAGTTGAGCTCAAAGCAGCAGATAGAAGTTTTCCCCCAAATTCTAACTTTTACTTGAAAGCTAAAATGTTATCACTTGTCAGTTGTTTTTCCTTGAAGTTGCAGGTTCACTCATTTTCAAGAAAATATATGCTAAATACCCAAGTCTGAAAAACCATAGTTTGCAATAGTAAAAATGGTGTCCTATGAAAAACGTGATTGGTTCAGTTTAAAACTTAAACCGTCACACAAGCGCTTTTTCTTGATTCAACCATCATACTTCGTGTGCAGCATAAGTGCTTTAAGCACATGTCTCATTCTGTAACTATTAAAAAGATTTACTCAAGGATTTTATAAAATTATTTTACTGCTTTATTAAGGACATTCTTAAATGAAACTGGCTTTTAAATTTATTGTTTTTTTATTGCAGGTATATGGTGGTGAAATACAGTGACTGTCAGTACAGTTTGGTGCCACAGGCTTGATTTCTTTTGCAAAAGCACCAGCAGTTTTATCTAACATTGCTTTTGCACTGTCAGTTCACATAATAGCACAATCAGAAAAAACTTTTAGCATTGTTAAGAAAATACTTTTGACTACACAGACCCCTGAAAAGATTCCCCCCTCCCTTACCCCCACCAGACAGACCATAGATGATATTTCGGAAACTTTGGCTTTATCTGACCCTGCCTTGGTGCCTCTGGAGGTCCAGAATCTCCTGGAATCTGAGGCTCACTAACCTTACCCCTTTTAACTTGACCCTAATTAAAACAACTGGCAGGCCAAATGACTCATTTTTGGACCTGCCCAGTTTGAAAGTGATTGGGAAGTGTTGGAAGCCCGGGCCACCTTTAGTCTCTGGCTTTGGTATATAGTTAACGCTGTATAAGTTCTGCTGCTGCTGACTCAGAATACATTCAGAATTTCTTCTCAGATCCACTTTTATAAGTCCAAAGAAAAAGAAACATTTTCCGTAAATGCCTCAAAAATACTTGGGCTCTGTGATGAACAGTATACGTTCAGATCTCTGGCAGTTGTTGGTATGAAAAGAATCAGAAGTCAAGAGACCTGAATTTAGTTTGGGGCCATACTTATTAAATTCTGGGCTAGTCATACACCATTTGGTAGCCTGGATTTTGTCACCTGTGAGGTTGTGAGGATAAAATGAGAGATTGTATATGAAAGTTCTCTGAGTAATATTTAAGCACTGAAGTGATGACCTCCCAAAATAGAATAGTGGGATTCTTGGTAATACCAGAAAGTCAAGTGCCTAAAAGCTGAATTGAGACCCAGAGTAAAGGATACCACACTAAGATGGTGGATCCAGTATGGAGAAGGACCTAGCAGTGTAACAAAACATGGCTAAGAGCTCAGCCTATGAGCAGTGTCGGGGGCTGTGCCCAGGCCAGACTTCATCTGTGGATGCAATACTCAACCAGGTACCAACCAGGCACTTGCATGTATATTCTCTCATAACAGGACTCATGTGCAAAGATGCTGGCTGCCCTAGCCTATTATTAGCCTCATTATAGAGAAATCAAGGGCTTAAAATATTATACAAGGCCACACACCAGTGCATGGCAAAGGCAGGCTTCAAACCCAGGTCTCTCTTCCAAATGTGCTCTTCCCCATTAATGGCTTTCAAACCTTTTTCCAAATAAAAATTTTTATGGAAGACTCACACATCATAAAACAGAAATAAAGCTACCCTGGTAGAAGCAGGAGTCCTGACCTTATCTTTCTCATCAGCTGGCCCCCTCCAAGCCCCACCCTACCTGGCAGCACCACAGCTCCTGGTAACCTGAGCCTCTGAGAAACCAAGTTTTGAAAACCCATGCCCTGCTTTTGATACAATTTGTGCTTTAGGAGTCCAATCTGGGTAAATTCTTTCTCTGTGTCTATGTTTGGGGAGATAAGGGAAGGAAGACTTTATGTCTCAAGATGCTGGCCTCTGGGTCATCCTAACCTATGTTAACATCAGACACTATAAGTAGATTTATGATTTACAATTAACATTGGCCTAGGCTTGCAAACTCACAGCTCCAAAAATGAAAACAGATTACTGGTTTCTGAGACTATTTATAATGTAGTCTTCTGGTCAGTTCTTCATTAGGGCTGGCAACAGATGAACTACTTGTACTCAATGCTGTCCCATCATAGAAAACCAGACAGATCCCTAAGTATTCTGCAGCTGCACAGGCATGACTTGCCTTCCAAAGCAACGCTGGCATCACTGTTTCCAGGGCCTGCACTAGACACTAATGATACTTTTTCCCTTGAAGACTCCTGGCAGAGAACTAGGTAATTTTACATATCTGTGAATCCTTCCTTCATGGGAGCTCTTGAATTCCTCCTTCCATGCAATGGACTAACAGCTCTCCAGTCCTTACAACGATCTCTTTCTGCCTGCCTCTGCTCACATGGGATAAACCCTCTAAGGATGTCAGCAAGCCTCCCTGGTCCACTGGTGTGTTTTGTGCCTCACCTAACACAGATACATTTACTTCAACGAGGAAAAAAGGGCCCTACTTGTTTCAGCAACCACAATTACATACTCCCAGTATTTCAGAACTTGGGCAAGAGCTCTCTACATGAAGAAGGGCCTTAGTCTAAGAGTCATCAGCCCTACCTTCTTGCCTCCTGGAGAAGAGGCATCAGGGGGAGGTGTACTTGTGATGTTCAATGGGCTGGAGCCACAGCTGGAAGGCGATGACCCTCTTATCCTGTCAGAGAAAAGAGGAGTTAGTTCCATTGCCTTTCCTTTTTTTTTCAGTGCAGTGTGTGTGTGTTGATGAGGGATGGGAGTGAGAAGATCTAGAATAGGGATTGGCAAGCCTTCAGTAAAGGAGAGGAGAGTAATTATTTTAGGCTCTGTAGGCTATATGGCCTCTGTCACAACTACTGAACTCTGCCACTATAGCTGGAAAAAAAAAGCCAAGACCATATGCAAACGAATGGGTGTAGCTGTGTTCCAATAAAGCTTTATTTACAGGTGATAAGCTGGATTTATCCCATTGGCACCTGATCTAGAAAATCCTGGAGGCAAGCTTCTCACTTCTAAACCCCTTGGATTAAGGTTTGGATTTCAGGTTTGTGAATTTCAAGTAGGTGGCCAATTTCCTCACAGCCAGATCTCAGAGTGGATTGGCAGAACTTTAGAAGTCCAACTTCTATCTCTGATAGATGGACTAGACTCCACAGCAAATGATTTATCCTCTAACCCACAAACACTGCTTAGCTAGTGAACACTCAGGAGATGGAGGGTGCTGGGGCAGCTCAGCCACGCCTACAAACTAGCCTTACAGTCGCAGTCATCATCGTCTAAGGAAACAGGTGATGAAAAACGGGTTCAAGCCCTTCTCAGCTAGCTTATTTCTCAGCATAGTAGGTTTACAGAGGGAAAGCCTTAGAACCATAAATCCACATAAACTTGTCAAGCTGAAGAACCTCAGTAAGGGAGACCTTCACCTAGCACCACAGCTGGAGTCTGACCTGAACGGCAGCTGTGTGACTAGCAGGCTCTTGGCACCTGAAAGGTTGGACGAATGCAGCTGCTAGGTGACTCTGGTCTCCACTGCCCAGGAGACTTTTGGCTTTTGGCTATACAGTCTAGTTCTGTAATTTCTGAGTAAACAAGCTCTCTCTCTCTCCCCTGGACCATAAGCTCCTCAAAGGCAGGATACAACTACACACCAGGTATTCTTCACTCACACAGATGACTACTAATTGCGTATTGAAAAAATTATTCAATGTCTCCTACTTTTCCCCACCTACATCTGTGGAACCACTATTGCCCCAGTTTCCCTATCTTGGAATTGCCTTATCATTACTTAATCTTCAATATCTAGTCCTTAAATTACTGGCTTCTCTTTTGGACACAATTATCACTCTAGAGTGGGCCTCATTTTGAGTCGTTAAGCATGCTCACCTTCATCTCTTCCTATTCCAATCCAATTTTGAGGCTTATTAACATACATTGCTCAGCACTCTACAATGCACAGGGTCTTCACATTTTATTCCAGTCTCAACTTCTCAGCATCATTTCTTAGAATTCTTAGCAATCTCCCATCACAACTCTGTGGTTCTTTCCTACAAAGAAGCCGTCCAGGCACGTGGCCTACTTTTTTTATCCTGAATATGCCACTCACATGCCCACTCAAGCGCGTGGCTGTCTTCTAGAAGGAATGCACAGTTCAGTTCAGTCGTGTCTGACTCTTTGCGACCCCATGAATTGCAGCACACCAGGCCTCCCTGTCCATCGCCAATTCTGGGAGTTCAAACTCACGTCCATCGAGTCGGTGATGCCATCCAGCCATTTCATCCTCTGTCATCCCCCTTTCCTCCTGCCCCCAATCCCTCCCAGCATCAGAGTCTTTTCCAATGAGTCAACTCTTCGCATGAGGTGGTCAAACACCTTCATCACAAAACTCAGCTAAAGCCAAGTTCAAACCCTTCCTCATTTGCTTCTGCCCAAGGAATCTTCGTTTTTGCTTTTATCATGAAGGAAATAGAATTCGTAAAGATTCAAGGGCTGTTTTATACTATTCTTGGATGGTTTCAAGCAAAGCACTGGATATGCACACAGTGGCTGATCAGCACCACATTATCACTGCACACCACACCACCCACCTCTCCTTCCTGAAACAGACTGAAGCAGCCACATCCGTCCTTCCTGAAGGGCTGGAACAGAACTGTGCTACCCACTGGGATAAGAGCCCCTCCGCGGCCAATTAGAAAACAAGGCCAGCTTCCAGTTCTCAGAGGATCGATCCAGTGGCAGCAGGGATCCTCTGATTATGTCCCATTAAGTTTGCATTCCCAAGGACCTGGTTTCCACCCTCTCTAAATTCAAATGGACTGATAATTACTGCTTCCCACTCAATGACTGCTCTTAAAGACTTAGATTTAATTAACAATTTTTGAGAACTCACCACATGTCAGTTTCTGTCACTACATGACACCACATGTCAGTTCTAGGAACTTTCCTGAGTTCTCTCACAGTCCTAGAGCAATCTGGGGGAGACAGATAATTGCCTTCCTTTTATGGTTTAAGTCAACAGAGTCCAAGAAGTTGAGTGACTCTCCTAAACAGAGGTCCAGGACTCAAACTCAGGTCAACTACTTGAGCTTCTCTTTCATATGGAAAAGAAGGCCCACCCACACAAGTTTCTATTAGAGCTGATTAGCTTGGCCTCTGTGACTAATCCTGGGCAGCTTTTGGACCGGAAGTGTCAGGCCGGGATCATGGCAGCTCAGGGCTCTGCTTCTGCAGCTCTGCGATGTTAGTGCTCCTCTATCTGCTGGGAAGCTCCTTGGGTCGTACACAAAGTAATAAAGTTGAGCCTCCCAGAGTTCCCTTTAGCTCTGACCCGTTCGGATTTAGCCTTTTTAAGGGCACTACTTCTTAATCCCGACACTACTGACATTTTGGACTGAAAAATTCTCTCTCAAGGGTGAGGGTTGGGAGGGTTGTCCTGTGTCCTGTAGAACGTTTAGCAAGCAGCGTCCCTGTCCTCTCCCCGCCGGATGTTTAGCAGCAACCTCCCACTCAGCTGTGACAACCAAAAACCGTCTCCAGACATCAACAGATCATCCCCGGGGGGCAATGCCGCAGCATGGAGAACACTGGTTTAAGGGAACAGTTAGTTGTTACTTGCCTGTGGATTTCCATGATTTCCTCAGCAATCATTCGACCTATTTTTCCTGCCCCAGCCCTGGTTCCCCCTGGAATCCCTGGAACAGTGGGGTGGGTCCTCTTCGGGCCACCTACAACAGAGGAATCTGAGAGTCGGAAAGGGGAAAACCAAGGGAGAAGACCCTATTTCGTGTTGAATTAAAACCAGTTCTTCCCATGATCCACTGAAGGTCAGCCTTAGAGTTGCGCCTGAAGGACATTAGAGCCATGGCTTTTCAGGAAAGGGCATTCCAGCAGGAGAAAGCTCACGTTTCCTTCCAGGATCAGACATGTTGATATATAGCCTCTACTTACTCATGCACGCCACATTCACTTACTGAACACCACTGTGCTGCAGGCCAGGGGCACAGAGATTAAGTCGGCATCCCTGCCCTCAAGGAGCTCACAGTCTAAGGGGGAGACACGTAAGACAGACAAGGGCTGGAGCACACTGTGATAACTTCGACAGGGCGGCACCAGGCATTCGGGGGGGCCAGGTGCAATTTCCTGGAAGAGATTAACTCTGAGCTGAGTCTTGTGAGAGGAGCACAAATCAGGGTGGCAGAGAGGAAAGGAAGGGAAAGCATTCCGGGCACAGCCACCAGTGTACACAAGAGCACTGAAGAGGGCACAGCTTGGGAGACGACACCAAAAAACTCAGTGCGATGATGACGGAGTGAGCGAGCGATGAAACGGAGAAGCAGGTACTGGTCAGACCAGGAAGGGCCCTGGATGCCATTCTGAGCCGTACCCACGGGGGATAACCAAAGGACTGACTCAGATGGGGGTTACTGAGAAGTTCACTGCTGCACAGGAGCGAACTGTAGTGGAGGACAGGGGCGCAGAGTGGGGAGCGTGAGACTAGGGCTGGGAAATTACCTGCAATAATCCAGGCAACAGAGGGGGAAGCTGATGATGGGGAGGTTTAAAGATAGAAGGGGCAGGATTTCGTGTTTCCATATAATGGGAGAGAGGTAGGAGTCATGGCTTCTGGCTTAACCAACCAGGTTGGGGTAGGGGGCTGCCATTGTGCCAAAAATTGACGTGGACATGCTGAGTTATAGGTGCCTCCTTTGGGACTCCAGGAGGCAGACCAGGAACAGACCTGGAGGGACCAGATGTAGGATTCATCGATGAAGAGATGGGGACTGAAGCCATGCAAGCAGAGGCAGGCCCAGGAAGGAGTCACGTGCCCGGGGCAGCGGCCCGGCACGGCTCAACCCGCGGTGCTGGCAGACACCCCCCTCCCACCTCAGGAGCCAGTGGCCGTGACAGAAGAGCCCTTCACATCACAGCTGCTGGGCAGCACAGTGGGAGGAAGGCGCACATGGCCAGGAGCCAGCCATTTCATGGGCTTCCAGGGGCCAGGCAGCCTCAGGAAAGGCAAAAGCAAGTCTCCAGCATTTCAAGCTCAACAGAGAAAGCGAGATGACGGCGTCCTTAGTGACCACTCCCGCGAGGGACCCCCCTGTTCCACAGAATATGGTGGCTGGGGACCCCAAACACTGGGGGCAGGGGGTGGTGGCCACAAGCAGCTCCTCACGGGCAAGCCCCAGCACCCCGGTGGCACATAGTTACCTTCTCCAGAGGGCAGCATGCTGTCCATGCTGTGGGGGGACGCTGTGAGCTGCGGGAAGCTGGGGTCCCCGCCTTCCAGGACGTTGGCTCTGTGAACATCCCAGCAACAAGGAAACGTGAGTCAGGCCCGCCCAGAACTGTGCACCTTTCACCTTGGCCAAGGTGTCCGGTGTCCACTCTGGACCTGGACAGGCCAGAAAACGAAGTGTCTGAGCGGCTCAGTGCATCTCCTCGCTGTCAGAGGACACGGCAGACAGTGTCCGGGGCTCTGGCCTTCCTAGTGCACGCGGGGTGCGGTCCCGCGGGGGTGGTGATGCAGCAGCCACCGCCACTACCACGAGGCTCCTCTCCAGGCGACTGGCAGGGCACCGACCGCAGCCCCTCAGTCAGCTCTACCTACGGGTGGGGGGTTGCACATCACCAGGAAAGAGATGCGGGGAGCAGGAGGCAGAGAGGGGCCTTCCCTTCCCTGCTCGCCCAGCAGCTGGCAGCCTTTGAGGCGGCATTCCGGTGAGTGCTCAGGCCACCAGCCTGGGGGGCACAGATCCCCATCCCTCCTCCGCCAAGGCCCGTATGGGCTGGTGAGCCTTTGAACTCAAAGGCTGGCTGCTTTGTCGGGAAGGAAAGGCTGCTGTTTCCGAGAGCCTTTCCAGCAGCTGGGGGCCTGAGAGTTCTGAGTACTGAAGCGTGTCCTTTGTTAGCCACCTTCTGGCTTCTGCCAGTCCTGAGGCTTCACAGGATATTAGCAAGATGACAGTAAAGGATGGGATACTGGCTGTTGCCTGTACCGCCTTTCCCAGGTAAGGGGCCCAAGGCATTCCTCCTTGAAGCAAGGGAGCTTCTGAAATAGGAAAGACACTTACAAAACAACGGTGTTCGTGGAGACAATGTATTCTACTTCCTTGGTCCAAGGGTTCATGAAACTGAACCACCGACTCCGCAGTGTGATGAAAGAACCATCTTTGATTTTAAACTTGTAGCAATTAGTGGTAATCTTTTCTCTTGTCTGTAAAACTGAAAATATAAAGAAACCATGAACATTATTGCTTCCGCAAAACAATGCATTAAACTAACCAAATCCTAAATGCGCTCAGGCTTCAAGGCCATCCCCTCTTTAATAAGCCATGGGAGGTGGCACCTCAGAGAAGAGAGTGTTTCTGAGGGCCTGATTTCTGAGCCTTCCAATTTGGTTGTGAACCTGTCACTATTCTTCAGAGTGTATAAAATAAAGGAAGTAACAGTGCATTCTAGACATCTAGCTGGATTCATCTATGAAGTGAATGCCACACAAGAAGGCTCAGTCCACAGGGACCATGTAATCTCCCCATCACAAAGCCTGAGGACATCTGGATTCAGACAGCATCTCACCCATGGAAACCTCATTCTTTCATGTAACAAACATGTAGCAAGTATGCTTCATGTGCCAAGTACTGGAGATAAAAGAGGAGACAGAATATGACTTGCACCCTCAGGAGAGGAATGAGGGACAGCTACGGAGAGGAATGAGGGACAGCTACGCAGAGGAGATCAGAGCCTTCAGGGGTGAATACAAGTTTGCCAAAAGGAAGGAGGGAAGAACCCAGTGCTACCCGAGGAGTGGCAGGGTCTGGGGTGGGAGTGGGAACAGTGAGGTGTCAGTGTGCCTGGAGGACAAGGCCTCTGCAGACAGGGGTTGGGTGGGGAGGTGGCTCAGGGCAGGACATGGAGGGTCTTGAGCATCTGTCAAAGGTGACTGGGCAGGGGTTTTGAGCACAGATGTGGCTGTCAGGCTCAGTCTGTCAGAGCATAAGTGGGACAGCAATAGAAGATGGATTGGTGGGTCAGAGGCAAGTCCCTCACAATTATCAGGTGGGTACCAGGGCTGCATCAGAGGCTTGGCAGAAAGGGGCCTCTTTGGAGATGCATGGCTGAGATGAATGAACAGTTCTGACGGAGGAAAGAGTGAAAGAGGGAGTCAATGTTGGCTACTGTCTCAGGAGGATATGTATGTGGCCACGCCATTTACCAAGAGGAAAATGCAGGAGGCATTGCAGGGATTTGTAGGAAATTAGATCCGCTTGGGCCACACTAAATCTTTACATAGTCCAGGGAAACCCTCTCAACCAGAGATGCCTTCCAGAAACTGCCCGGGCCGGTGTAGAGATCTGCTAGGCAGTCGGGGTGGGTGGTTATCTGGAAGGGGGTAGATGGGACCTGGGGGAAGGAGCAGCACCCTCTACTCCCAGACATTCTGGCCTGCAGGTCCCTGGGCTGGCTGACTCCCACCTCATGGGGGCAGATTTCTCTGCAAGGAAATCTGGACACGTCTAGAACGAGAGGGACACTTGAAACTTCACACCTGGTGTACAGCCCAGCAGCTTACCTTGCCTATGACATTCTGCAAGATGACCTATGTCATCTTGGTGGAAATACTCATAACACGACGTGCCTAGAAGTTCTTGTGGTAAATATGCCAAAATAGCTGTTGCCCTAAAGGGGGGGAAAAATTTTTTTTTTTAAATAAAATAACATTCAGACAATTAACAGATCTCTGCAGTGGATGACTCCTGCTACAGCCAATGAAAACAAGGTCAAAGCTGGGTGGGTTCAGAGGGCTTATTACATGGGTTTTGTTCTTTCTCATGAAGCTGACTTTAATCGGGGTTATAAAAACAGAGAGAGAAAGCAAAGACTTTCAAAGGGGCTGTTAGCACAAGACATCAAATTTTAGGTTTAAAAGTAGTAACTTTTAGATTAAAAAAAAGTGGTAGGACTCTAAACTCCAGGTCAAAGCTTCTCCAATTTACTGCCTGCTTTTTATCAGAGTGACCAGAAGCCCCAGTCGTGGGGCCCACAGGGACCTTGAGAAGTGGCTGCCTCCTTTTCTAGTATTTAGTGACTGGCTATTTCCAGTAGCCAGAAAAATTGCTAGCCTGTGGATACTTGTAAGGAAGCAGCAGAGAGCAGTGGAAATTTGGGTTCTTAGCCCAGGTCCACTGCCAACAAGTTACGAATCTTGGAGGGGGCTGGTCTTCAGGCTGAGCCTCAGTTCATCAGCCATAAAGAATGAGACTGGACTAGATCAGTGTTGTCCAGCAGAACTTTCTGTGAAGACAGAAATGTTCCATTCAGGTACCATTAGCCACTGTTGCTGCAGTTTAGTTGCTAAGTTGTATCCAATCCTTTGTGAAACCACGGACTGAAGCCTACCAGGCTCCTCTGTCCATGGAATTTCTCAGGCAAGAATACTGGAGTGGGTTGCCATTCCCGTCTCCCGGGGATCTTCCTGACCCACGGATTGAGCCTGCATCTCCTGCACTGGCAGGCAGATTCTTTATTGCTGAGCCACCAGGGAAGCCACATGTGACTACTGATACTTCAAATGTGGTTAGTGAGCTGCGGGAATTTAAATTCACATTTTATTTAACTTTAATTGATTAAATTAAATTGCCATATAGAGTTACTAGAGCCAATGACTACTGTATTGATAGCTCAAGACTAGATAACCTTTTCAAAGTCCCAGGTCCCAGAATTCACATTACAGTAATTAATGGAACACTCCATAGATTCAGATAGCATGTTATGCCTATTATTTCTCTTTTAGCCACAGACATCCAGCCACCCTACTTCACTGTCTCTACCTGCCAAAGAATGACATGGAGAAAATTTCTGTATTTATGATGATAACCCACTAGGTCTCATTTTTCAGCAGATCCACCCATCACTTCCTCCTCTCTGTCCTTAAGAAAGGCAGCCAACGGCCCAGTCTGCTCTGCTTTACTCAAGGTTGAAAATCTGCTGCTAAGACAGTCCAAGGGTAACGTGCAGACTCTTACCTCTGGTCTACAAAAACAAATTTCCCATCTATCGCGTGCCGGGAGACATATTCCATTGATTTCACCCTGATTTCCCCGTTTGCCGGTTGTGGAACCATGTGAGAGTGCAGCCGTCCAATGGCGACAAGGCAGCTAAGATTACACCCCTCATTGTCTGGTTCGTTGTCTTCATCCAGCCCCATCTTTGTGGGCGGCCAGCTTTTCAAATAGCCTGTGCTGTGGATTGTGCAGAAGCTTTTTCGATCTGCTGGAAAGCAAAGTCCGATGTCAGTGGGGCTTTGGGGCCTGGAAGCACAGGCAGCCTATGGTGCGTTGGGATGTAGGGAGGGACTGAAAATATAAAAACCAAAGCCTACTGTCCAGAAGATAGCATCAAGTGAAAGAGAAAGACAGAAAGATCAGGCATGATCCAGCGTCACGTGTGTTTCGTAGCAATGGTGACACCAAATGGGCATCACGTACACCAAGGAAGGAGCGGCACAATCTTCCTGGCAGAGGAAGGCTGCCCAGAAGAACTGTGCAGGAGGAGAGCTGGGAGGGATCAGCACTGGCTAAAGGACCAGAAGGTGTAAAGGCTGAGAGGTACAAAGACCCAGAGGGGCCTCCTGTACAGCAAACGGCAGAGCGCTCCGTGCAGGTGAAGTGAAAAGGGAGGTGCCGGGCGAAGTGCTGGGAAGGCGGGTTGGCAGCACGCTGTTGGGGCCTTGGATCATTTGCTCACATCGTGATTTGGATGCTTTAGTGACAGGGGGCGGTGGGGGACTGGAAGACAGCAAAAGCAGGAGGAGGATAGTAATACAGCGAGAGATGCCGGGGACTCACGATGGCAGTGCTGTGGAGATGAGGAGGCGGCAGAAAGGACGCAGGGGAATTTCTGAGCTGAACTTTTGGGATCTGGTCTAAGTATCAAATATTTGGGATGAAAAAAGAAAACAAAGATGAGTCCAACTTTTTCGGATTGAGTGGTTACAATTCGTTGACTCAGGGGAGAGAATACAGAGTGTGTTTTAGAGGAGAGGGAGAAAAGATTTCAGTGTGGGGCATGTTAAGTATGAAGCATCCGTGAATTTCAACAGTACACATTTTTTTTGTGGGGGGGGGGCCTGCCTTGTGTTGCAGCTCACAGGATCTTAGTTCCCCAACCAGGGCTCAAACCTGTGCCCCCCTTGCCGTGGAGGACTGCCAGGAAAGTCCCAGCAGACACATTCTTACGGAATGTTTACCAAGCATGGGGTCTGTGCTAGTTACTGGGAAAGAGTGGAAAACAAGTCAGGCATGCCTCTGTGGAATTTACAGCCTAATGGGGGAGAGGTACTTTAAACAAATAATCACACAAATGACTACATAACTGCAATGGGAAGCAAGTGTTACAAAGAAAACCTGCAGGGTGTGACATGCAGACAAAAGGCAGTCAGTCTGAGGGACTGAGCAACAGACATCGAGGTCCACTCTGAAGGAGGGTTTGCAGAGAGCCAGGGAGGGGAGCTGGTGGCAAGGGAGGCATTTCCTTCAGAGGTGACACCACGTGCACAGATACTGAGTGAAAAGGGGTTGGAGGCATCAAACGGAGGTCTGCACGGCTCAAACCTATGGAGGAGTGTCAAGGGAGAGCGCTGCAGGGTCACATTAAAGATTTTAAACTTTTCTTCAAGAGCAACGGGAACCAATGAAGGGTTTGAGACAGGGGACTGATACAAAGATTTGCTTTTAGAAAGGTCACTCTGGCCATGTGAAGGGCTGGAAAGCGTGAGGAAGGTACTTCAACAGACTTATGAGACCCAGGACAACCTCGATCTAGTAACAGCAGTCACACACACACACTTCTGCAGGGGTGACTCACAGCAGCAAGAACCCGAGGTCAGGGGGAGGGAAATGGGAGAAGGTGTCTCCCAGGCTCTTAGCACACATAGCTAGATGCAAGGGGCTGCCGTAACATTCCAGAGGAAGCCTGGGTGGTTACTTCTACGCCTATCACCTATGAGATGCTCTTGAGATGTCCAAGCAGGTAGATTAAATAAGCAGTTAGTTTACAAATCTGGAGTTCAAAAGAGCAGTGTGGGCTAGAATATGGACCTGGAGATTACTGGCAAATAAATGTCATTGAAAGCTACGTGGGTGGGTGACATTACCTATGGACTGTGTATGTATCTGCTCCTCTTAAGAGGGCTGGAAAGGAACCAACAGAAAGAACTCAGAGGAGAGTTCAGAGTGGGAGGGGGCAGCAAGGTGAGAAAAAACACCACCGTGGAAGAGCAATGGCACGTCCGCTGCTCCTAGCTGCCTGTAGGCACTGGGGAACCTAGGGTAACCCTGGCGGGTGCTAGGGACACAAGAACTGGGACTGAGAATACTCTTCCCCAACCACACAAAAACAAACAGAACTGAAACAGAGGAAGCCTTTCCACGAATCTGTCAGGGCTCCCTACCTCCCCGTGGCTCCCCAACTTCCCTCCCAGAAGCAGGGCCACAGAGGTCCTGGCTGCAAACCTGTGACCCGCCTGCTCTGAGCCCACACCCTACGGAGAGCCCCTCTGTGGAAAAGCCAGCCTCACCTGTGAAAGGATTTAATGAACTCTTAAGTGGTTACCTTTTTTCTTGGAGCAGGTGGAGGGGAAATCCTTGTCTTCCACTTTTACTGAAGGCCTGTTACACTTCATCCTACAGAAGAAAGAACGCCGTGCTCCAGAACATAATCGAGATGGCCCAGGGGTTATATCTGTTTTAACTGGAAGTCCAGCTGCAAATCAATACACAAAACGTGATAAACTGAGGGTCGTGTTGTCTGTCAGGCAGGGGAGCATGCCCGTGAAGAAAGCCTTTTCTTTCCTGCCTCTCTGTTCTGTAACAGGGGCCTGACAGCAACACTCCTCCTCACAGGCTTGCACAGATGCTCTATGCATGGGGTGCTGTCAGCCTGCAGGGCTTCTAGAACACGTAGAATGCAGCTACTGACGAACAGACCAGGCGCTCCGGGGAACAAAGAAATATACACGGGACCCTCTTCTCAGTGGGAGCTGACAGGGGGAAATCGAAGTTGACCAGAAGGACTGTGCTCATGCCACACACGGGGTATGACTGAAAAGTGCCAAATAAAGGGCAGAAACAATCGGTGTTTCCCAGAGGAGGCAGAAAGTGGGCCGGGACCTGGAGAGTGGGCAGGGTCTGGACACTGGAATGGAATGGAGGCAACAGGATTGGCTCGAGTTCTCAAGCCTGGCTGGACACCAGAACCCCCAGATGCTGTATCGACCTGAAGATGCTTGAGCCCCACTCTAGACCTATGCCGCCCAGTGCGGGAGCCACTAGCTACATGCAGCTGCTGGGATCTTCAAACTGGAGGTGCACTGAACATACCCAAGATTTCAAAGACATAGTGCAAAAAAAAAAAAATCGGAAAGACTTCCTTTGGGATTGAGTGTTAATAAAAGATAGTATGAAAATTAGTTTTGCATTTATTTTTACTTTTTAAAATGTAGCTATCAGGAAATTTAAAATCATGTATGTGGCTCATATTTGTGGTTTGAATTCTAGTTTTGGACCAACTGAATTACAATCTCTGGAGAAAAGCCTGACTGTTATCCTGATAGAAACATGGGCTACTTGTCAGCACAGAAGCCGGGGATCTGAGCCTGCCCCTCCACCCCGCAGTCCTGCACTGCATCCTCACGGGGATCTGAGCCTGCCCCCCCACCCCAAACCGCCCCTCCACCCTGCAGTCCTGCACTGCATCCTCATGGGGATCTGAGCCTG
>SJYQ01093899.1:55212-84139 GCA_006410935.1 Redunca redunca | reverse complement strand
GCCCCTCCACCCCTTCACTGCATCTTCACAGATGAGAAGGTCTGTGTCGTCCAGCCCTCCCCCTCCCCTGAATGTTTTTCTCCCGCAGCACCAGCAAACCCCAGCACCACCCTTCTGCCCCCATCCACCAATCATTTCTTCTGCTACTTTCCTCCCTTCATCACCTGGCAAATATTAATTCATCTTTTCAAACCCACCAGGAGCTGTCACCTACTCCATGATGCATGTGCCCACACCCACATGGGGATGAATCACCGTTCTCTGTAGCTGGTAGTACGTCTATGGCTGCACTTATTATACACAGTGCTGTCTCCTCGTCGCCCTGACTACATGGGTAACAGCCTTAGAGGCAAGGACCAAACAGCATTCACCTCTTCCTTCTAGGTCACTAAGACAACTGCAGGACCAGACTATAAAGGGCAACAGGTGGCAGGGACTACATTGTACTTATAGGAAGACGAGGAGTACCTTAGTGAAAAGGATGACTTAAAGGAGATTTCACTGGTGGTTATTTCCTTCCAGAGACTATAACGGAGAGCCTGGGAGCAGGAAGCCAGTTAGGCTATGATGGCACTGGGCCAAGGTAAATACAATGTTGTGCTTACTATGTGCTGGAAACAATGTGCTGTATGTTTTTAGCATATTAAATCCTCACAGCAACCCCATGAAGTCGGTGATACTGTGCAGGTAAAGAAGCTGAGGCACGGAGAGATTAAATAACTTGCCCAAGGTCACGCAGCTAGTAAATGGTGGAGCCACGATTCGAGCCCTGCCTCTGACCCCGGAGTCCACGCTCTTAACTGCTGGAGTGCAGAGCTCCCCGTGGGACTGGAGGGGGAGAGAGCTCCTGGCAGGCAGGGGGGCAGGTGCAGGAGCAGGAAGCCAGGGAGGACGTGAGTGGTGCTCCACCGCTGCCACGAGGAAGCAGGGAGGCAGGTTGGGGGGTTGGGGGAGAGGGAGGGACCTCAAGAGAAACCACTTTGGTCAGAGAGATGTCATATTTATACTTTTTCATCTTACGAGGCTGCATGAGTACAACTCAGACACACAGAAGTGATTTTTTGGGGGGAACAAATCAAACTGATGTGAACCCTTTTAACTCAGGAGCATACAACTGGGGATTCTAGATCCTGCAAAAAAAAAAAACTGACTAAAAATCAGCAAGAATCAAATTAAAATGGTTGTTTTTCCCCTCACGAATTTGGACATTGAAGTTTTTTCTTCTTTATGTAAACCAGAAGAGAAACAAACACGAAGTAATAGAATAATTCCATTTAGCCAAAGAGCACTTGTGACCCAGATAAAGGGCAGAGAGGCAGGGACCCAGCCGCTGAGGCCGGCATGGCACGCACCGCGCAGCCTGGTGCTCGGCGGCTTCCGGACTCACTTTTTGCATCTATGAGCCGCTCCCGGGGTGCGGTGTCGGAGGAGGAGAGCTGCTCCTTGACTTTGGCGATATCTTTAGGATGCAGGTAGTCAAATAAACTCTGACCAATCAGATCATTCTGTGGGAATGCATCACCAAGAAGGACAAGTCAGCGGCATTCGGAATATAAGGGCTTTGCCTTTACTCTGCATGTTTATGCATGAGAATGTCAAGTATTTCACATGTGAACGTGGACACACGTCCAGGCACTCTGCCTAGATAAGGACACCATGAATGAGGCACTGAGAAGACAAGAAGGGACAAGGGCTCACCCACATCAACAGCTCACGCTCCTCTAAGGCAAAAGTCTTTCACAGCGTGTATCTCTTTACTTCCCATGCCCACAGATTCCCTTCCAAGACCTCAGCGGGAGGAATGCAGGGCGTGGGCTCTGACTCTAGCTCCATTAGACCTCTGTTCTTAAACAAGTTGTGTCATACTATATGCCTCACTAGCCTAATTGTTAGCAGAGTTATAAATAACTTCCTCCACAGCTTTGCTCTAAGACTGAAAAGAGCAAAACACATTGGAAACATGAAATTTACATTAATTTATATAAATGTTATTTTGCAATTCTTCTGCTTTACCAAATTTCCATGCAAATACCAGTATGAGCATGAGTGAATGAATGAAAAAAATGAATAAAAACTCTAGGGACAGAACAGGTGATAAGCTCTTTGCTAGAAGCTTTTATATAAATAGTTATATGATTCTACCAACAGTCATAGAATGTATGGATTGTTACAATCATTTTACAGAGGATGCTGAGGTTCAATAGAGCTAATAAGTGATATATCATTGTAGATACAGTACGAGTGGATTCCCATTTTTCTTATTCCCTGGCATTGTACTGCCTGCCTGTCTTCCCTGTCAAATAGCCCCTTGCCTCCCTACCCCTACACTTGCAGCAGTGAGAAAGTTACAAGGCTGATTAAGGTCAAACTTCCCAATGGAAGCATATTAAAGGAAGTTTTCTAAGTTTATATTCATTTCTGTGTTAAGAATTTTCTGGAAGAAGGATGGGGTTGGGGAACAATAGAAGCATTTTGAATATCATTTGTCTACTAATTATTCTGAGAAGTGGGGTAACCTTTTTGGCTGCTGTAAGGGTGCCCACCACCAATGGGAACAGGGGCAGTACCTGGCTATAGTTGAGGATCTTGAAGACAGACTCTGACACAAAGAGGATCTTCCCTCGGTCACATCCTACGACAAACAAAAATCCATCTGCTGCCTAATCAGGAGAAATGGATAATCAATTTATCACACTTTAGGAAACATGATTTATAATCACTCTGATAGCAAATAAGGATTTTCTAAGTGTCCAAAACATGGGACTGCAGTCACTGACAGTTTCACAGGTGTCCTGAGAACAGGATGCTTAGAACAAATACCTTCTGAGAATAAGATTCTCTCCAAGGCAGACATATACGCATGTATCACTAATGATTACCAGGGTAAGTCCAATTACAGACAGTTTTGTTTCGAAGGAGAACTCAGTGTAAGATTTTTTCTTTGACTGCATGAAGGTCCAGAGAAATCCATTTCATTGTTCTAAGTATAACAACACTATAATATCATAGAATCTGAGACTGGAAGGAAACTTTAGGGTCAAAATTCCCTTTCAAATATTGAAGCCACCATCTGTCCAAGACTTGAACGCCTCCATCTCGAGGGAGCTCTCTGGAACAGTGGGTTCAGCATCTGAAGTGTGGTCTGCTTTTGTTTTTTTATGCTGATGGTACGGAGTGGGGCTGGATCACTGGTATGATTTTTACCCTCTCCCCTACCAACCCTCACCCCAAAGCGATTCTAATGTTCACAGGGTTGAGAACAACTACTCTCAAGTTTTATTCCCTGATGCAGAGATGAGCTATTTATATCCTAAATGAGACAAGAAAAGCCAAGCAAAAATTTCTCCTGACATTCTTTCACCTCTTCACTTTAAATACAGGCAAAAATCCAAAGTGTCAACAAAGATAGCTGTGGAGATAGGACAGTATTTGTTGGACAGACTAAGGCAGATAAATAGTGAAGCTATGGAACATGAGAGCTTAGGATGTTTTGTGCAAATGTGACTGAAGCCTACCCAGGACTCTCCAGATGGGCGACCCCGAAGAACCCCTGCTGGGGCCTTCTGGGGAGGGTGCTCCCCGGTCCTCCATGCACTTGCTCTATACCTGCTATTTTCAGTCGCTCAGTCATGTCCGACTCTTTGCGACCCCACGAACAGCAGCATGCCAGGTGTCCCTGTCCTTCACTATCTCCCAGAGTTTGCTCACACTCATGTTCATCGAGTATACTCAGCTACCACAGACTAAATCACATGCACCATTATCTTCGTTATTCACTGGTCCTCGGTCTGTTCTTTGGAATAGACTATTAAAGAACCTGGGGCTTTCCCAGTGGCTCAGATCTGCCTGCTCATGCAGGAGACCCAGAGAGACACAGGTTCAATCCCTGGGTTGGGAAGATCCCCTGAAGAAGGAAATGACAACCCACCCCAGTATTCATGCCTGGGGAAATCCCATGGACAAAGGAGCCTGGCGGGCTGTAGTCCATGGGGTTGCAAGAGTCGGATGCGACTCAGCACACATACACACGCTAATAAAGAACCTACTCCCTTTTCCACAAAAGGGCCTTTGGGATGCAGTTAAACTCAAAGAACTAAGGAAATGAATTCATGCACCAGAAGGTAACAGAATGGTACATGCACTTGTACTGGGATAAAAGACGTGAGAGGGGAACAGACTCACTACTGCTGCGAGAGGGCCTGGCAGGCCACCTGCCAGAAGGAAGCTGGGCTGATCCTTTCCTAAGCCAGGCCTCTGCGCTGGCCTGGGGGCAAAGGATGACAGTGAGGGGGAAGCCACTTCCCAAGCACCATCTGCTAAAAGCCTCATTCTGTCAAGAAAAGGAGGGTATTAATAACTTCCTCATTTGCCTTGCAGACAACCTTATATGTCAACTAGAGAAGAGAGTATTTTGAGGCTTTTCATTAATGAAGTGATGTGGCTCAAAAGGTGCTTGGAAAGAAGGTGCCTGGGACATCCTGGAAGAGATGCTGAGCAGACTCAGGCCCAAACTGATGACAAGTGGAGTGTATTTCAACACATTCAGGGTAGGGAGAGAAGGTTCCAGAGGCCAGTGAATACGGTCAGCGTAGCAGAGGCACAAAACATTCCGACTCCGCTTTGCTCGGGCAGATGAGCACCAGCAGGTGAAGGAGCCAGGCTGAGGGCAGCCAGAGAGCAGAGGGGTGAGAATACGAGCCCCCGGCCTCAGGGAAAACGGTGCTGCGTTAATGAGTGACACGGAGCCCAAGGGGCTGCCTCACGTTCAAAGCTCAGCAGGTACAGGTTCCAGACGCCATAAACTGGTCAGGCTCACTGCTCCTTGACATGCCAGTCATTAAAGGTATTTTTGAAAGCACTTGGTAAGGAAAGCAATTAGTTAGATTTGCACTGGTAAGGGAGACTGAAAGTCCAGTTCCTGTTGCCAAACTGTTCAGACATCATCTGAGTGGACCCTGCTGTCTGCTGAAGCAAATTCCCAGGGACTCAGCATCCACAAGTGGCAAGGAATTAGACAGTGCTTCCCAGCCACTGAGATGGGGCAGAGAAATGAGAAAAGTTCCATGAGAGAAGACAGATCACCACTGACGTTGTGTGAGAGAGAGAAGCAGAAAAGGCAGGCCCAAGACGAAGTCTTCCACTTGAACAGCATTAGAACCTTTATTCCAGACCCTGATAAGTATGAGCATCTAACAGAGACTCATTTAGAAAAGCAGCAACAATTACTAAACACTTGTTGTTGTAAAAGGAACTTGCTTTATATGTGTACATACATATGTGTATTTCTTTAAAAAACACCAAATTACCAATATGGTGATCAGGACCAGTTACATAATTAGTAGGGTCCAGGACAGAATGAAAATGCAGGCACCCTTGTTTTCAAAATACAGTCTTCAATATGGTAGCAGCAGAGCATTAAGTACCGGGTCGTTATGTAGCTGCAAGGGTTGCATGCCTGTGAAGCCAGCCCTGATGGCTTCTCTGGAGATGCTGCAGATACAGTTCATATCTTAATCCTAGTATGTCCTCCCTGAGAACAAGGACATTTTTATGAAAAGGATGGCAAGGTGAGGGCAGCACTGAGTCCTCCGAGTCTGCCTTGAGAGGTAACCAAATGACCATCACTAACTTGCTGAGAAGCCTCGCCCCCACCCTAAGGTGTTAATCAGTGATCAGATGTTTGTAGGACAGTGCCGTGCAAAACCCATTAAGTACTAAAACGTTTTTTGAACTAGTGAACAAATGAAAATGGAAGACAGAGGCTATGCCTACCCAATCTACAAGTCACACAAAGCTCTGAAGGATTGCTAGTGATAAGCTGGGATATGGGACTATCCAACAAACAGATTGACAGAGAAGTTCAAAAAGACCAACTGTACCTACACCAGATGTAAAAACCCTTGCTTAACAATAATTCATGTACGAGAGAGCCGGGGAGGGTGCTGTGACAGCTGTCCCAGATGTGGCACTAATGAGATGGCTTCTCCTGCGAGGAGGCACCAGCCCCACTCGACCCCAGGCCAACCAGACCACAGCTGCAGCTCCACACCGGGTCATGACTTTAAATCAGCCACCACTGAGGGAAATCCAGCAGACAGATGTGGCTCTGGAAAGAACGTGTGCCATCTGCTGTTCCTGACCCTTCTTGTGCCTGCTTCTCCTCTGGAGGCTGGAAGATCTAGACACCTGTGCTGCAACCTGCTCTGCACTTCTGGGGGACCAGGTGACATTTTCAAGATAAGCTGAAGTCTACTCTTGTGCTTCCAGGAAGGCATCCCTTTTCCTGATACAAAGGACAGCTGGCCTGGAGTCTCCCCTGCCCTCTTCCTGGCTGGTGAGCTACTGAAACCTGGCATAGCCACCTCCCTCCAAGGTGAAAAATCTGGCTCAGCAGGGTGGCGCAAGAAGACAGAGAGGGCCTGGCTCCTGCTGACCTCCCTGAACCTCCACAGCAGCCCCTCACTGCCTAACCAGGACTGGCTCTGCTTGAGAAACAAAGCTCTGTTGACTCATAACATCCTGTTTCTTGCATTTAATACTGTATGTCACAAAGGGATGGGGCAGACACTATTGGAATGAGCAGGCAGGCCAGGCTAACAGGGGGCCTGAAGCCAGGGTGAGCTGAAAATGGGTAGTGAAGATGGAGAAAACCAGAGGGACCACCCTCTATGCTGGGGCCTTGCAAACTTTTTGCTCAGAGACGCGAGGGCAGCCCTTGGCTGCGGGGAGATGGGGCAGGTATTCCTCCCTTAGGTTAGGTTTCTCTGGTTTTCTTTCTACTATTTGTAATAGGACATGTCTCTGAATTTAGTGTCGCTCTCTTCAGTTTCCAGGCGAAATCTTGCTTGGCCCAGAGCAGACCTGATTCTGCCCAGAAGCCAGGTTCCCGCAGTGCCACCCCAGCTGCCTTCCTGCAGAGACCAGCTGGAGAAGCGAGTGCTACGGTCAGGCAGGTGGAAGCATCAGCCTCCTCCACTCATCTTCCTCCCCAGGGCTGCAACGTCTTTGGAAGCTTTGTTGTTTTGATGGAATTTTAGTAGAAAGGTTTTAGGTGGCTGTTTCTGTTAGTGGTCAAGTGAGGATGAGAGAAATTCTCAATGGTTATTAGTTTCAGTCCCTTTCTAAAACCTTCACATGCAGGAAGGGGATTCTTGATTACCTCCTATTTTTAATAAAATCCTGCTCTTCTGATTTAAAGTCCCCAGACCTTCCATTTTTGTTTGAGTGAGGGTTTAAGAGGAGGGTCCCAAGGAAGAGATGTGAGGCCTGTTCAAATAGTAAGAACAAGGTGGAGACCCTGATAGAGGAAGTGAGCCTAAGCAAGTTCAGTGTTGAGACATCAAATTCCCACACGCTGGCACTTAACTCTGAGACTTGTGAAAATAAATGTTGTGTAAAAACAATCCCGTAATTGCAACATACCCTGAGAATAAGGTGTTTCAATTCATCATCTGACAGGAAAGTCGGCTTGTAGTTTGCCTCTGTGTACGGATTGGTGGCACCTTCCAGGGGAGAAAGAGAGAAAGAGTTGGAACACTTTATTTTCAGATAATGTCTCATTTCACTCCACTGCCTCAAGACTTCCAGACGCAGCCTCGTCCCTACCCCCTGGGAGCTACATTTTATCTTCTCTCTCCTTGGCGGAGGTAAGGCGAGCTCTGGCTTTGGACAGAAGCCTCTAACGCCAAAGAGAATATCATCGAAAAGTGAACACTGTTGACCACAGGAGACTTAGCAAAGCTTGTTTTTGTCACCACAGCGAAAATTCAGGAGCTAACAGAAGTTTAGAAACTGCTTCTAATAGAGAACGAAGCTCTAGACGCAAACTGGTCGAGACTCCTGGGATGCTCCCTCCCCACAGCATCTATATTAAATGGGTTGTCTAGCGGGTGTTCAAATCACCACTAAATGTTCTTGGGAAGTCATCCAGTCTGCCAGGCCCTGAGTAAATACACTGTGGAAGGCGTTTGCTGTGAGTTCCTCTTCATCAGCGTTGAGTTAAGTGAGCTTGGCACCCCAGAGAAATGCATTACTTCAGTAAATGCAACTCGAGCTCTCAGGACTGAAAGGGCATAAGACTTATGTTTAAAAGGCTGTCAATCTGGCATCTTTTGGGAGAATAACTTAGAGAAGAATGCCAGCAGTAAACAACTTGGAATCTGCAGAACGGTTAGTAGCACAGTGAAGAAATAAACTAAAACAGCTCATGACAATTCCAAAGACCACCAGGAAGGAGGGAAACAGAACCTGTCTGTGACTTCCAAATGAACTAACAAGGTGCATATCACTGATCCACACCCCTGCTTTTTAGGATCATTTGAGTTCTGCCACTCTTTTCTTTCCAGTGTAACAGAAATTAGTTGTAATGATTTAATCTCTATCTTCCCTAACATGAATTTTAAAATGCCATTCTCCAAGCCCAGGATACAACATTTATATTTTTGAATCAAGGTCAAAAGACAAAACCAGCTACTTATTTCTGGTGGCTTTGTAGAAATATAAAAGACGTAATTCTTTTTACCACGCAGGTCAGAGATCTGAGTGAGCGCCTACTTTCCGATTTCCTCAAATAGTCCAAGTCTAGCTGTGGAAAATTCCAGGGACGGCCTTCCCTAAAATGCCTGCCACAGTTCAGATTTCTCCTGTGGTTTGGATAAGTCACTTCCACGTTTCTGCCTCTGTTTTCTCACCCTCCCCACACTCGGAAAAGAAGGAAAACACTGCCTCCCTTATAAAGAGTTGATCTGGTTTGGGAAAATTCCAGGAAGATGAAAATATCATCAGTGTTCACTCAACAATAAAATGTAGCAAGTGCCGTCAACCAGTGACTCACTCTTCAAAAGGAACCAGGATGAATTTTTCCTCTTAAAAACTGGAACAGAGTTTCCTGTGTCATGAAAGGCAGCTACATTTCTGATGTTTATCATTGTACGGGCAAGGTCCAGGCACCACATACACGCAAGATGGGATGTGTGCCTCTCTGTATGTAGCCTGGGTTCGTACACACACACATGCATGGCACTCAGCCTCTGCCCTCTGGGGATGCAGGAGAGCAAAACCGCATCTTGATACCCACAGAAGCTTGCTAATGCCGATTTCATTTGGCATAATGTTTGCTGCTGAAAATGACTGGTATACTCCTCAAGGCTACACATTTGCAAGTAATAAACACTGGCCTTAGTGGGGCAGGAATATTCTAAGTAAGGGTGGTAACATTTGTGAGCAAGGGCATAAAAGACAATAAAGCCGGGATCTCACCTCGTAATGTTTTCATGTGCTGAACAGCCATCCTCAGCACAGTAAGTTTATCTAATTTCCTAGACATCGCGTTGCACGTTGGTACCAAAGAAGCCAGTTCATCAATAAAACTGTTCATTTTATCCCGACGCCTCTTTTCAATCTGACTGTGAGCTTCCCTGAACAACAATATGAAAAATGATTTCTGTAAAATGTAACAGAGCATCAAGGAAACAATGATGAAAATAACTGTTTTCAATATTCATCTGACAAGGCAAATTTAGAATCTGAAGAATGTTTCAAACTGGGCTTTTCTACTAAAGTCACCCAAAAAAGTGGGGCTCACTGCCAAGTCGGTATTAGTTTTTTTTTTAATGCTTACCTTATCCTTAGAATTGAGAAATGTTACAAAAACTGTCTTTTCACAGTCAACTGCGCTTTTAATTTCTCCTCATTTCTATTCTTCTCAGCCCCAATAAAGTTGGATTTTAAGAAGGGGGAGAAAGAAAGGAGGGAGGTGGAGGACTTGAAGGGCAAAGCACCCAGGAACAGACATCAGTGAGGGCCCCAGGCTGAGCTGTCTCTGAGGTCTGAGGGGAGTCTGCCACGTGGTGTGTGGGAGACAGACTGACTGAGACACCAGGTAACTGATGCTGCAGTCCTTGGATCAGCCATGGCCCCGCCCAGACACAGCAGATGCTGCATCTGTCCCCAGGAGTTGCTGCCCGCCGAGCAGCACGACACGTCCCACGGCACACACTCTTTTCCTGACTGGTTTGCACCTGCCGTTTGTGACTGTCCCCCAAAGAGGCGTGTCAACAGTGCCACTGCCACAGCAACAGAACCGTGCGATCTCTTGCCAAAGCTGGTCCAGGAGGGGAAAGCCAGCAGTTTCAGGTCCTTTGACTTCTACAGCCCTAGTTCTGTGGCAGGACACAGCATCAGATGGCCCTGGGGTTAATGGCAGGAGAGCGGAGGACCCCGGTGGAGGGGAGTCAGCAAGTATGGCTGGAGGCAGGAAGGGGGGAATCAGCGAAGCTACTTGAGAGAGCAGGGCCTCCCCAGGTCTGGCCTTCAGCCACACCTTGCAGAGCAATAGGGGCCCCTTCTGAGGCCAGGCAAAGCCAGGGAACTGACTCCCTGAGCCAGAGGGCCCTAAGGCAGGAAGGAGGAACCTGCTGAAGACAGGGAAAACCTTTAGCCTTGATTTATCTTTGGCTCCCTCCAGAGTTCCCTTCAGATTAAACATGCGTAGACAGCAAAAAGTGAAGGCAGCTCAGCCTGGAGGCAGTGAGGGACAGAGGCCACGGCAAGCCAGGGCCCTCCTCCCTCTTCTCATTCCCTAAGAACACGACAGTATCAAAGACTGTTCGACAGACAGGGAACAGATATTCAGAGCCTCCCTGACTGCACACTAAGCAACCAAACCGGGATGGCTTATATAGAGAAAGAAGGTCCAAGCTCACCTTGCATTTTTGATTCTTCCTTGGTGCTCTGTGTATTCTAACCTGGAAAACAAACAAAAAGAAACATAATCCCCTGGAGATTAACAGCAGAGTTACACATCCATTTTCTTCCCTGCCTGATGCCTGTCCTCTCTACACAACACACAACGGCTCTGCTTGTGGGGCGTGAGTGTGTGTGTTAGTCACTCAGTTGTGTCTGACTTTTTGCGACCCCACGAACTGAAGCCCACCAGGTTTCTCTGTCCATGAAATTCTCCAGGCAAGAATACTGGAGTGGATTGCCATTCCCTTCTCCAGGGGATCTTTCTGACCCAGGGATCGAACCCTGGTCTCCTGCATCACAGGCAGATTTTCTACAGGGTGGGGCGTAGAGGGGAGACAGTTCTGAGCCCACAAGCTCACAGCCTCCTTGCTCATCCCTAACCAAGGAGATGGGTGGAACCTACACATTTAATTATGCAAGGAAAATGACTCTAAGGATGCTGAAGTCCAAATGACTAATTCATGGTACCTTCCGTGAGGGTCATCTTTGTCTGTGTCCATGCTTTCTCTGAGAAAAAGAAAGAGAATATAACTGTTAAGACATACAAAATCGCTTCTCACCATAATACAGAAGGCCATCATTTATCCAGAAACCAAGCAATTAGAAAGCTCAAAGAGCCACAGCATTGACTCTTGACGCATAAAAGTAAAACCAACTTGAACCTAATATAAAACCAGACTCATTTTCCAGTTTATCAAATGTTATATATACCACTTCAATAAAGTTCATGTGTTCGTGCATTTTACTATATTGATTGCTTGAGAAAATTGGGAATACATGGCATTCATGGAAACTCTTAGTTAACCAGAGTATCCAAGTAACCATAATATCTCATTTCCCCAACCCCCATCACTCTGGATAAATGGAGTTTATTCATTTGTAAAATGTATCAAGCATCAAACATATGTCGGCATGTACACTGAATATCTGTCTGGCGGTGGGTAAGGTGCCCACAAAGGAGCACTGAGCAGAACCCAAGCCAGCTCCCACCACTGCTGCCCAGTGCTCTGCGTCTCAGCTCGGGGGAAACCCCGAGCCCCGGGGATCTGGGGCAGACAGAGGCATGGGTTGGGGACGACAGAGAGTCCTGGGGTCACAGAAGGATCTGCCTTCCCTTCATGGACTCCGGAATCCAGTTTTCACAGCACATTGTGGGTTCAGTAGAAAACAGACCAAAATCCTGAGGAAGGAGTTCTAAATCCCGCAGGTGAGCTCATACCTTCCTCCAATCCCTGAATCACTCAGGAGGACAGACTACCTACCCTCTGGGCCTCTCTCCCTTCTCCAGTCATGGCCCTACAAACATCACCATCATCAAGAGCAAAAGCGACTTTCTCAGGAGCACTGAGGTGTGCTGCGGGCACTCAGAACAGTGGTTCCCAACCAGGAGCCCTCCATCTCCTCATAGACGGAGACTGTCTCTACCTGATCCTGAAGTTCAGAAGAAATTCTACAGGCCACAGGGGAAAATGAAAAGTCCCTCTCCCCTTCTGTCTAGACTCGTGTCTGCTCACTGAGGCAGGTGATCATCTCAGGTGAAAAGAAGCTCTGCCCTAAGGTAGGAGTTTGGTACATTAAGCTGTTAAGAAAAGGATGACAGGTGCTTAATTCATAGGGTATCCATGAATTACAGAAGACTTGCAGACTGGGGTCCATGCGGGAAACCTGGAAGTCCAGAGTGGCGACAAGGGTGGAAACCACAGATCCAGACAGCAGAGGTCTTAGAACATGTCAAGGGCGCCATCAGACAAAAGCTCCAAAGAAAACGTCTGGTTTCCCTGTTGTGGAGTTAGTGCCATGGAAGAACACCCTCTTGGTCCTCACATCCATTCTCCATCCCCTGGGCAGCCGCTCTCTTAATCATCTGGGATCACTTACATATTACTCATAGCATCTCCTAGTGGGCATCTGACCTTCAGCCACTATGCTCCCAAAATCTGACCTGTGAACTTCAGCAGAAAAGGACTTCTGCTGTAAGGGGGCATACCTCCTTGGAGATTTTCTCTCATTAAACAGAAGAAAACTCTCCAATGGACATTTGGGCAAGATTCCATGCAGTTGCCTCTACAAAACAAAATGTGCCTTTTGGGTGTTCTATGCTGACGTATTCCCTAGATGTTTGTATAGATACAGAAGAGTTGACTGTAAGTGTGAAAATTTACTTATTCCAAAGAAAAGCCATCAAGTCTTTAAAAAAAAAAAAGGTGCTATTTAATGTAAGAGGGACACTAATTCAAATAACGTTTCAAGGACAATGTCACTGCTCCTATACTGTTTCCAGAGATGACCTCTACTTTCTCATTCTACAAACAATAAGTAAGCCATTGATGTCCTCCTCTAGAGAGGTCCTTAGGCAAAGCTCTCTTTGGAACCACCGAGGTTACATCCATGGACTTAGCCATCTTGCTCAAAGGAGCAAAGGAAAATGAAGTGGTAAAAGGTGGAACTTGGCTTTAAGGCTATTCTTTTTCCCTCGAAAATCTGGGGACCTGGGTGGGGCGCACCAAAGGAGAGTAAATGGCTCAGCTGCACTGGAGGCTCCCTCATGCTTGCAATCCAAGGGAAAATAAAGGGAAAAGTCAAGTCAGATTTTTCATTCCCATCCCTTTTCATAGACAGGATCCCTTCTTCCAGAAGGAACAGTAGGGCCCCTGGATGTTCATGCCCGTAAGCTGTCACCAAGTTTAGCCAGAGGAAGACAAGCCCAAAGGCCTTACTGGTAGTCTGTGGAGCTGCCCTTGCGTTTCCGGTTGCAATCCACGCCACCGGTGCCCAGAGGGCTGGAGAGGAGGTCGGTGGCACCTGGGGACATGAAGTCACTGATTGTTGAAGAAATGTCCATTCTCTGGTCGGCCATTGGAGGTCTGAAATAGGTACAAGGAGACAGAGGCGCAATTATTTCCACAAGCTTTTCTAAGGTGGTGGAGAACTAGGGTGGCACTGTGGAAGGACAGGGACTTCACGACAGGGCCGACGTCTCACCCAGCCAGCTGGGATGAGGACGAGGCACTGCCAGAGGAGCATCATATCTAGGAGTTAGTACAGGCAATTTAGGCTCATCTGCTTGTTTTTTCTGACAAAGATACAAAGCTCAGAGAAATTAGCTGGCTTCTCTTAGGTCCCTGCGCCAGGGCATGAAGAACTAAACCAGAACCCAAGGCTCTAGTAGGTACAACCCATGTTCCACCCATGGAGGTGACCAAGTGTCCCAGATGTTCTCACAGTCCTAACTTATTGTCTTTCAATCAAATCTAATCAATGAAATAAATGTGATTTACTTGTTATCTCTGTATTTTTATTACAGCTTTTATCAAAGTTGTAGGAAAGAATAAAATATCCTTTCACAGCCTATAAGTCCCACTTGGGATTCAAAAAAGCAGTCCCTCCCAATCACCGGTCCAGGCAAAGTCTGTCTAGTCTTCTCTGCCTGTCCTTTTGCACTCAGGATTCCATTGCAAGGAAAACCTTGCATAATGAAGTGAAAGCACGGCAAACCTTTGCCAAGCATTTTGAGAGTTCGTATCTTGAAAGTGCAAAGCAAGTCACCTCAAGAGAGAGACTGGCAAGTACCTTGCAAAAGACTCCAACTCCAAACCCAGGTGAAGGGGGCCACGCACTGCCCACCGTTGGGGTCTGAGCTCCAGGCGACGTGGCTGGGGCTGTCACTCCCTCTCTCTGGGCCTGAGTTTCCTCATCTGCAAAGTGAAAGGCGAGGGTGAGCTTCGGTTTCCACTGTGTCCACAGATTAGTGACCGGAGCCCTCGTGGTCACTCTCACCATCGTTGCCAGAGTGAACATTGCACGTAGCCCCGTGCATCTGAGCTATTACCTTAGTATCAACTTCTAGGAGGAGGACTGACGGGTCTAAAGGGGACACACACTGCATGTTTTGCTGAATACAGAAACACTGTGCTCCAGAAGAGCACAACACCTTTTATCCCCAATAAAAGCTCTTGTCAATCTGAAGGAAAAAACAAAACCTCACTATTTTTACTTGTATCTTAAAATTATTATGGATGGTATTTCTGTTTATAGGCATGTCTTTCTTTGATGTGGACCATTTTTTAAGTCTGTTGAATTTGTTACAATACTGCTTCTGTTTATGTCTGGTTTTTTGGTCATGAGGCATGTATGATCTTAGCCCCCAAACCAGGGATTGAACCTGCATCAGAAAGCAAAGTCTTAACCACTGGACCACCAGAGCAGTCCCTACAGGTATTTCTTGGTCACCCCTGGTGCCCACTCGTGTCCTGTTTTCCTACCATACTGCCTTAGCATCGATGGGCCTCCTAACTCACGCTCACCTGGGCACCTGAGCCTGGCGGAGAAAAGCACACAACAATCCCCAACTCCCCTGCTCTGCGACCACACTTGCGCTTTCCTCCTCCAACCTCCAACATCGCCATTTTCACCCTTAGCTGATAAGTCAGCTTTCTATGCCACTGAGAAAAGCAGCCAGTGACCACTTCTACCAGCAACCTAGACACTACTGGCTCAGACCCCGCCCCAAAGCATGGTGCGCCCTCCTCTCTCATGAGTGTGGACCATCCACCCCAACCCTACATCATCCACATTCTACATTATCGCTTCTGTAAGGACAAGAACACACTGCAACAACACTCATCTTGGGGGGTCGGGTGGGGAATAAACTCTTTTGAACTCGATTTCCTTCCAGTTACTGCCCCATTTCTTTGTTTTCAATTGCTTTTCTCTTCCTCATGACAAATCAACTCAAATCAGGCTTTTGTCCCCATCATTCCAATATATCGGCCCCTGCTGGGTTCATTAATGACCTCCTCATCGCTAAGTCCAACAGCCAGTTCTCCATCCCCTCCCTGCTTGGCCCATCAACACATCTGATAGAGCTGATCTCTCCCTCCTGGCTGTCAGCTTCGAGGTTCTCCTACTTCACTGGTCACTCCTCTTGCATCTCTACAGCCATTTCCTCTCATCTCCCTCACCTCTAGGTGAGCGACCCATGGATGTTCTTGGACCCCTCTCTGCCTATACTCCCTCCCTGGGAGATCTGCCTAGTTTCACTGTTTTAAATAACTACCTATACTACGACAACTCTCATACTTACATCTCCAGCCCAGACCCCTTCTGAGTTCCAAAGCATCACCTTGACATCTCCCCTTGAACATACAATAGAAACATGAAAAATCCTTAACCAATCCCTGGTTGCCCACAAGCCCAGCCTCTTGGTCATGCCCAGGTCGGTAAGTGGTACTTCAATCCTGCTTGTTGCTTAGGCCCCAAACCTGGAAGTCACCCTGACTCCTTTTCTTTCACGGCCTGCATCTAATCCATCAACAAATCCTATTAGCTAAACAGTCAAAAAAAAATCCAAAATTCAACCACTTCTCCCCTTTTTCCTTCATATTTCTGTTCAAATGTCCCTTGATCGGTGAAGTTTGCCAGGGTAACCATATAATACACAACCCCACAACTCTTTCTAACCACCCCAGTCCTGCTTTTTTTTCCATTGCCCTTATCCACATCTGGCCAGCAATAACCTACTTAATTTACCAGCTGTCCTCTCCATTAGATCATAGGCAACAGAAGAGTACAGACTTTGGTTTACTGCCTGTACCCTTAGTGCCCAGATCATGTTTCAGCACATAGTAAGCACTCAATAAATACATACTGAAAAATACATAAATTTGTATGCTAGGAATATTAATCTTTGCTGATCATAGATGCTGTAAATAATTTTCTCCCCTTTTTTTCTTTTATCTTTGCTTATGGTGTTTGCATGTGATACTAAAAGTGGCAGGTTTTAAAAACTCTTTTCTCACCCCTAAACAATAAAAATATCCTCTTCTTTGCTAACAATTTTGTAACTTTAAAAATTCAGTTTTAATCCACTTGGAAATTACTTTTGGTGTACTACTTAAGGTTGGGAATTTCTAATTTCTCTCCAAAGAATACAGTTATTCCAACACTACTTACTAGGTCTACATAGCCTGTTACCAGTCCCTAGAAATGCCAGTTTTCCTGACTCATTTTTTAGTCTGCACTTTCTATTCTGTTCTCTTGACCAGCTTATTTCCATTCTGGCACCACACTGTTGATGACTATGGCTGTAAAATACATTTTACTATCTGATAGAACAATTCCTTTCCCTCTTTGTACTTTCTGTTTTCAGACATTTCCTGGCTAGTCTGATGTATTTTATAATCATTTAATCACACGGAAGGCCCTGCTGTGGCTGCCGCTCCTATTGTTATTACCAGTACTACTGACATTAAGAGAAGCAGGTCAGCTGTGAGCAGGGCCCTTCACTTAGGGTCTCGGTGACCATCTGGGCCACATGTCAGACCTGGGATGCCACCTCCGCCCCCACCGCTCTTTCTGAACAGCCAGATATTTGCATGAGGTGGAATATTCCAGGTTTCAGGGATTTGGGGAGAAATCACACTTCCTAAATGAAGAACGACCGTCAGAGCTGCAATGATAGTGTATCTAGGTGGGGGTGGGTAGGACAGGATTGTTACCTGAAGTTACGGTTCTTAAACCTCAGATCCACCTTGGGAGAAGCAAGGGGCCGCTGGACTTGTTGGTCACCTCAAAGCGATTTTCATGTTTTGTCGCTTCCTTTCAGGCAGTCAAGTTCTTCCAGAAACCTGCAGTGGGGCCCACAGGAAAAAAAACCCAGACAGGTCACTTTGAAGTAGATACAGCTGAAAGTCTCACAGCGGCTGAGGGAGATGAGGAGCTCAATCATGACTCCCAATTACAGGGAGCAATGCTGAGCTCACCACCCCATCCTTCAGCTGCCTGGTCAACTCAACTGCAAACACATGAGGAAATATGCCGGGAGATATTTTCTGTGAAAAACAATGCCTTTAAAATTACTAAACGTAGATTCTTGGACACGGCCTTAAGAGGAAGAAGATAATTATATTTTTCATTTCTCCCATTGGGTCAAGCAAATAACAACAGTGAACGCTGACTGAGCGTGTACTTGGCATCGGGCGCTGTTCTTACTGCACCATGTAGATTAACTCACTTAGACCCGACAATAACTCTGAGGTAAGTATTAATACTACTGTTTCCACATTTGATCAAGGAGAAGATTGAGGCAGAGAGAGGTGAAGAAACCAGCCACGGTCACTCAGCGGGGCTCCGGGAGCTACACCCGCCCCTGAGGACACCACTCAACTTGCTCCAGCCAAGTGAGTTACCTAAACACGAAACTCGGAACAATAGAAAGCAAGTCTTCAGGAAACATTAAGCCAGGACGAAATGCCAGCAGGGCCAATGCCTGAAATGGCTGGGAATGAGCTAAGATGTTTAAAGAAAATGTCCCTGAATTTAAGTACGTCTGGTAGAGAAATCAGTTCTGAAAAGCTGCTGACGTCAAAGGGTGGGGCGGGTGGTGCTGCCCTGCCCACCTCCTGCTGGCAGGATACACGGTCTCCTCCCTGTCCCTGTGAACCCTGAAAGGGGAATAGGCTCTAAAGAAGCCCCCTTACTCCTTCCCTGCTCCGCCTTGAGATGAAAAGACAGGGACTTTAAATGTGGTTTTCCTGACCTTTCTGGCGCTTCATATTCTGTGGGCTAGTTCTGGCCTCTTGGATAACCCACCTTGCCTAGATCATTACAAAGGTCTTCAAGTGAGTATCCAGGGAATAGAAAAGACCGTGTCCTTCCCATTTACTCCTCTTTGCAGTCTGGTTCAGAACCCCTCCCTGTCTGACGCTGGTAACCCCATCCCAGCTTCTGCAAAGATGTGTCCAGGAATTCCCAGCTTCAGTCCCTAAGCCTTATGGATACAGTAGTGGCACAAGGATGCAAAGTCCCCAGGGCAAGGCTGCTGGGGGCAGGGGGAGCTTACCATACAGGACCCCACCTAAATGAGACCAGCACCCAGGTCCCACAGTATTCTCCCAACCCCAACAGGCAACTCAGGATACACCCTGGGCATAAGCCCCTCTGCTTCCAACACCCTGGAGCTGCTGCCTGGCCCTTGGATAGGAGGGTCCAGCCACTTCCCTGCTCCAGCCTTGCCCTCTCCTCACTGTGCTCAGAGGCAAGACGCCCCCTTGCTTAAAACATTTCAACGGCTTCACTGCTCGCCTAGGCCCTCCAGCTGCTGCTGCTGCTGCTAAGTCGCTTCAGTCGTATCCGACTCTGTGCGACCCCATAGACGGCAGCCCACCAGGCTCTGCTGTCCCTGGGATTCTCCAGGCAAGAACACTGGAGTGAGTGGCCATTTCCTTCTGCAATGCCTGAAAGTGAAAAGTAAAAGTGAAGCTCAGTCGTGTCTGATTCTTCGCGACCCCATGGACTGAAGCCTACCAGGCTCCTCCGTCCATGGGATTTTCCAGGCAAGAGTACTGGAGTGGGTTGCCACTGCCTTCTCCAAGGCCCTCCAGATAAAACCCCAAACACCTAGCAGGAAACACCAGGCCTCCAGAGTGGGCTTGCTCATTCCCCAGCCCAAGCGTGCGCATCCGCTGCCTGAGGCGCCAGGCCACTGAAATACTTCAGTTCCCAAGAGCACGAGGCCTCAGCTGCGTCCACTTTGTTTTGCAGGGAGCAGGCGTGGCTCCCTTTGCCCACTCGGTCACCTCGTGAACTCCTGCGTGCCTTTCAACTGCCCTCAGGTGTCCCCTCAGGGAAGCCTTCGGCTGCCGACCCTTCCCCCAAACCGCTGCGGCCCCGCCCCCGCCGTCCCGCCCGCCTGCCCCGCCCCGGCCCGGCCCCTGCACCTGGATCTCAGGGTTCCGCATCTCCCAATACCATGCCTCTCGTTTTCTCTTTCCCCCACATCCCTGAAATTTAGATAGAGGTCCTCAGGACCAAAAGCCCCACGAATTCTCATCCTGATCATTTTTTTTCCAATGCTCAGATTTCCTTTATAGAAATCAAATGCTAACAAACATTTCAGCACTTTATTTTGCAAAATCTAAACTATTTCTTATATGCTTGGACAAGAAAGCTGAATCAGTTGTGACAAATATTTTTGGAAAACTGTTTTCTCTCCAGGAAGGTGTTCTTAGATATAAGACAATAAATGAAACAACAAAAGAGACAAAAACCTTTTCTGTGCTAATTACCTCTTAACAGAGGTTTGAACCAAGGAAGGGGGCCCCAAGAGACCAAAGGTACCTGGGAGGGGAGACCCCAGCTGAGCGGAGGTTGGGCCAGCCCTGGTGCTGCCATCCAAGTGACACATAGTGAGGATGCTCTGGGGAGAGCCCGGCCCTGGTCCTAGAGTGGGTGTCACGCGTGTGTCCACTTCTGAGCTAGAGATTTCCGATGGTGGGAGGGAAGCTCTCTGGGTGGCCAGAGGAAGCCAGGCATGAAGGGACCTGGGAATTGTGCCTTGGAAGAGCTTGAGGCCCTCCCATCCCACCTCAGTCCCCTCGTGGTCCTCAGAGCCCAGGAAAAAGATTCTCTGTGGCTCCACACAAAGGAACAAGGGGGCTGGAAGAGGTGGGCATGTCAGTCACTGTTAGACACCCAAAGGAGACCACCGCTCCTTCGAGACAGCAGGGCGAGGCTGCTGCTGCTGCTGCTAAGTCGCTTCAGTTGTGTCCGACTCTGTGCGACCCCATAGACAGCAGCCCACCAGGCTCCTCCGTGTCTGGGATTCTCCAGGCAAGAACACTGGAGGGGGTTGCCATTTCCTTCTCCAATGCATGAAAGTGAAAAGTGAGAGTGAAGTTGCTCAGTCGTGTCCGACTCTTAGCAACCCCATGGACTGCAGCCTAGCAGGCTCCTTCGTCCATGAGATTTTCCAGGCAAGAGTACTAACCACCCCTTAAGAAGCCCACACACACACCGTCCACAGGAAGATGGCCACAGGGAGCCCTCCAATCACAGACCAGGCATCTCTCAGCTTTCCCTCTCCCTGCCCCAGCACCCCGGAATGACAAGAAGAGAAAGCGAAGTATGCAGATTATACTGAGGTTCAAACCTATAGCTGCTCCTCTGTGTGGGGAGTTGGCAGGCTGCCCCATGTCAGGCCCGGCCAAGTGACTCTCCCGGACAGATGAACATGAGTGGAGGGGACAGCAGCAGCCTTTGAACTGGCCCTGACCAACTACCCCTTTACCAAGAGACCAGCGACTGCCACATCGAGCCTCCCCCTTTAGCCAAGGTCTCAGATGGATGGTAGTACCAGCAAGAAGCAAACCTAGGCCACTGTAAGCTCCTGAGATGCTGAGGTTTCTACTAGGGTAACCAGCTCTTCCCTTGGCCTCCGACCTTCCTGTTTGAGCACTGGAAATCCTGCATGCCAGGAAACCCTTGTCCCAGACAAACTAGGAGGGCAGGCCCCCTGCTTTTCTCCACTGTATCACTCATCCTGAGCCGACTGACAGAGGCATGAAGGAAAAACCAACTCCAATCCGGGAGCCACAGAGCAAGCCTGACCTGGGAGGAGGGAGAGGGAACGGTGCAGGCCACACTGGCAGCCTAATCTTCACAGTAACCTTTCTGTTCCTCGTGGTCATTACCCCAGTTTTCCAGGTAAGGAACTCAGCACTGAAGAGGTAAAGACACCTTGTTTAAGATGACAGGATTAACAGGTGGGGACTGAAATCCATGTGTGTCTGGCTCACTGGTGGTTCTTCTTTCTTCTGCCGCATAACTGCCTATCCAGCCCCCAAAGCCATCCCCACAATGGAAAAGACAAACAGCCCAAAACAAGCACTCCCAGAGAAGGAATCAGGAAAGCGAAGAGAAGAAGCAATCCTGGTTCAGGAAAGCTACAGAAACTGCTCCTGGGCTTCCTGGCAGCCAGGGCAGAGAGGGAAAGGCTCAGCCCTCTTCCTTCATTAAGGTTACCAAAGAGGGGTACCTGTCTGGGAGACTGTGGGACATGAACAACGCTATGCCAGATGGCTCTGGGAAAATAAGCTTTGCGAAGGGACAGAGGGCTTCTCCTTTTATAAAATAGGACCCTAGTAAAAGCATGCCCCCCTCCTGCCCCCACCTGCAAGTGTTAACAGCTGGATAGAGCTCTATTGAGACCACTTTATGAAGTCCCAGATGTCACTGGGGTACTGGTTTTTGGTGATGTGGCTTAATAAAAGGGCATGGCTTACGAAAATATGGATGATAGTGAATCAACATCCTTGCTTACACTGTCTAGTCAGCTCCGTGCTCACTGATGGACTTCCCCACAAAACCCCCAGTTCCCTGCAAGGACCCCTGTGTGGCTACCTCTGCCTCCCCACAACCTACAAGGAGCTGGCCCTGGACACAGCACCTGCTCCAATTCTCCATCATATTTTCAACTTGAAGTTTTACTGTGGGGAGGAATGTGGAGTTGCTCTGGTCTGTTCCTATGGTGGTGGCCTTTGAGCAGAGATGACAGACTGAAGGGTCTCTGGCCCCACTGCAAATCCCCCTGAGACCCTCTGGTTATTCTGACAGCTTGTGGGGAGCTCAGTTGCCTTCCTTTGCAACAGATGGATTTAGCGATCATTCACCACCCACAAAACCAGGTACCTCAAGTCTAAGGTAACAGGGGCTTGCACCAGTATCATTACACAAGCATTTCTTCAGCCCAAGTGGAAGGCAGGACACCCAGGACACAGAGGGGAATGTTTAAATCCCCTCAATCCTGAGCACTGCAGTAGGCAGCTCCCTACCCAGTGCCAGTGTGCACCTTCACTTCTGTAAGTAGCAGAGATTTGTAGAGCATTTACCCTAAATTTCCAGCAGGTGGTGGTCAAGTGTCTTGAGGAAGGAGTGCCTTTTTTTCTAGCCGTGGGGCGCAACGTAGCTGAAGTATAGGAGCAGAACAGAGGAGGAAATGATTAGCTTATTTGATGGTGTGTGTGAGGTAATGGAAGGAGGAGGGACCAGGGAGGAGGTGAGTCTTGAGCCAGGTGTTGTAGATGTTTGCCTGGCAGGTTGGAGAGTTGGAATGATGTTCTGAGCAGAAGAGAGCATATTTGCAGTGGCCGTCAGGGGCCTGGGGAGAACCCCATTTGTGGCCCTTGTGTACTCAGTCCTGCTGGAAGCTTTAGATGCTTGGGAATCCTGAAATCAAACAAAAATCAAGGAGCTTGCACTTGGAACTACAGGACTTGAAGGGCCTGTTGAGATGGTCTCACGAGGGGCAGGGGCTGTGAATTCTGGATTAGATCGTGAACAAGGCTGGTCGATGCGGAAAGGATCCCCAACACCATGGACAGAGGAGAGTCACAGCATTCCAGTCTTGGAGGCCTACTGAGGGCTGAGAGATTCTGCGATCTAATTAAGAGGCACAATACAGGGCATACTCCTAGCCTAGCAATGGCACTAAGTAAATGTTTGCTGAATGAGTGATAAAAGGGATGCCTTCTTAGACCTTTGCCAAGTGTATCACTGAAATATAGGAAGGAGAAAAGCCAGAGGAACAAGCCACAGAGCCACAGTGCTTTCTGGGAGGACCCTTGGTCCTGGATGGGGATGCACAGGCCCCTAGCAGGACCAGTTTGAAGACTGGCCCAATACTGGTAGACGGTTGAGCTGTTGCCCAAATTGAGGTGGATCAGCATATGAAGGCAAAGCAGAGAGGCCATGAGAGAAGGGTCATAACTTTTTTGGACACTGGTTGAAGGAGAGTTTTTATTTTATGTGCAGAAAACAATGAGTGGACAGGCAGATGCAGATTACTCCTTTAACAGGTTTAATAAGAGAGACTGCAGAGTGACTTGGAGTCTCAGGAATGACCGATCTCCCGGTGAATACCCATGAATCCCCTGAAAAGGGAACGGATATTCCTTAGTGCCTGCAGTGCACCAGGCCTTTTATGACATGGTGGTTTGGAGCATGCTCTCTGCTGGGGGGTGACGGTGAGGCTTCAAATCCTGACCCTACCAGGTATTAGTGCCTGGGGTACAAATCTCAGTTCCAGCATACACACAACCCTTAACTGGGTGTGTCATGGCCTCCTGACCTGGGAGATATGGATGACAATATATCCTGCCTCAGAGCTGTGGCGAAGATGAAAAGAGAGGCAGAAAGTGCTTAGTCAGATGTGCGGACCCAGAGCAAGCCTTGCCTCCCCAGACATCAAGCATCTCCCCCAGGCCCTACGCTGGGCACCTGGGTGCAGAGGAGAACGAGGCCTGGATCTTTCTGGGGGAGGCAGCACTTGTGAGCCCCCCCGCAGTGGTTTCAGATTCCATTGTATTTGACACATGATAAGCCCTCCAAGTGGAAAACTATCATTATTTTCTCATTTAACCATCACAGCAGCCCTGTTAGGTGGCTAGTGTTCTCCCATTTTAAAAATGAGGAAGCTAAGTTTCAGAGAGGTGGTTAGGTAAGCTGAGCAAAGTCAGAGATTTCACAGGAAGGTAGATGTAAACCCAGGTCAGTCCTGTCTAAAGCCCGTAGTCTTTCCTCTATGTAGCACGGCCTCCATGCAGAATAAGAAGTGGGCGCATTCCAGAGTATCCAGGGATTGAAAAATTCTCCATGGCAGCACTTCCCAAAGAGCTGTCACAGAACACCGACTCTATGAGATTTAAATGCAAAGACATGGGGGGCCGGGGGCGGGGGGAACCCATGGTCAAAGAAGCATGGGGAATTCTGGTTAAAGGCTGCGTTTCTCCGCTGCAGGGCTTCTAGGAACCTTAAACAGGGCCCTGCAGAGGGCAACGGTCGGGGAGCAGCAGGGTCTCCGTCTCCCCACAGGCGCTGGTCCCCACACTTCCCTGCACCCAGCATCTAGTGGACGGCGCTTGGGTGGGGCACACTAAGGGGACGCTTGCTCTGCAGGGTCACTCAGGATGCAGCAATCCTGCTTTCCCCTCCTTTCCTGCCCACTTCCATGCCAGAAGGTGCTTGGCATGGCTTTGTCAGCTTCTCGGCTCCTCTGAGAAAAGCCTGATGTCCGAGGCCTCTGTCCCACCTGTCCCTGGCCACCTCCTCCGCCCAGGGCACGCCCTCTGCTCCGTTGTGCCCTCTGCCTCTCAGCACCCATGTGCTTTCAGCCCACCTGCCAGCCGAGACCCAGGATTTCTCCGCACTCCGTGGAGGGTGGCAATGGAATCTGAAGTTGCTGGGGGCAGGGGAGCGGGTGCTGCCTGCCTCAGAAAGATCGAGGCCTCATTCTCCTCTGCACCCAGGTGGCCAGTGTAGGGCCTGGGGGAGATGTGCAATGTCTGGGGAGGCAGGGCATGCTCTGGGTCTGCACATCCTGACTGCTCTGTCCTGTCAGCTCTGGGAGGCACGCTCCTGAGGGCAAAGCTCTCCTCCTGATCTTTAGCCCTGACACACCCCTGCATTTAACGATGACACAGGGATGATCCCTCCTGCCCCCCACCAAGAAGGATCGTTAACAAAGACACATCAGCCTGGCTTCATGTTGTTGCTGTTTCTTTTCTTTCTATCCCCCCGACCTTTTTAAAAAAAATGCTACAGACTAAGAGAATAGAGCTTGGCCCTAAAGACTCAGGGAATGACCACTCTTTCCACCAAAGAGCCTGCTGCCTGATGTTAAAAAAAAAATTTATGGAAAACATCTGCATCTTGTTCTAAAGGAAACAAAAGGATGCACTGTTGTTATTTGGTGATAAAGAGGAGGAGGGGTTTCCCAGGGGGCGCTAGTGGTAAAGAATTCTCCCCTGCCAATGCAGGAGGCCGGGGTTTGATCCCTGGGTTGGAAGATCCCCTGGAGAAAGGCATGGCAACCCACTCCAGTATTCTTGCTGGAGAATCCCATGGACAGAGGAGCCTGATGGGCTACAGTCCAGGGGTCACAAAGAGTTGGACATGACTGAAGTAACTTAGCACACACACACAGAGAAGGATGCTGGTGTTGAGGGGAAGCAAAAGCAAAGATGGGGCACTGAGCGGTATTATACGGCTTGAGCAATTATATTATATGCCTTGGCAGAGAGCAAGGCCAGCTGCAAAGTGGGGAAGGACCTGAGGAGCAGCGGAGCTCCCTGGTGGGCAAGGCCGTGCGGTGCGCGTTTATCCAGAGATGGTCAACCAGGCCTGTGACTTCCCCTGGCTCCCCAGGCTGGAACAGAGGAAGAGCCAGGGTTCCCCTCCTGCCGAGCGTCAGGCAGTGGGGTGGACAAATGGGGAAGGGCACGATGGGGACAGGAAAAGAGGACGGGGCAGTGGTCAGTCCTCTGAAGCCAGACAGCCTGGGTTCAAATCCCAGTCCTGCTGCTGACTAGCTGTGTCCTGAGCCAGTTCCATGACCTCTGGGAGCTGCGGTCTCCTCGCCTGTAAGAGGGGGATTCCTCTTCCCACAGTGAATGAGGCCAATGCACAAAAAGCACTTAGGATGCCTGTCGGGTTAACTGTGGTTACCGAAGTGCCGAGCTGCGAGGTGAGGCCAGGAGCAGAAGGCCAGGGGCTGGGCCTAAGTATGGAGGTCACAGAAAGCAAGCTTGGACAGCAAATCTGGGGTGAGGGGGCACAGAAACGGTGGGAGGAGAAGCCGCTGGGGGAGAGGGGAGGGCATGGCCAGTGGATAAGCTCTGGGAGTAGGAGGGAGAGGATGAGGGTGATGAGGAAAGGCCTGAAGAGGGACCTGGGAGTGGGGCTGGAGAACACTCCAGAGGCCTGTGTGCTGCAGCGGGGAGTGCGGAGAGTGCCTCTGAATCTGAAACCAAGGATGCTGCTTTGAGAGTCCACCCTTTTGTCCTACAGCCAGTTAAACTAAAATCAGAGAAATAACTATCATGGGAAGCTAGGAAGACGATAACGAGAAAGCCAGATCAACAGGTAATAATAACAAAACTGTAGAGTTACCAGGAAGATGAGACAGTGAAAGCAAAGACGATGACCTCCCTGCAGAGATGGGGATACAGGGGAAGTGGGGCCAGCGGCTGACAGTGCCGCCAGAACCAGGATGCACGGTGGGGAAGCGGGGGGACGCCTGGCTCAGAGGGGTTCGGGGACACCATCCCACCCGCTGCAGGGTTGGGCTGATGGGGAAGGAGGCCTCAGATGGCTACCACGGCCCCAAAGCCCCAAAGTAATGCATCCAGCAGAACTTACTAGGCACCCCTGTAGGCCAGGTAATTTCTACAGTGAAAGAACTGGTCATCGGAGTAAACTTCCACCACAGATTGCCCATGGAGATCAAATTTCAATTCGGGACAGTTTTGTAATGATGAAGACACGATGTGTGTGCGGTCCCACAATCCTTCGTGAATCTTTCAACAGATATTCACTGAAAGCATCCAGGTACCATGCACTGCTCTCCACGGCAGGGCTGGGGCAGGGGACACAGACCCTTGTCCTCCTCTCATATACATTCTGGTGACCAAGGCCAGCAGAGGGGTAAAGAAGCAGACGATGCTGGGAGGTGGGAAGTGCTGGGGAGGAAAGTCAGCCACGGGGCAGGAGGAGCACTGGGGAGGAAGGCGGAGATGTGGGGAGCCGGAGGAGAGGCAAGGAGTGTTCCAGGCGAGAGAGGAACCGGTACAGAGGGCTGTGGTGGAGGCCACAGGGTGCTGGGGAGACCCCTGTAAGGACCTTGGCTTTGACTCTGAGCGAAATGGGATGGCACGACCCACCTAGGATTTAAATCTGGCTGTGGTGCTGAGAAGCGAGGTGGGGAGAGGGGACCCTGTGGGGGTGGTGCTGTGCATATAGCCATGCACAGTGATGGAGGAGCTGTGTGTGTGTGCGCGTGCATGTCTGTGAGTGTATATGGCAGGTGGTGTGTTTGTGTGTGTGTGTGTGCACGCACGTGTGCATGTCTGTGAGTGTATATGGCGGGTGGTGTGTGTGTGTGTGTGTGTGTGTGTGCATGCACGTGTGCATGTCTGTGAGTGTATATGGCAGGTGGTGTGTGTGTGTGTGTGTGCATGCACGTGTGCATGTCTGTGAGTGTATATGGCGGGTGGTGTGTGTGTGTGCACACACGTGTGCATGTCTGTGAGTGTATATGGTGGGTGGTGTGTGTGTGCACGCACGTGTGCATGTCTATGAGTGTATATGGTAGGTGGTGTGTGTGTGTGTGTGTGTGTGTGTGATAAAGGTAGCAGCATCACCAGTGAAGGCCAGTGAGGAAACATCTAGAACAGTGAACAGTCTGGGGAAAAGATGACACAACTCAGGCCCAGTCTGAGGAGTGACTGAAATAATTCGACGTATATTTTCAGGCAGGCTGTGCAGATGAATGGGATGTGAGGTCTAAGAGGAGCTGGGGCTGGGTGGCCATGGTGGGGTGGTGAGAAGCTGCTGAGTGTTGGATATACTGTGAGGGAACAGCCGGTGGGATTCCACGTTTTTCTGGCATGAGGGCTGTAGCCCTTCCATGAACAGAACAAAGGCCCCCAGCCCAGGGACCCAGTGGGAGAGAAGATCCCCCCGGAACTCCCCCTGCTGGGCCACGTGCCATGTGATGGCTGGAGGAAGAGGAGCCTTCCTGCGGCCCAGCTAGCAGGGCAGGAGCAGACGGTCAGGGACATGCTGAGTGGGAGGTCTGCATCACAGACTACACTGTGGGCCACGTACCTGTCGCCTGCCTTCCTGGAGCAGCACCCAGCTCCCATTGACTGAGCATCACACATGCTGAGGACGGTGCTAGCCCTTACCCAGCTCATTTGGTTCACCAAGACCTTTTGGGGAAGGTATTATGATCACCATCGTGTAAAGAGATGGTACTGAGGCTCAGAGAGGTGTAGCAACTTGTCTAAAATCACACAGCCAGAATGGGGGATCAAAGGCAGAACCCCGATGTGCCCAACTCCCAGAGCTGGAACTCTGCATATGCTTTGTTGCTGCAGAGACTCGGCAAAGAAAAGCAAAAGTGATATCCCCCGTAGGAGGAAGAGGGCAGGGCTGGCTCTCGCCCACCTGCCTCCCGCCTCCGGTTCAAGGATGCCCAAATGGGTCACAAGGCTGTGAATCGACCACAGCGCTGGGGGCACGGCTGGAGTGTTTAACTGGTTAAACAGTAAATCAGATGGTCCTTCCTGTTCCAGTCTGGAATGCCTGGGAACCGTTCTGAAATGTACTTGTCCACTTGCCTGCCCTGGCAAACACAGTTGAGGGCGACGATTTAATTGTATGATGATCTCAGATGCTCATCTGAGTGTTCCCTGACCCCGGGAATAACCCTGCAAGTTCCTCTCTTAACTAAAATGGAATCTGCTTGTTTCCTTTCATTGGTCTCTTTCCTACACAAGGAATAAACAAAATTTCAGCAATTTCAGTTTCATTTTTCTGAGCCTTAGTAATAGCAAGTGAGAGTTAT
>SJYQ01093899.1:35748-52622 GCA_006410935.1 Redunca redunca | reverse complement strand
GGGAGTGGGTTCAGCCCCTGGTCGGGGAACTAAGATTCCACATACCATGCAGTGAAGCCAAAAAGTAAATTAAATATATTTTTAAAAATCAGTAATATTTTTTAAAAAGGCATACTACACGTGAGAGGGGCAATGTGGTGGGCATAGGAGGTTGGGCTGATGGCCCTGTGGTCCAACATACAAGTTGGGGTAGCCTAGCTTTCACATGGCCTCCACAAGCCATTTAAAAACTGCCTGCAGAGAATCGGGAGACTGCAGCGTGAGAGCCTCCCAGAGAGAGAACCTGCCACCAGCAGCAATGGAACAAAGTGGGCTCTGGTTAGAAACGGATCGCCCTCCCTCCCGACACAGCAGAGGCTCTTCATTCAGCGTCAGCTCCGCTGGGTGAGCTGGGAGCAGCACTTCCCAAGCTCGCCAGAAGGCCTTCTAAAGGCCCTGCAACAAGAGCCCCAAGCTCAGGAATGGGGAGCCAGGTAAAGGAGAACCTACATGTGCTCACTGTTCAGATCTTCCAAACTTAAAACCGGGACCTACCCCTAGAGGGCAGAACTGTTCACACTGGGTGTCCTGAAAACTTGGGGCCCACAGGTCACAAAGCACTGAGCCTCTCCTCCAAAGACGGCCCCAGGCATTGTTCCTAGGGCTCACAAACCACCCAGCGCTGGGGGGTTCTAGCTTCTTAATTTCTGAAATGGCCTTGAGTCTTTTTGTCGCCTCTGATTAGAATGTGTGCTTCACTGGAGCTGAGGCCCCTCTGTCTCATTGAGTGTTTCCAGAGCAACTAGAATGCTGACTGGTTCGGAGCGGGTGCTGAATAAAACAGTCACTGAGTCAAAGAATCCACGCCAAACCTCTGCAAATGCATCCTATGGACCGATCTCCCTGGATTCTTGCCACAGTGTTAGGAGGTGGAACTCTCCTTTCTTCGGCACCAGGAGAAAACCAAGGCTGCAGAGAGCGTGTGCATTTTCCCAGGCCTGCACATCTAACGAGCTGATGGAGCTGGAATTCCAAGCCAGGCGTGAAGAGTTCTAATCCTGGCTTTGAAGTGAGCATCTGTTGCTTTTATAATTTAGAAGAAGCAAAGAAGAAATACTTTAAAGAAAAAAACTACGCATCAGAAAAAGCTTTTTGGCAAATGATCTAATATGATGAATTCAGTTCCTGCGCCCGAAATCCAAGTCCCACTTCTAACTGCAGAGGGCACTGGCGCCGTGGCCTGAGCAGGAGGAAAGATTCTGGGGCTTCCATTAAGGAGGGTTTGTTCCTGCTTTTCCGGAGGACCAGAAGAATGAGCAGGGAGGGGAGCAGCCACCAGGAGCCACACCTACAGTCCCCGCTACTGCTAGAAACCGCAGGCCTGTTCCACGCTTCGCTAGAAAGGCTCCAAGGACAGGCCGACAAACAAGTCAGAAGACTGAAGATTTAAGGTGCTTGGAAATCAGACCCCCACCCTGAAAACTGAAATGAAGAAAGGGGAAGAAGCATACTTTTTAAGACTGAAATTTCAAAAATGAAGTTAAGTTTAAAAGTAGAGATTTACATTTACCTGAATCTAGACCAGTAAACCCTACTGAAGCTAAGCTTATGCACCATTATCATCTATATATCATGATAAATGGAGAAGGAAATGGCAACCCGCTTCGGTATTCTTGCCTGGGAAATCCCATGGACACAGGAGCCTGGTGGGCTACAGACCACGAGGTCGCAAAAGAGTTGGACATGACTTAGCAACTAAACAACAAAATTACGATTAAATTCCTATTACTCTGATGTGTGCATGTACTAAGCCCCTTCAGTCGAGTCCGACTCTGTGACCCCACAGATTGTAGCTCACAGGCTCTTCTGTCCATGGAATTCTTCAGGCAAGAATACTGGAGTGGGTTGCCATTCTCTTCTCCAGGTAATCTTGCCGACCCAGGGATTGAACCCACGTCTCCTGCATTGGCAAGCAGGTTCTTTACCATAGCACCACCTGGGAAGCCCATTAGTCTGATTTTGGGGGCCAAAAAAACCCTAGCTGGTCTGCTAGGTACAGGTTATGGCTTGAATTTATGTGCAAACCAGCAGGTCAGTCTCACCGAAATGACTAGGTCAGTTCTAAGGCGTGGATACATTTCTCAAATATGGGATAGAAATGAAAATGGCAAACCATATCAGTAAAACAGGTATTTCCAAGTGCTACCAGGATGGCTCAACAGCCTTCGAGTACAAACAGCCTATAGACACAGAACAGCCTACAAGTATGTGAATTAACCTTCTGAGTCTGAATTTCTCAGCCAGGATCCCTGGGTGAGCTGTGGGGAAAATGTTGGCCTTATCATGGCATTTTTTCTGGAGAGAGGATTCATAAATTTCACCAGATTCACAAAGTAATCAGTGACCCCAAAAGATAAGGACACCCACCAGCCCTTTCTGCTGCCACACCTGTTTTCTCTGGATAATCCTACTGATATAAACAACCATACAGGAACCTCCCTCAACTTCCCAGCTTTCACAGCAGACAACACGACACTGACGATTAAGGAAAACTATCCAAGCTCTTTGCTGAACAGTGCAGCCAGTCAATGACTGAAAAGAGGTCACTGGCTGGAAGCGACTGAGGGTCTGCTGGGCCCTGGCTTGAGCTTACTGTCCAGATGGGAACAAATGGGACAATCAAGAAGACCAAGAGAGCAAACTTACGGACCAGAGAGTCTCACGCAAAATGAACTTGAGAGTGTGTGACATGGGGAAGAACGTGGGCTCTGGAGCAAGGCAGGCTTAGGTTCAAATCCTGGCTCCACCTACATACTAGTCCTGTAGCCTTGGGATGGGGATGATGGTACTGATGCTGAAAGCAGTATCTACAATGAGCTGTTATTTACTGACAGCACAAAGTCAGCATTTACTTATATAAGCAAGTACTTATATCTTCTGAAATAATATATGTAATATTATTTAAGTTTTCACAGCAACCCTGTAAACAATTTCCATATTACCTTCACTTCACAGGGACAGCAAACAGGATTAGGAACTTTGGACCAAGGCTTAAGAGCCTGGGATGACTTACTCCCCCTTAAGGCATAGAGTAGGGACACCTCAGCAAGATGGCCAAGAATGTGTTTCTAGATCTGGGGAAAAGAAGGTTAAAAAGATTAAGTAGCATTCCCAAGGTCCACAGCTAAGTGGGATTCAAACCCGGGTCTATTTGACTCTCAGCCCAGACTCTTAACAACTAAACTTCACTGCACTGCCAAGCCTCAGCTTCCACATCTGTGAAAAGGACAATAATACTCGCTTCTGCAAGGTAAGAATCTGCCTGCAACACAGGAGACCCAGGTTTGATCCCTGGGTTGGGAAGATCCCTTGGAGAAGGGAATGGCTACCCACTCCAGTATTCTTGTCTGGAGAATTCCATGGACAAAGGAGCCTGGCGGGCTACAGTCCATGGGGTCACAAAGAGTTGGACACGACTGAGCAACTAACACTTCACTGCGGGATAAAGATTAGACAGAATGCATGTGAAAGGCTTAACACAGTACTTGGCATGCAGGAAGCTCTATAGTGTAGCTATTAGTGTCATTCCTATGATACCTGGACCTTTGGGAAAGAAGAGAAGATGTGGGAGGTGGCAGCTGGCCACAGAGATGGGACAGCATTTCACTTCACAGGATTAGGAACTTTGGACCAAAGCTTAAGAGCCTGGGATGACCTAGTCCCCCTTAGGGACAGAGAGGGGACACCTCAGGATGGGTAAGGATCTGTGCACTCAGAGATGAAAGGCTTTGCATCAAAACTTGCGGTGGACTGAGGATTTGGGGAGAAAGAAATAATTCAAGCTCAAGAAGACATTCTCAAGAGACAGTGCCAGACAGCACGACTCTGCCTGGTCTAGGAAATGTGGGCCCACTGTTCATCTGACTCCCTGATACCCTGACACCCAAGAGAGGACAAGAGTTCCTGGGCGTTATTTGTCATAAGGGAGATGCTGAGCCCCTAAGTTATCAGTAACCCCCACCTGGAACTTGAGCAGAGCCTAGGCATTCTTAATGAAAAAGAGAATTTGTCAGCATGAGTCTCCTCTGGAGTTAAATATAAAGAAATGTACCCATTGCAAGAAAGAATCAACCCCTTTTGTGGCTCATAATGTGTAACATCGACCCATCAGCAGAAAGAAGTATCCGACTTACTGACACCATCACTGACTTACTGACAACTTTCTTAGTGAAAGACTCAACAGGGAGTTTGGAGCAGCAGAGTCTCTCCTCCGAGAGATCAATGCACGGCAGGGGACGTGCACCCGGGGGCTGACATCTACCTAGGGAGGAAAACTTTATGGAGTGTCACCAGCCTCCCGCCCAGGCCAGCTCGCCCCCTCCTGTTTGTCTTTTAAAAGGATTGCTATATCAAGTTATTCTGGTAAGAACCAAAGATACTCAAAGGTCTTCACCACCTGTCATCGGTCCCCTCTTTCCCTCTCCACAGCGCTACGTAGGCCTCAGCATCAATTTCCTGGACCATTTTAACTGCCTCTAGCTAGTTCTGCTGCCTCCTCCTCCAGTCCAGCCTCCACACTGCCACCAGCTGGCTTTCTAAATAAAAGCACTGACCACGTCACTCACCTCCTGAAAGATGTCTACTAGATTCACACTGCCCACGGAATAAACACCAAAGTCTTAACTTGCATTTGTTCATTCATTCATTTTTTTGGATTACTGACCTAACGTGTGATGACCACCTACTGTGTGCCAGGCTCTGTTTTAGGGCCTAGAGATAGGGTGGTGAATGAGGGAGAAGACAAGGGCTCATCCTCCTGGATTTGCATTTCTGCGTGTGCGTGTGCGTGTGTGTGTGCGTGCACATGCTCAGTCAGGTTCAACTCTTTGAGACCCCATGGACTGTCACCTGCCAGGCTCCTCTGTCCATGGAATTCTCAGGCAATAATACTGGAGTGGGTTGCCATTTCCTACTCCAAGAGATCTTCCCAACCTAGGGGTTGAACCTGCATCTCCTACATTGGCAGGTGGATATATTTTTTTTTAACTACTGTGCCACCTGGGAAGCCCAAACGTATAAGACAAATGATAAAGAAGACAGATATATATATAATGTAAAGCCAGTGCTACTGAAGAAAAAGAAAGCATAGTAAGAGAAAAAAAAAAATGATGGTGTAAAGGGTAGGACAGGACAGGGCCTTTTAAAAAGAGGAAAGACCATGCAACGCTGGGGGTAATCCAGGCAGAGGAGAGCCAAGTGCAAGGGCCTTGAGGCAAGAAAGAAGGACAGAAAGAAGGAGATAGGGGCTGGAATGGAGTGAGGAAGGCTGAGAGTGCTAAGAGATGAAACCAGGGAAGTAGGAGGGGCAGGCAGGACAGGGCAGGGAGTTCAGATTCTATTTCAAGATGCTAAGAAGCCATGGGGTGTTTTGAGCAAGGAAGTGACACAATATTATTTACTTTTTAAAAGGTCATTCTGCCTGATTGTGTGGAAGGCTGGTGGCAGTGGGGGCAGAGTAGAAGCTGGGAGACCAGCTGGGAGATGGGAGCCCTCTGGACTCGGGTAGGGAGGTGTGGCGGTTTTCAAGATATACTGTGATGGAACAGCTGGCAAGACTGCAGACAAAGTGAGGGGTGAGGGAAGGAGCAGAGTCAAGAAGACACCCACGTGTGGGGCCTGAGTAACCAGGTAAATGGTGGCACCACATAACATGGGGGAGCCTGGGGAGGAGCCGGGTTAGGTTTCTGCCTAAGACTTCTGATTAGTTTCTGGGCTGCCCATCACACATCAAAGGGTGGATGCTGCGTGGGCAGTGAGTGTGTGGGTTTGGGGCTCAGGGGAAAGGTCTCAAAAGATCATCAGTGTGCAGATGACTAGCAGGACGTGGCCACTCACGTCCTCCACCCTTGGCCCTGGCTCCAGACAGACACCCAGTGTCGCCTCTCCCCCAGGGCTCCGTCTGGACTTGTGCAGCGTGGACTCCTCCTCACTTCTAAAGATCTGCTCTTGTCTGCTGGGTGCCCAGGAGAGGCCACCGGGTCCTCTTCTCCCACAGCACTCTAGGACACGCCTAGGTGACAGCACAGCTCGTGTGTCATACTCTCTGCACCTCTCCCCTGGGAGCTCGAGGGCAGCGTCTGTGAGTCGGGTCCTCTCCATGTCCCACCCCTCACCTGAAGCCTGGGCACAGCGAACACTAGCTAAATGAATGGCATCCTCCTCTCTGCAGAGAGATGCAAAAGAAATGATAATACATACAGGCAACTGACTCACACTGCAGCTGCTGTCTGCAGGGCAGACGGGCAAGAAAGGAAGGCGCCGCCACGGAAACAGCAGCAGAGCTCAATGGGCTGTTCCCTTCCTTTGAGGAGTTTCTCAGCCACACAAATGAGCTTCAAGAAATCTGGGAGGCGAGAATCTCAGGGTGCTGGAGGTGTGATAAGCACTGTACCTAGGGAAGGTGTTTTGGGTTTCCGCTGCAGAAACACTGCCAAGTCCCCAATCAAAGCACTTGGGAGGCGGAGCCAGAGGGAAGGAAACTGCCCTCTTTCCCATGGGCTCCCATCATCTAGACGGTGAGCCTGGAAGTGGGTCCTACTTGCATTCCTTTACAGATGCAGACAACCGAGTCAGAGGGGTTAGTGGGTCAGCCCAAGGTCAGGCAGCTGGGCAGATTCACACTCAGGGCTTCCTGAAACCGAGACTTGGGTCCCTTCTGGCACATTCCGCAGGCCCACTCCATCACAGGAGTTCCTCGGCAGCAGGCAGGATAGCTGGGGAGCACCTGCGCCCTGGGTCACACTGGGGAAATATGGCTGTAGAGAGAGAATGAGGGGTACCCACGGTTACCGGGGAGTCCCCAGCAGGACGAAGCTGGAGCCTCATCCTCAGACATGCAGGCCAGGCCCCGAGAGCACCCTGATATCATCCCTTAAGTGGAAGAGACAGAACAAGAGAGAAAGTTTAAGTCAAACCTAGGTGGGTATAAGCAGCTCAGAAATAAAAGCGAGAGGAATGGGAAATTGTGGTTTTCGTCAATCATTGCAGTTGCGTGACTCAGAGAGTCCGGCAATAGGTAGGAAGCTGTGTGAGGAGACTTGGCACCACACCAGGTGGGTTACAAAACCCGCAGCACAAAAGCAGGGCAAGACCCGGGGCCGGGCAGCAGAGCACGGTGGGAGAGGACGCCAGGGCGGAAATCCGGCTTCACATTTGTGAGATGCCAGTGTATCAGCCTCTCTAAGCCTCGGCTTCCTCATCGACGAAGAAGATCCAGCAGTCCTTGTTTCACTGGTTGTTCTGGCTGCTAGACGGGATGGCACGAGCCCCTGCGCACAGGCGTGACGCGGGACACATCGAATAACTGGTAGTTTGCTCACTGCTGAGAGAGCAAAAGAATTTGCTCATAGTATAGAAAAAAGGAATGGAAAAAAAAAACAAACAACTATACCAAAGCTCTTATAAAAACTTAATAGGGAAAAAAACCTTAGAGTGAAATGGCATCTACTAAATGGCATTTCTGAGGATCTACTAAAGCATACAAAAACTTGTTAAGAAATTGTTAGCAGCTGAGGTCCTTAATTGTCTGGAGCTGTGGTGTTGGAGAAGACTCTTGAGAGTCCCTTGGACTGCAAGGAGATTTAACTAGTCCATCCTAAAGGAGATCAGTCCTGGGTGTTCATTGGAAGGACTGATGCTGAAGCTGAAACTCCAATACTTTGGCCACCTCATGTGAAGAGTTGACTCATTGGAAAAGACCCTGATGCTGGGAGGGATTGGGGGCAGGAGGAGAAGGGGACGACAGAGGATGAGGTGGCTGAATGGCATCACTGACTTGATGGACATGAGTTTGGGAAAACTCCAGGAGTTGGTGATGGACAAGGAGGCCTGGCGTGCTGCGACTCATGGGGTCGCAAACAGTCGGACATGACCGAGGGACTGAACTGAACTGAGGACCTTAATGTATGGTAGGAAGGAGAGGCAGAATGGGAGGAGAAAGGAAAGAAATAGAAAAGAGAGTGGATGAATTTGAATATTTCAGTGTATTAGTAAGAGTCAAAAGAAATTAACATATATACATTTAAAAATGCAACTTTATTACTAATGAATAAAACTGCCTATAACTCCTATGAAACCTTCAGTACCCCAGTTGCTTGATGACTTCTGTGACCCCCTTCCACCCTCTTCCACCTGGAGTTTAACTACTTTTTCCTCTGTTAATTGATCCTTATCACTGCACAAATTACACCATCTCGGCTCACTGGGCTCCCCTACCAAATAGTGAGCTTCTGAGGGTATACACTCTACATGATTCATTTTGGGGCTCATGTGGTGGCCTTGTCCTGGCCCCAGGATCCCCAGCTAGCAGCTACCAGTATGGAGCATCTCCAGAGAAAAACTTTCTTTCTATAGCAGGAAAATTTGAGACAGGACTCACATTTATAAAGTGTTGAACATCTTAGAGGTAAATTTCAAATCTTAATTCATGTATTTCTCAAAATGTCCTTACGAGAATCATTTTCCCTATCTTGTAGAAGAGGATACTGAGGCTCAGAGAGGTAAGATCAGCAGTCAAAGGTTCTCACTGCTGGTAATAAAAGTAATGGGGCCAGGATTTGAACCAACTCCAGATCCCTGTTTCCACTAGACCAGAAGACCTTGCATGGATCTCATGCAGCTGACAGCATCCTGGAAGGATATGCAGGGGGCTTCCCTGTTGGTTCAGACGGCAAAGAATCTGGAGGGTTTGATCTCTAGGTTAGGCAGATCCCCTGTAAGAGGAAATGGCGACCCACACCAGTATTCTTGCCTGGAGAACTCCACGGACAGATAAGCCTGGCATGCTACAGTCCACAGGGTCACTACAGTTCATGGGGTCACAAAGGGTTGGACACGACTGAGCAACTAATAATTTCATCAAATTTACCTTCAGGCTCAAACTGAGGTTAGGGCTAAGGAACTTTGGCCAATTCAGGGTAACCTGTTAGCAAGTGCCAGAAAACAGGTCAGATAGGCAGAGAGGAGGCCTCCGGAGAAGATGGAATTTAAAATTTCACATGCCCAAAAGTGACCACAGGAAGTTGGGCACTTCCCTTTCTTGTCTCCACCCCCAGCTCAGTAAAGGAAACTTCCATGGTGTCCTACAGGCAAAAAGCTGCCTATCAGCCTCACTCCAACCATAGCTGGAGTCAGAAGACCTGGTCCAAGGTACTGACTCTCAGTGGCTGTGTGACACTCACTAAGTCAAACCTTTGAGCCTAAGTGTCTCCAGATGTAAATGAGGGGTGAGGGGAGCGTCTGCTTCGCAGGGAGGTCATGTGGACACCATAAGAAAATACAGGTGGGAAGGACCTGTCCATGTGAAATGGCTTTATATGTCAGGAGAGGATGCTGGAACACCTTGGACACCTCAAGACATCGCCTGCCATCTCCCCATGCCAAGGCCTGGCACTCCTGTTTAAATGCTGACCTGACCTTTGCCCTGAAGGCTCAGACCCTGATAGAAACGACAAGGCAGGCCTAGTGGAGCAGCGGAAAAGGAAGCCATGACTCATTCTCCCAAAGGCTCCCTGGGACAGCTAGAAGCCTCACACAAGCACTTAATAATTAAGCTGATAACAGCAGTTGGGGGAACTTTTGTCATCTTGTAGGATGATAACTGTCATCAAAATCAAGGTATGTAAATCATTTAATTAAGTCTATAGATGGATATTTTGAATGCTTTTCTAAGACAAATGTGTGCTTTTGATGGCATATTTGTGAGTTTTTAAAGTTTACTTTTCTCATGCATGGTGAAGCAACAACTGGATTACTGGAGCCATAATTGGATACTCTTGAAAGGACTATGAATTAGTACAGCTTTTTTGGAGGGCAATTAGACAATATTGATTCAGTTTGTAAATGGCAAACTATTTAAGCCAAATGTCCTACTTTCAGGTGTCTATGTGCAAGAAAATCTCATGCAGAAGTTCACAGGTGGGCATAACAATTTCCACATCAGCAGTGATTGTAATGGTAAAAAATCAGCAACAAACCGAGTGTCTACCAATACAAGGATGATTGGAAAAGTTTCAAAGGTACCCATACCATGGATTACAACTGTTATACATCATAAGGTACAGTTATCTGTACATGTCAACTTGAAAAGAAAACCATAATAATTGACAGCTGGCTAAAAAAAAAAAAAAGGAAAACTGTAGGCATAGAGAGTCCATTTCTATGAAAGTAAAAACATGTATGTTGGGCATGAGGGCAAAGGGAATACAAGGGGATACAAAGGGGTTAAGAGGATACAAAGGGGTTAAGAGGATACAAAGGGGTTAAGGGGATACAAGCAAATGAAGAAGTCCAGGACTATATCCAACAAAGCCTCAAAAGTGCCAATCCTGGGGGAAGGTGGGGAGGGCAGGTGTCACAGAAGACTTTCTTCCTGTGTTATACACTTCAGGGTTGTCCAAGTTTCTTACAAGTGTATGCTTTCTCATGATAGCAAAAACCAAAAAATGTTGATGCTCATAGAATAATAATAATTTTAAAATTGCTTGCAAGGACTCCCATTAAGTAAACACTGTGGGGCCCAGAACGCCCTTCCTGCATGTGGCCCCCAGACCTGTGTGTGCTCACTAGCTGGAAGAGGGTGAGGGCCTGCCGGAGAAAAACTGATGGATAAGGATGATCTCCACGACTAAGAATCCCCAGCTTCTCACCTCTTTCAATAAGGATTCTGCTATATTACAACTATTTCAATGAGATGAGCTCAACATTCAAAAAACAAAGACCACGGCATCTGCTCCCATCACTTTATCGCAAATAGATGAGGAAGCAATGGAAATTGTGACAGACTTTATTTTCTTGGGCTCCAAAATCACTGCAGACAGTGACTGCAGCCATGAAATTTAAAAATGCTTGCTCCTTGGAAGAAAATTTATGACAAACCTAGGCCACATATTAAAAAGCCAGAGACATTACTTTGCCAACAAAGGTCCATATAATCAAAGCTATGGTTTTTCCAGTAGTTGTGTACAGATATGAGAATTGGACCATAAAGAAGGCTGAGTGCCGAAGAATTGATGCCTTCAAACTGTGGTGTTGGAGAAGACTCTTGAGAGTCCCTTGAACTGCAAGGAGATCAAACCAGTCAATCCTAAGAGAAATCAACCCTGAATATTCATTGGAAAGGCTGAAGCTGAAGAGCCAAAACTTTGGCCACTTTAGGCAAAGAGCTGACTCATTGGAAAAGACCCTGATGCTGGGAAAGACTGAAGGCAGGAGGAGAAGGGGACCACAGAGGATGAGATTTGGATGGCATCACCGACTCAATGGACATGAGTTTGAGAAAACTCCTGGAAATGGTGAAGGACAGAGAAGAGTCGGACATGACTGAGCAAATGAACAACAACGAGATGACAGATAAAAAGGACTAAATATCTTTAACTGTTCAAATTTGCAACATCATAAGTTACTGAATTAAAGCAGGTAACTTGTGTTGAACCTCCCGTAAATAGAAGCAATCAAAATTTATAACTGGCCTTAGCCAACATTTTACATTGACTTATAAGTCTTGCTGAAGACTTCTCAAAAATTACTAAGGACGGAAACCCACAGGAGGAGAGAGGTGACTGTACTAAACCCAAAAGAGGCTAAATAAAACACTGAAGCTACTTGGCTCATCACAAAAATGACAGCTTAGCAAGTGAAACAATCTTCCTCTCTATGGTCAAAGTTGCAGGTGAAAAGAATTCTCAGTTGATGCGCCGTGTCTAAGAGGCATTGGTTACATTTAGCGCAGACTACAGATTCAGTTACCTACAGGCCATGTACAGGAGCAGGGGCTGGGTGGGGCTGGGCAGCTGGAGAAACAGGTCCTTGTAAGAGGGATGGCCATCTTCATCAATGCCATGAGGGTAGATGGACCCAGTGCTGTTAGATCTTCGGATTTTCACGAAGATCTAGAAATCCAGATTTCTAGATAACATCTCTCAAGTTTTAAATGTTACCCACTAATTTAAAACATTGTGAGCGCTTAACAAAATACATCTGCAGGCCAAAAGCAGCCAGTGAGTAGAAAATTTTCAACCTCTGTCTACATGTTTAATTTTTTATCAGTTTTATTTTTGGAAGGATGGGTGGAGGCAGTGAAATGGTATGGGATGGAGATAAACACCAGAGAGGCAAACCTGTTGATGTTAAGAAAATATTCCTAACATACTTGAGAAAACAATGGTAGCTGTCTACATCCAATGCTGAGTAAATTGCTTCCATTTCTTCAGCTATATTGGGTACAAATCTCAAAGAGTGCGTATTTCTCAAGCAACTTCTCATGAATTTGTCCTAAGCAAATGCCCACAATTTACTGTCAATGAACTTTACAAAAACTTAACTATACCACTACGTATTAAATGCTTATCATAAAGATTTAAAATAAGATGAGCAACTACAGAATCACTCCTCTGTGCCAGGTGCTATTCAGACATTTGGCACCTGGCATCACCAATGTAGGTCACACAGCCTCTGGGCAAGATTCCAGTGAAAGCCTGTCTGACAAATCTCCCTCCAAAACAAAATAAAAAAAAAAAACAAAAACAACAAAGAATTTAGAGTCCACATCATAAAGTTGTGCTCAGCCATTTTTTCCAAGTCAAAACGATAAAAGAGATATCTGTGTTAATAATAACATCCAATAATAATAATAACATGCTAATGATAATATCTGCACACAGTTTGCAATTCACAAAGTGCTTTTCCTACACTACCACCTCATTTACTCCTCACAACCTTTAATGGTGGTGCATTTTAGACTTCGTATGTTGTCCAAAGTTACTGACAACACTACTTTTTAAAAACAACAGTAAAATGATAACATATTCGGCATTTTCTACATACCGTGTACCGTGCTAAGCATGTTTTCATCTCATTCTCACAAGAACCTCACAGAGGTGATTAGTATGGTCATTGTCCCATTTTACAGGCGAGAAAACTGAGGTTTAAAGAGCATGGGTCCCCACCACTAACAGGCAGAGTCAACACTGTGAGGCACATCTGCCTCGCACCAGCATCCTGAGTGTCCCAGAGGCCATTTCCCTGTGAAGCTGACTTCTCTTTGCTGCCAGCACGTCTGGAAGCCGCAGCCAAGTCCTCCTGCTCCCTGTCCCCACCCCACCCATGCTCACTTTCCCAACTTGGTCAGAAGCCATTTTTAATTTTTATGTTTCCCACTCAAAACCAGCATGAGACACTTGGAGCTCAGCCAGCCTGCTCCTGGAGGGACCTGGAGGCCTGGTGAGATGCCCTGGGAGACCAGCCTTCCCTGCTGCAAGCCAACGCAGAGTAGCCTGGCGCCCTGCTAGGCTGCTGGGGTCTAAGTGGGGCTTTCACATCCCTGTCGCCTGAGTGGGGTCTGGGAAGGGGTCCTGATAGTCGTAACAACCCCATGAAATAGTCGCAGGGTATCAGAGTAAGGATGGGGAAAAGGGGAGGTGACTCGGCTAAAGGGAGGAGGAGAAGATCTATTCAGCCGACAGCTCTGTTGTATCTGTTATTCAGAGCCCCACATCAGACCCCTGAGACAGGAAGGCATGGTCTCTAATGTGCCCAAGGATAAATTATACAAGCAAAAGCATCGAGCAAAACACACATACACACACAAACACACACACATACACAGTCACCAGCATAGGCACCCACACACACTTGGAATCACGGAGCAGCTGCTTGTAGGGCAGTAACTCCTGTCCTCTTATCCCCTGTGGCCCCCTCAGTCCTGACTGTACAAGATGCTACCTGCCACAGAGGCCACACCAGGGATGGTCCCAAGTGGCTGCAGAAGAGCGAGGAGGCAGGCACACAGGTCAGGATGGCCCGTGGCGGTCAGCGCCATCCCAAGTGTGCGCAGGTAGGTCCAGAGGAGCAAAGGAAGGGCGAGGGCTCTGTCCTAGGGGAAGAAGGGGGTCTACTCTCTTATACAAGGATGAGGGTGGGTTTATAAGGTGGAAGAAAGATGAAGGGACAGACCCTGCCACTGACTAGGACATGGAAATGGGAGGGGACAGTGCGGGCTAAACTGTGAGGACCCCCAGGGAGTTCATGTTCACAGCCCAGACTCTTGGGATGCAAGGGGCAAGGAGATCCAGCAGGTGAGTGGCTACCCGGGTGGACAGGCTGTTGGTCAACTCTGTGCTGAGCTCCTACCTAGAAGTTGGGGCTTAACGACTTCTGCCCAGTGAGTGAACACAACTTTTATTCATCTATAACTAAACACATACATGTGAAATGGTCTGTGGGATGAGGGCTGAGAATGAGTAGGAGGATGGGCTGCCGAACACCTGGAGAAGAACGGGCGGGAACGAAGACCCAGTCGGGCTCCTGGGTGCAAACCCTGCTCTCATGCCTCCAACTGATCTGGACCTCTGGTCCTCTGAAAGGTATCTGCAATAATAATGCTAACCCTGACCTCAGCACACACTACTGAGGCTTTAATACTAAGTGGTTACCCACCCGGCACTTTGACAGTGCCTGCCCTGTGGTGAGCAATCAACGAGCAGCATAAAGGGATCACAGTCATGGTGATGATAAGACCCAGGTTCCTTATCGAGGAGGGCAGGGAAGGTTTCCTAGGAAGAAATGAATCAGCTGATATCAGACGGGTGAATGGGCATGAACCAGGCAGGGCAGAAGGAAAGCATTCCATGTTGAGGGAACAGCTTCTGGGAAGTCCCTGAAAGGGAAAGCAGCAGCAGCATCATTGTTTCCAGGAGAGGAAAGCAGCCCAAGCGCCTGCTGGAGCACTCCGGTCAGCAGGACACCTCTGGGTGGAAGAGGACTGCTTCTTCAAGGAAGCCTTCCCAGATTACTTTAAGCTCCCAAGGAGAAACTGCATTCTCGGCGTAATTTCCTGGTTCTGTGGCAGAACTAGAAGTGAAGGAGAGGCAAGAGCATGAAGTTGAAAGCCCCACAGGAGAACATGAGAATGTAGCAGCTAGCACTGAGGTGTAGTGCAGGAGCTCCCAGGGTGGGGGAACACAGACGTGGACCTGGCATCCCCGGGCTCATAGCTGCTCCGTTTGCTACTCCTCAGGATTCACTGGGAAAGGTCCCTGGCGGCTCAGTGGTAAGAATTCACCTGCAATGCGGGAGATGCGGCAGGAGCCGCGTGTTCAATCCCTGGGTTGGCAAGATCCCCTGGAAAAGGAAACGGCAGCCCCCTCCAGTGTTCTTGCCTGGGAAATCCAATGGACAGAGGAGCCTGGGGGGCTACAGTCCATGGGGTTGCAAAGAGTTGGACACGGCTAAGTGACTGAGTGTGCACGTGTGCGCACACACACACAGTATTCACTAAGGACTTTACAAGGTTCCAAATGAAGATAAAGACGCCATTGGGCCCCTCTAGAAAGGACCACTGGCCTTCCTCATCTCCCAGCCAGAAAAGCACTCTCCGCTGGCCTGCACAAGGGAAAAGCTGTCAGTGGTTAGCAAGAGTCATTACTTTGGCTAATTTAGGAAATTTGGGATCTGTCCAGAAAGCTGGGTGGACCTCATTCTTCAGCATTCCGTGATGGACTATTTTTCATTTTGAATTGCTTTCCTAGCCCATCAACAACAGGAGTTAAAAATACAAACGTCAGGGGCAAAAAATACAGAGAAGTTATGTTCCCAAAGCCTCCACAGGTGGGGAGATGCAATAGGCAACCACAAACCCCAGCCCACACCAACCTATCCTGCCATCAAAACTGAGAAGCAGGGGGGCCCCACCCAACTCAATAACCAATGAAACTCCAATTTCAAATACATTTGATCATGTTATAAATGTGCTGTTTGGCTGCACAAACAGACTCTGCTATCCTCACTCTTTCAACAAAGACTTCCTGAGCTAGGTGTTCTGTGCTGGCACCAAGAACCCAGAGATTTTGTGGGTGTGTGAGTGTGCGTGTGTGTGTGTGTGTGGTCTCCACCCTTAAGGAGCTCAGTTTTCTGAGCATAACAGATAGTAAATCAACAGTTACATCAATAAGTGCTTTGGGAGAGAGAGCAATGCAGGGTGTTCTGGGAGCCGGGAGGAAGGTCATGTCCAGGGCATAGAGAAGTGCAGGGTTGGGGGAAGGTGTCCAGAAGAGCAGAAACCTGAGCTGAGTTACTGAAATGGGGAGCAGGGGAAGGGTCATTTCAGGGAAAGAGCCCAGCTCTGGCCAAGGCACCAAGGGGTGACGGCCATTGAGAAGCTAGGCTGAGGTTAGAAATATGGGCTATGGAAAGAGTGAAATGGGGAAGGTGGCTGAAGGCCAGTTATGAAAAGACTGCAGGCCTGCTGAGGGGGCTGGGGTTCTATTCTACAAGCAATGAGGAGCCCCTGGAGAGTTTGGGGTTTTTTTTGGCCATGCAGTGAGGCATGTGGGATCTTAGTTTCCTAATCAGGAGTTTGAACCCTTTGCCTTGGAAGCCTGGAGCCTTAACCACGGGACCACGAGGGAGGTCTTGCCCCTAACGAGAGCTTTCAGCAGAAGAAAGCCTCGATAGACGTGTGAGTTAGGAACTTCATGCTGCGAGTAGATGGGGGTGCAATTAGGAAGACAAAAGCGGCCCCAGGAAGGCCAATGAAGAGGCTATTGAAACAACCCAAAGGAGGAGTCCTAAGTGAAGAGGTGGGGAGGGAGGAGGTGGAGGGAGGGATGAAGGAGAAGATGGGCTTTCCCAGATGAGGTAACGGGTGGAAGATGACAGTGGAGGGAAAGGACAAAGCCAAGGATGACTCCTGCAGCTGACACGCCTGAGGGGGTTTAAGTTACACCCAAGGCAGGCACCGCAGGAAGAGAGACGCACAAGGTACCAGGAGAGGGCTGACCGGAAGTCCCTGCGGGACCACAGCTCGGAGCGGGGGTGGGGGCGGGATGGGGGCAGGGAGA
>SJYQ01093899.1:17552-35576 GCA_006410935.1 Redunca redunca | reverse complement strand
ACTGCACGGAGGGCCGGGGGCGGGGCGGGGGGGGTGCGCGGGGGTGTCAGGGCAGGGCAGACAGAGTGAGCAGAGGAGGGGCGCGAGAGGGGAGCGCTCAGCCCCGCCAGAGGCAGGAGGCCCCTCGGACACCCAGGGGGCGCTCTCGCGGCGGGGAGCAGTTAGCTGGTATCAGCAACCGCATCAAGCCTAGCAAATAGAACAGTGTGGAGGTATTCGCAGGCATCCCAGAGCATCATCACCGCTTTCTTCAGAGGCTTATCCTGCCTGTCTGACCTTAGATCTCACCCCGTCTACTCTGTCTTTCCTGCTCATGCATCTGCCTCATGAGGACAGAACTTGTCTGGTGTCGAGCCCAGTGCCTGAAACACCGAGGTTAAGCACCTTGTCCCAGGCTGCCTGGTTCACTAAAAACAACAAAATCCAGTGGGCACATGCTACACACCCGATACCAGGATGGATGCTGGTGGAGAGCAAGACAAAACAGGACCCTGCCCTTGGAACCTGAAGCTGAAGGTGAGCAGAGAAAAACTCAAGTATTTCAACAAAAAGCAGATTATCACCACTGCAGAGCTAGGACTGGAATCTGACTGTCACGCCTTCTAGTGAGATTTCCTTTCCAAGCCCAAGGATGCTGCCTTCACCACCTAAAGGGACATTTCAGCTGGGGGAACAGTCAAGTAAGTGTTTGAAGTTTGGCCTTAGTCTCTTCCAGGGGTCCCACACTCCTGCCACCCTTTTAAGACTCCTAAGAAGCAGGCACACCCATTGTAGGCTCTAAGTATTTAAGAGCTCATGCTGACTCCAATCCTTCTACATAAGACAGAGGAGCAATTCTGGATTTAGGTGGGAATTAGGTGGGAAACAGAAAGCAGTGCAAACCAGGGGTCAGATACTCTGGGTTCAAATCCCTTCTAACCTCGGGCAGGTTACTCAGTCTCTTGTGATTTGATTTCCTATTGCTGAAGTGGAAACACTAATGCCTCTGTCCTGGGTTGTTGCAAAGATGAAATTAAAATGACACCTACAGAGCACTCTCAGCACTGTGCCTGGAACTCAGTGAGATTTCATGAAACAGAAGCTGCAAACCTGTTCCACCTGTTGCTTTAATGACTCCATCTCTAACTGATATATCTGTGAAAAGTGAGCCAAAAACTACTCGGAATTCAAACCCAAGGACATACACTCAAAGTGTTCAAAACATAAATTGCTATCTAGTTGAGTGACTTGAGGAATTGTCTCAAATTCCCATACTTGGGCAGACTCCGCAGTAAGGAGTTTCATTTCCATTTCTTGCTCTATCCTATTTTCTCCTCCAATTCAGGCAAATGCAACTATTTCCCCAACAGATCGCATCTTGTCTCGTGGCAGGGGTCCAGACACGGACTAGATTCCACTGGTGCAAGTTGTAGCAGAGCTCGGAACACCACACCTCAAACAAAGCGTAAGAACACAATCGCAAGCCCAAGGTACACACAAACTCCCAAACACACTTGGCTCCAGAGGACAGAAGACCGGTCACAGCATGCTTTGCTTGCCTCAAAGCTAAAAAGCTTATTTTGGCATTCAGATGCTGAAATCTTTGTATCTCCTTTCTTTTACCACTCAAACTCTCCATAACTGGTCTCTTTTTACTAATGTCTCTGATTCTTAATCCCTCGTTTATGATGGACCCTGTGCAACCTCGCTGCCTTCCCCCTTCTGCCTCCCCGCAGCATGTTCTCAAGGCCAGCTGTAACTACCTTATCACTAATACAGCAGCCTTCCCTCAGATCCCTTTCTCCCTGGTCTCTGCTGCCCCATCCTCTCTGCTTCCTGAGACTCTCCCCCTCGGCTTCTGGTTCTCTTCCAGTTTCTCTTTTTCCCATCCCAGAGTTATGCACACTCACTAAGGCTCAGCCCTCGGCACATCACGGGGAGAACTTATTAATCCTATGCTTCTGTTCTACATCTCCAGGCCTACCCTTCCCAGCCCAGGTGCTGACCGTGTAGTCCCAATGATCTATTAGACATGTCCTGTGGACGAACCACTGCCACCTCGAATTCAGTATATCTAAAACTGGGTGCACCAACTATCCTTCTCCACCCCGAACTGCCACATTTTGGCCAATGGTTATGAACTATCAAGTTTAAACATTCATCTTCTTCGGCTCCTGTCTTTAAAGTCTAAGAATAGCATAAACCCTGCGTTTCTCCCTTTGCACTATCTCTTCTTTTGGTCCTTTGCTCCATCTTAACCGTCGTTAGCCACGTGACTTCATGCCTGGACTGCTGCTGCTGCCTTGGAACAGAGTCTATGCTTCTTGTCCAGAATGCCCCTAACATGTTACTCCAGCCATTTTACTTCTTTGCTCCAAATAACTTCAATGGCTTCTTGCTGTCTCCAAGTGCCTCAGCCTAGCATTCAGGTTCTAAAAAGGGGTGGGCAAACTATAGCCCACAGGCCAAATTTGGTCCACTATCTGTTTCTGTAAATAAAGTATAATTGGAACACAGCCACGCCATCACAGACATATTATCTATGGCTGCTTTCCCGCTACAATGGCAGAGTTGAGGAGCCATGATAGAGACCATATGGCCTAGGAAGCTGAAAATATTTACCATCTGATCCTTTACAGAAAAAGTTTGCTGACCCTGGTTTAGAGTAATCAGCCACCAGCCGATCCTGCCAAACTTCTTACTCACCACTCCTTTGGATGAAATTTTTGTTCTCATGGGTCTTTTGCTGAGTCCACTTTCTTTCCATCTTATACTCACCTTCTCAAGCCAGAGAAGCAAATTTCATCCCCCAGCTGGACTTGTTGATCGTTCAGAACACAGTCAAGCTCTGCCTCTCTGTGAGGCCAGCTTTATCTATCCCCTGCAAATGGGATACTTCCCCTCTGAATCTACCACAGAAACATAAATTGAGATCCCCTTCTCCTGCAGATCTTTTCCACCTACGCTGGGGGCTTCTCTGGAGTACAGGTGCAGTACCCTTCACAGAGCAGTACCAGTGATAACGACCTTGCCCTTCATTCCAAATACCAATCCTTGATAGCATAATTCGGTAAGAAGGCACCAAACAAACTTACCAATGAAGGCCTAGCATTCCACATTTGAAAAGTTAAGCTTGGGTCCAAAATCATGCACGTTAGACAGCACCACCTAAAAGCCAATGAAATAAGAGTTTAGCTTTAACAGAGAACGTTCCTACATTTTCTTTAAATTTACAGCTCCCAGTGACTTTTGATTCACTGTCCTCCCAGGCTGGCCATCTGTGCCTAGAAACTACTGCTCATCCTTCGAATCTACCAGTCTCTCCCTGGAAGCCACCCCAGTGTCCCAGACAGGCCAAGCACCCCTCCTGTCAGCTCCTGGGAACTCTGGTGAGACATTTATGGTAACACGGGGTACAATGTAGCATAACTTCTTATTTGGGAATAGGGGTCTCCTTAGACTGTACCCTTGTCAAGAGGAGAGATCTGATAAATTCACCCCATTCCTTATCCCCACTGCCTAGAGTACTATGGGCATTTAGATAGTTCTCAATAAATATTTGTAAAATGGGTGGAAAAATTAACCCACTCAGTTCATAAACACATGCCCAGGTATCTAAAATTCTGCTGGACCACAACTGTCATCCTAGAAATGCATCCTTCAATCTCACTGCTTCTAATAGGCAATGGTTTAACAGGAAGGATTAATGAGATTAATCTTCTAAATGCACACCTTTGGAATGCCACTTCCCTGAGCAGAAACCTTTAGAGGCTCCCAGAACCTAAGAAGGCAAGCTGGACTCCACAGGCAGGCTGCCAGGCCTACAACAACTGGCCCAGCCTGAGTCTGCAGCCTCAGGTCGTGTGGTCTCCCCCAGTGGACCCCTCACTCCAGACAGAGGACTGGTGGCCAGTCCCTTCTCTCAGCATTCTTCCTCCCCTTCTTGCCACATTATCTCCTTCTATAATACAGTGACCTCCATTTCAACATCTTGTTCCAGACCAAGGTCATGGTGGGGCCCAAGAAGGTTTTTTTTTTCCTCCTTTAGAATTATGTGTGTGTGTGTGTGTGTGTGTGTGTCTGTGTGTATGTGGTAGTGGTGGTAAAAAACACAAAACAAAATTTACAAGCTTAACCATTATTAAGTGTGCAGCTCAGTGGCATTACATACTTTCACACTGTTGTGCAAACACTACCATCCAGCTCCAGACTCTTTTTTATTGTCCACAATACTGAAATAACAGCTCTACTTTCTCCTTTCCTCCCTGTCCATGGCACCCAAAACGTTTCTGTGGAATGAATGAATGAAGACATGAATAAATCTGACCTCAATCCTCCCTACAAAAGCCAGAAGTACTGTCTCTTTCTGCTGGACTCCCATGGTACTATCTTCACTTCTTTCTCAGACCTATTTCCCCCAATCTTAAATGACCCTTTTTGCACACTTGTATTCCCCTTCAAGGTGGGAACTACTACTTATTGGAAAGGCTGTGCTTGGGTCCAAAAGCATGCATTTAGCTTCTCCTCCATGTTATTCGAACTGACGGGCAAGTCTGTGTCTTCCCCATATAGCTCTTGCAGCCAGTGAATCACTCCCTCTTGTTGACATCTCTCTTCACTTGGCTTCCAGGCTAGCGTTCTAGGCTTTCCACCCACCTCACTCGCTGGCTGTTCGTTCCCTTTGCTGGTTCTTCCTCGTCTCCCCACATCTTAATGTCAGAAAGCCTCAGGGCTCGAATCATAGTTCTCCTTTCTGTATTCCTTCAATCGCCTGCTGGGCGATCTCACCTAGTCTCCTATACATCATGGATGCCCAGATTTCTCTCTAAGCACGGGTCTCTCATTTGGACTCCTGGCTAGTATATTCTACTGCCTGCTTTAGGGAAGATGTCAAGTGGAGAGGAGGTCTCTGTGAGATGTGTTTGCTGTATCAAACTTGACACGTCTCACATAGACCCCTGACCTTCTCCCAGACCTGCTCTTTCCAGAATCTCACCAACCTCAGTTTAAGGGCATGGTCTCCTGGTCTTCTAGTTGGCCAGGGTCAGAGGTTTGGAGTCATTCTCATCTCTATGTCTCTCTCCAATCCTCACCAAAACTGGTTTTTACCTTCAAAATAATGGGTTGGTCAAAAACTTCATTCGGGTTTTTCCGTAACATCTTAGTTAAAATCCAAATGAACTTTTTTGCCAACTCAGTCTATTCAGAATGTGGCCATTCCTCACCCCCTCCATCATCGCCACCTTAGGTTATTGCCAGAGCCTCTAACTGGTGTTCCTGCTCTCTTTGCTTCTGTGTTTGGTGTCACTGCCACCTCCACCCAGAGCCTAGTCTCAATACAGGAGAGTCTGTTATGATGTAAGACACATTACGTCACTTCTTTGGTTAAAACTCTTATAAGCTTTCCCAGCAAGGACAATGCCCAAGGGACAAGTGTTTCCAAAGTAGACTGGCAGGCCCCGGGGTAGGCTGATGGACAAGGTGGGGTCTTCCAGCCAGTGTCCCCTCCCAACCATCTATTTCGTGACTGGCGGTCCTGATATATCTCCTATTATCTGTGACTCCTTAAAGAAAAGATACTTCTTAAAAGGAGAAAAATATAATTAATCAACTTACTTTCCCAGTTAGGATACCATAAGAAGCCATTAACATTCACATTTCTTAAGAATTCATAAGAAAGACATGTTGAGTCTGCCACCAACTCATAACTCGTTTCCAAAGAGAAAGCTGGCCTTCCGGAGAACAGCTGTTACCTGCCCGGTGCTGGTGGCAAGTCCTCCTGAAGCCCCTTCACTCACCATGCCCTGCCTGCCTGATTGTCTCCTCCAGACTCTCTCTCTCTCCTTGTTGTGCCTGATGCTGTGGCTGGAGGTGAAGTCCAAATGAAATAAGAATTGAAGGACTGGAAGTGGCTCAGGTCTTATCCGTTCTCCTCAGAACAGCAGCAGCAGCCTCTCAACCAGTCTCCCCAGATCTACCATTGATGGTTTAGCCGCAAGTCGGGTCTGTCTCTTTTGCGACCCCACTGACTGATTTTCAATGACAACCTCATATAGTGATAATTTTAAGAAAACCTAAATTTGATCAAGTCCCCTGCTTTATAACTTTCCAAAGAGCTCCTGGGCTTCCCAGGTAACACTAGTGGTAAAGAGTTCACTTGCCAATGCAGGAGACATAGGAGCACAGGTTCGATCCCTGGGTTGGAAAGAACCCCTGGAGGAGGAAATGGCAACCCATTCCAGTATTCTTGCCAGAAGAATCCCATGGACAGAGGAGTTACAGTCCATGGGGTCGCCAAGAGTAGGGCATGACTGAACGTCTAAGCACACACAGAGTTCCTACACTGCCATATGATAAATTCTTCAAAATATATTACAACACACCATAGTAAATATTCTTTTCTTTTTTATCTTCCCTAGATGGAGGAGCCTGGTGGGCTGCAGTCCATGGGGTCGCTAAGAGTTGGACAAGACTGAGCAACTTCACTTTCACTTTTCACTTTCATGCACTGGAGAAGGAAATGGCAACCCACTCCAGAGTTCTTGCCTGGAGAATCCCAGGGACGGGGGAGCCTGGTGGGCTGCCGTCTATGGGGTCGCACAGAGTCAGACACGACTGAAGTGACTTAGCAGCAGATACTTTTATTCTGCTTTCTTTTTAAAAAGGTCTTGCTTGACCCAACGGTGGGGGCTGAGGGGGGGGTGGGCGGGGCGGGTAGGATAATCCATCCAGCTCAGATTAGAGCAGTCTTCACCCCTCAACAGCCAGTTGTGCTGTAGTGCTCCCAAAGGCCAAGCACATCACCCAAGCTGGGCCATCCAGAGCCGTTCTCTAGAACTGATATACGGATGCAGGAAAGGAGCTCTCCCTTCGCTGGAATTGCTACACTGGGGCTATCAGCAGTGGTGCCTCACAGGGAGGGAGGCCTGTCTGCAGTAAGAAAGAGTGATGCTAACGCACAATGAACCGGAGGCGCCAGATGGATGACCAGCAGTGTCAGCTCCTATTCCGGAACCTCCTGCTTTTGTGAACTCCTACAGCATCCAGCATCCTTCCCAGTTATGGAACCAGTAACTACCCACTCATGCCTCTAGGAGCTGGAGTCCCAACAGGCCCCCGGGACGTTTCCTCTATCTGTGCCTTTCCCTGGGTTTTTACACAGCAGCCAGGCTTCCTCTGTGAAGTCAGCCCTGAGGGCAAGCACAGCAAGTCCAGTCTTACTGACATGCTCTAAAAGGCCTAGAATATACCCACTAGGTTACACTCACACCCCTCCCCTGCCTTCCCAATCTCCTAGCTAGTTGCCCAAGCTAGAAATCTCAGACTCACCTGGTCTTCTCAGACTTCCTCAAGGCCCATGCGGACTCCCCCTTCTTCTTTCTGCCCCATGTCTGCTGTCACAGTCCAGAACCTCATCCTCTCCTCCCTGAGCTCAGGTACCAGCCTCCTGGTCTCTCTGCCTCTCCCCTTCCCCATCCCTCCACACGATGGGAGAGATGAACTTCCAAGAGCCCTTCTACCACCTACAGAGTCAAAACCCTGGTGTGAAGGCCCTTCACGTACTGGCTTCCACACAATCCTCTAGTTTCTCTAACCCCTTCCACTTCCAGGAGGATGAAGAAGACACACTTTCCCCTTTCCACCTTCTGTGTACAACGAAAACTCCTACACGGGACACACAAAGCAAACGCGAGAAGACTCTGAAGGCAGAGTGAAGAAGGCAGTCCAGTGAGAGGCCTCAGGGCCCGAGGAAGGACACTGTGGCGAGCGGCCCACAGTTGCTTTTTGTCCCACTTGGAATGGAAGAACCTGGAGATGCCAACAAGCACAGACTAAAAAGGCTCCAATGAAAGCTTGCTGCCTGCAGCAAGACAGACAACTTTTAGACAATAACTGTGCTATATCAGCCAACACCACAGAATAGCCCACGGTCCCACCCATACCCATACAACGAAGGGCAAATGACATCTGTAAAAATCATCTACAGCTAACCATGTGCTTACTGGTGAGAAGACTGAATGCTGCCCCCACGATCAGGAACAGACGATGCTGTCCACTCTTAGCACTCTCAACCAAGTGCTCCAAGTCCCAGCCAGCACCAGAGGCCACAAAAGCAAACAAAACAAACAGACCGGAAAGGAAGAAATAAAACCGTCATCTCTATTTGTAGATGATATGACTGTCCAGATAGAAAATCCTGAGGACTATAACCAAAAAAGAAAAAAAAAAAAAATGCCTATGACCAATGAGTGAGTTTAGCAAGGATGAAGGATACAAAATAAAAACAAAAACTCAACTGTTTTCCTGTATACTAGCAATGAACATGTGGACACTGAAATTAAGAATATAGTATCATTTATAATCACTAAAAAAAAAAAGAAAGGAATACTTGGGTGTAAATATAATTTCTTGCAGCAAATCATTCTAGTCTACTCTGCCAGGAGGGCAGGAACAGTATATATTTGTTTCCCTCTCCAATGAAACCAAAATACTGAGCCAGTGCCCAGCACCTAGAAGACAGGGAATATTTGTTGCCACAGCTCATATTCTGCTCTGTTTAAGATACACTTTCTCTCCCTTTATGCTCCTAGTGGGAGCATCGTCCACTAAAAAATTCCCTCTCTCATTTCTGCCTTGGCAGGTCATGATTGCCAAGGAAGAACCAGGGAAGCTGTTTCTGCTCCCACTCCAAAACACAGTTATGTTCTTACATTACACACAGCATGGACTGGAAATGGCCTCTGCAGGCTCCTCTCTATCACCCAGAGGGAAACTGGGCACCTTCCACATCAGCCCGAGGGAGGAGCCCTGAGGCTCAGCCCGAAGACCCCTGGTAATGACATGAGACCCCTGACAGTGCTGTCCCCTCTGGACTGTGCTGAGAGGAGCCACAGATGTCCCCCAAGTCCCGCTGTCTAAAAGCTCATTGTGAAAAAGAACTGCCTATCTGTGCTGAAGGAAGTACTGTGGAGGAGAAGAGGCTATGAGAGATAGGTCAGGCCCAGAGGGTGTCTGGATACCTTTTTCCAAAAACTCTTCCCCTCTTCTTACTTCTAAGGGTTGAAAGTTGAGTCTAATAGTCATTAAGCAAAAGCCACAATCTCAGAACCATCCTGAGTCCTCTCTTTCGGTCCCACCCCACCACCCATTCCACAGCAAAACCTGTTCCACCTTCAGAACAGAGCTCAAATCCAACCACTTCCCAGCATCTCCACCACCACCACCTCCACTCGGGACCTAGCTGCTCTCATCACTCACTGGGTAATGCCAACACACTCAACTTCTCTCCCTGAGTCCCCCTTCAACACAGCACCGTAAGCCTGTCAAGATATGACTCAGATCATGCCATTCCTCTTTCAAAACGTGAAGTGTTCCTGGCTCTCCCTGTCAGTCACAAAGCAACCAAGTCCTGACGATGGCCTTAGTGGCCTGGCCCCCTTACTTCTCCGCCCTCACTTCCCACCACGTCTTCCCCTTCTCCTCACTCCACTCCAGCCACTCTGTCCACCTTTACCCGCTGTTCCCAAGCCTGACTCTCTCCCCCAGTTAGACCCACGACTAACTTCTTCACCTCATTCACTATACACTATACTAGGAGTTTACCCATCTTTGCGAGCCTGTCAGACTCCTCTGTTCACGGGATTTTTCAGCCCTCTGGGCTCCTCTGTTCATGGGATTTTTCGGGAAAGAATATTGGAGTGGGTTGCCATCTTCCTCCTCCAGGGGATCTTCCCAAACCAGGGATCTGCTGTGTCTCCCGCATTGCAGGTGGATTCTTTACCCGCTGAGCCATCAGGGAAGCCCACCTTCTATGAGTTCACCAAAATCCATTTCCTTTTACTAGTAAGCACATGGCTGGACTACATTTCCCAGCTTCCCTCGCAGTTAGGAGTGCACATGTGACTGAGTTCTGAGTATGAGGGATGCAAGGCTTCTTCCACACTGGCCTGTAAAAACGTCCCCAAAGTTCTCTCTCTTTTTCAGCTGAATGGAAAGGAATCTGAGGGCCTTGACAGAGACACAAGATAGAAGGAGTGTGGGTCCCTCAACAACCATCAGGAAGGATGCCTGCTAACCAGGAGCAGCCCCACTGAAACTTTTCTCTGTGAGAAATAAAAGTTTTCTTGCACTGAGATTTGGGATGTCTGTTTGCTATCTGACCTAACAACTCTGTCTCCTTCTCAATGAGGCCTTCGATTACTCTGTTTAAAATCCTCCCAACACTTCTTAGCTGACCACCTTACTTTGCTTTTCCCCATAGTCCTTATTACCATACAGCATACTGTATATTTTATTTTTTGTTCCTCTATCTCTCCAAATATGAATGTAAGCTAAAGGCAGGAATTTTTGCTTTTCTTTTCCTCTTGTTGTATCCCCTGGGTCTAGAACAGTGCTTGGCAAATTGTAACAACAATCCTGTGTGGTTGAATGAATCAATAAATGAATGAATGGGACTATATGGGCTCCAAGGTCAGAAAGGCCTGGGTGGAGGCCTGCTCAGCCATTTACTGTGTGACCTGGGGCAAGTTACTCTCCCTCTGCAAGACTCATCTTCTTCATCTGTAAAATGGGAGGAAGTAACAGTACTTTCTTTATGGAGACTGGAAATAATTAAGATCATGAATATAAATCTTTTAGTGCAGTGCCTAGAAACAGCTCAGGCTCCATAAATGCTGATTACCAACACTGTCAACTCAAGACCAGAGGACAAGACTGGGTGTCAGGCCCTCACAAGGTCACTGGCAGGGACATCCATCAGAGAGGAAGGAACTGAACAGATATTTACATGCACAAAGTCTTCTGGAAGAAATCGTGGCAAACACCTAGGTAGTAAGATTCAACGGAGAAGGCAATGGCACCCCACTCCAGTATTCCTGCCTGGAAAATCCCATGGGCAGAGGAGCCTGGTAGGCTGCAGTCCATGGGGTCGCTAAGAGTCGGACACGACTGAGTGACTTCACTTTCACTTTTCGCTTTCATACGTTGGGGAAGGAAATGGCAACCCACTTCAGTGTTCTTGCCTGAAGAACCCCAGGGACGGGGGAGCCTGGAGGACTGCCGTCTATGGGGTCACACAGAGTCAGACACGACTGCAGTGACTTAGCAGCAGCAGTAGCAGCAGTGAGATTCAAGAGCTGCCTGGAAGTTCTCAGTAAATTGCAAACGATCAGAAAACATGACAACTGGTGTCAGGGGTGATGAAAAATGTGTGCAGAGTCTGCAGAAAAGCATTGCTCTGGAGAGAGCACCACCCCAGTGATAAGAGATCACTCTGTGCCTTTTAAGAAACAATTTTCACAGCAAAGCTTGAGGAGAAAGAGGCCTCTTGCATCATGAGGACAAGGTAATAAGGCTATAAAAATGGAACTCAAATAAACCACACACAGAGCCCACATGGGCCCAATTTTCCAGGAAAAACAGCGATTGCTGCAGCATTCAGATGAGGCAGTCACACTTATGCCTGAGCATAGCAAATAGCTTTCAGAAATCATTAGGCTGCAGAAAAGCCACTGGGTTTGCCAAATTAGCCGTGCCAGCTCTCACCTGCCCTCTCTGTCACGACTGCCTCTCTCTACCAATGACAGGATACAGGCAATGATACCCAGCGCCTGCACCTGCTTTGCCATCTTCAGAACACAGAGCCTCCTGGAGCGAACAGCACTGTAGTCAGGAGAGCCCAGGCTGACACTCCTGTGTCTGCAGCCTGGCCGCCCCCTCCACACAGACCCTCTAGGCTTTCTGGTTGGCTCAGACATGCCCTCGGATCTCACCTCCTGGAACTCTCTGCCTTGTTGACAAACCCTTCTTGAAGCTCCTTCTTCCTGAGGCTTCTTCCACAGCTCTCATCAAACTCCCCCAAACCCACCACCATGATCCCTTTCATGCCCATCTCTGGCCCCTCTCCCACTTCTGCATCTCTAAACATTGATACCCCAACCCTCTAAAATACGGTGTCTACCCACCTTTCTAATTCGTGTATGTTCTTCCTCTATATGGGAGGCAGGACAGCTTTCTGGTTAGAAGCAGATATTCTGGAGCCAGACCAACTGGCTCTGATCTCAGTTGTATAACACTATGGTCTTAGGCAGTTAATAAACTGTTTTATGTCTATCCATTCATCTGTAAAATGGAGATGATTATAAAAGACCTCATTTGGGTCACTGCAGGGATTAAATGAGCTAATAGAGAGATAAAGTTCTTAGAACCATGCCTCACACCTGATACACTCCATAATGTGCTGGCAATGACTGCTATTACATGAGCCATTGTTTAAGCCAAACCCCAAACATATACCCTGTCCTTCCGCCTCAGTTTACTCAGGCCTTTTATCTTCACTGGAGATGTCCAGGCGCTATCTCAGCCAGTCCCTAAGGTGCTGCCAGGAGTAACCAGTCCTAAACACCTTTCTGCAATCCCCCACCCCAGCTGTCCAGTGAGACGGAATACCTCCCTTCTCTAACAGGGTCGGGCTGACTTCTCCCAGGGCCCTCTTCTCAATCTCTCTTGAGTAATCATTAATTTTATTTTAGTTTTTTTTTTATTTTTATTTACTTATTTCTGGCTGAGGTGGGTCTCTGTCGCTGGCACGTGGGTTTTCTCTAGTTGTGGCAAGCGGGAGCTACTACTCTCTAGTTGCGATGACCAGGCTTCTCATTGCAGTGTCTTTTCCTGTTGCAAAGCATGGGCTCTAGAGCCACAGCGTGGGCAGTTGTGGCGCACGGGCTTAGCCGCCCTGAGGCATGTGGAATCTTCCCCGGCCAGGGATCGAACCTGTGTCCCCAGCATCAGCAGGTGGATTCTTAACAACTGAACCACCAGGGAAGTCTGAACAGTCATTAATTTTAGACATGTCTTACCTTCCCACTCCCAGTTCATAAGCTCCTCAGAAACAGGGGTGCGCTGGGTTTTTTTCTTCCCAAGTTTTTATCCCCTGTTACTTTATTCACTGTAAAGACTCAGTCAACATTTGCTGGTTTATGTTGAAATGCAAAGCCTGGAGCCTGGGTCTACATAACAATCAACAGAGACCAAATCAACAACTGACCAGCAGGATGGAGGAAGCCTTCCCCATCACCCCAATACAGATGTCAAGTTAAAAAGAATACGAGGGACCAAGTGAGTGACATCTGTTTCTCTGTGTCATTCTAGCCATTTACTAATGGCCAACAAAAAGCCAAAACCTTTTCAGGAAGTTGGCAATCTGCTTCCACTGCGAAGAAGAATTCTCTCCCTGACAGGCTCACTCTGTCTTAGGGAGACATGGTTTCTCCCTCAAAAATCCCATTTACTTTTTCTTGTTTTTAGGCTATTTCTCTAAAACATCCTCAAGAAGAGATCACTGTTTATTTTGTTATTGTTTTAAACAAAACGCCAAACATACACAGACACATAATTCTTCAATTTTCCACAGGCAGATTACTCCTTAAGAGGAGGTATGGGGCTCACCTCCACACTTAAGAACAAACAAGCCATGTATTACTTGTAAATACACAGCCTTTTCCTTACATCTAATCTCACATTACCGTTACCCTGCTTCTTCAATCATGGAAAACACGACAAAAACCTTCCTAGCATTTAAAGTAAAATTTGAATATATCCTCAGGATATTCTTCTTGGAAAAAAAAATCTGATTCTTTATCTAACTTGGGCCATCGCCATTAGCTAGATAAATGCCAACCTAATGAAAGGATTCTGTAGTACACAAAGATGGCTTAATGCAGCATTAGCTGAAAGAGCAAAAATTAGAAGTAATCAAAATGCCCCATAACAAGCTCATGGCTTAATGAAGGCATTCCCTTGATAGAATATTACACAGCCATCTTAAAGAAGCATGTTGGAATGAGGGAGCCATGTGGAAAAAGGCTAAAAAGTATTGTCTTAAGAGGAAATGGGATGCCAAGTGGTGGATGTGTGTTCTTGCCACTAAGGTTGCCCCAGCTGGGCAGACGAGGCCCAGAAGTGAGAAGCAAGGAAAGTTAAGGGAAGGCTAATAGAAAATCTCAGCTAACAGGGCCAGTGGGGCTGGTGGCAGGAAGATGAGAAGCTTGTGTATGGGGCAGGATCCCTGCTAAGGAGTAGAGAACTGACAAGGGTAAAGGTGTCCCAAAGCCAAAGTCATTTCAGGATTCCATCCCAGAGCAGGCGAGGGGAATGAGAATGGGAACCCTTCCATTGCAGAATGAATCAATCCCTGGGTGAGAGAACAACTTTCAAAGCCCTAAGACGCTTAAAGTCAAGCCTTGGCCTTTCCACAGGGCTCCCACCAGAAGGCTCAGTCCTTCCCAATCCTCTGAGGCTAATCCTGCCCCCAAGGCAGGAGGGATTTAAGGGGCTCTAGCCTAGAACCCAGGGATTTAGCTTGTTTGCTGATAGCCTGGCAGATAAAGAAATTGAGCCCCCTGAGAAAAAGCATCTTAGCCAAGGCCACACAGAGAGTTAGGGGCTGAGCTGACACTTGAATCTAAGCCTGCCTGTCTCTGGGTTTACAGCTCTTCCGCAGAGCAACTTGGTGCCAGACAACTGACAAGTCAGACCAACTGGCCTTGCACGATGACAGAGAAGCAGTGGATTATGGCCAGGTGAGCCAACCAGATCAGGGCAGGAAGACCCCAGGACACCAACAACAGCCCGCAAAGAGGGACATGAAGAGGCCCCCAGGGGCCACACTGTGGAAAGGCCAAGGCTTCAGGGCTTTGAAAGTTGTTCTCTCAGGCAGGGATTGATTCATTCTGCAATGGAAGCGTTCGAATTCCCCTTGCCTGCTTTGGGATGGAATTCCTGAAGTGACACCTTGGCTTTAGGGTGCCTTTCCCATCTTCCATTCTCTACTCCTTAGCAGGCCCCTACCCCGTGCCCAGGCTTCTCATCTTCCTACCACCAACCCCTCTGGCCCTGTTAATTGAGATTTTCTTAGTTTGCCCCCTCCTGTACCCCAGCCCACGCCAAACCCCTGCCTCTAAGCCCTCAGCCTCCTGCACTTTGCTGGTCCAGCTGAAGCTCAGCGCCCTGTGGGTGTCGCTGCTGGTCCCTGAAACCATGACCTCCAGCACTGCTGTGCCACCTTGTGGGTCCCCCAGGACCATCTCTGGACACACACAAAAGACTCCAGACCTCCTCCCCACAGCTCCCATCCCCCTTGACTCCTACCCCTACCTCCACTAGAATCCCCAATCTGAACATCTCCTGCCAATACAAGAGACCAAACTCCCTGCCTGGCATGTAAGGTCTCCCTCGTGGAGCCCAAACCACCTACCTGACCAGGCCCCCTAAGGCACCCACACCCCTCCCCAGGCTAAGCAGAGGCTCGTTCCTTATGCCCCTTCAGAAGGCATGCACCCCTCGCCACCCCAATGCCCCTAAGCGCCAGCTCAAGGTTTCTCTCTTTTTTTTTCTTCCAACCACAGTGATCTCCACTGAAAGAACCCAACCCTTTGGGGTCTAAGTAGCCAAAGAGCCAGGCTCTCAAATATGGAACAAGCAGCTCATCCTGACACCGGCATCCAAAGGGCTATGCACAGGAGGGCCTTCTCTCCCCAAATCCACTTGAAATACACTATCAGAGAGTCCGTCATTTAAGCAGTTGTCAAATTCTCCCTTGACCCCCACCTTGCAAACGGATGCGAACGTTAGGCAGTGATGCTGGAGCCAGGACAGCTGGTAAGGATCCTGGCATATTCAGGAGCATCCCACTTGCAGTAAGCACTTCCTGGGCTCCTATTCTGTGCCAAATGGCAGGCAAAGGGCACAAAGACACAAATTCAGACACACCAGTCATTGCAGGAATTCAAAGTCAAACAAGGAAAGGAGTGAGATAAGCCTCACTAATGCAGCATGACAAAAGCCACCCAGAGAGAGAAGGCACAGAGGGAAGAAAGGCAAGGAAGAGAGGCAGCAAGGATTCAGTTCAGCCGAGAAAGGGGTAGGGAAGGGCTCAGAGAAAGCCGAACGTGAGCTGGTCCCTGAGGGGTAATCAACAAGAAACACAACAGCCGTCCCCACGTACTGGGCGCTGACTGTAAGCTGAACACTACGCCAGACACTTCACTTGCTCTGTCACAAACTTATCCACTCATTCATTATGGACCGAACTACCTGTCAGGCTCCAATTTAGGCACTCCAGATAAATACAAAATAAACACAATTTGTGGCCCTCAGAACCTAGATCCTGTTGAAAACTGACAGACAATAAACCAGATAAGTAAAATGTATTATATGTTAGATGGTGTAAGAGCCAAGAGGAAAAATAAAGCAAAAAAGGGAAAAGGGAAACATGGGGGTGGGGCAGTGTGCTGGGTGGTACAACTTTACACAGAGTGGCATTAGAGAACATACCTGGAGAAGCTGAATGAACAGCTATAGGGGTATCTGGGGAAGAGCATTCAGGGCACAGGGCGCTCACTGGCAAGAGCTTGGACAGGAAGCAGATTTGGTGCGTCTGAAGAACAGCAAGGGCTCCAACATGGCTGAAGAGAAGCAAGAGAGGGGCAGACAGGGTCGAGGCGGACAGCTGCACATGTCGTGCACTGCACAACTCAAGAAGGCGCAACTCACATGCACCATGGTGCACCATGCAGAACCCAGTCTGCTCAAATCCTTACCAGGCCCTGGGGTGGGAGATGAGGTGAGAGAAGTACCAGGCAGCCCTGGGGGCCAGGAGAAGGCTTTTCCTCTGAGTGAGATATGAAGCCACTATCAAGACGGTTCTGAGCCTGAGGCATGACCTGAGCTGGTCTCGTCTTCACGGGATCATGGGCCAAGAGCACAGGCAGGAGGCAGCTGGAGGCAGGAGGCCGCTCGGGAGGTCACTTGCAATAATCACACTCAGCTATGCATCTCACATCCTCACAATCCCATGAGGCCAGATGAAGAAATTAGGCTCCAGAGAGATCTGGTCATATCCCAAGGTTCTGGCCTAGGCAGGGGCAGACTGGCCAGGAGTGGGAAGTGGGGGATGTGAACGTTCCAGGGGGAGTGAGCAGCATCGGCCATGGAACAGGAGACTGGCAGGGCCGGCACACTTGGGGAAGGACAGGCTCATGGTCCGGGGAAGGTTGAGGCAGGGCTGGTACATGGGGGCAAATAGCCAGGGCAGATAGTGAGGCCTGTCTGTGCCCTGGCCACTCCCACATGGCTGCCTACCAGCAGTATCCAAGCCAGTACCGCTGCCCGAACCAGAACTACCACCTCCCAACCCATCTCCCTTTCCATGATGGCATATCCCTACCCAGTCTACAGGCAATCAGAAGAGTCCTTGAACAACAGAGGTTAGATACTAGTTGCTTGCTCTCTCAGCACTCCAGCGGCTTCCTATTGTGCCAGGTGACCAGCAGACCCTCAGCTGATGTTGAGTGAAAGGATGACTCCCTCATCCCTGCAGCCTCTTCCAGGCCTGGCCCTGGAAGGTGGAGGACCTCTTCCTCCTCCCTCTTCAGCAGGTGTGGCCAGTGAGACCCTATTAATCAATCAAAATGCAAGAGATGGCAGCCATTCAGACCACCCGGGGGCAGCTTTGAGATTCAACTTTTTAAAATAATATTGCTTACTTCAGAGCAAACTGGAGGCACTTTACCACACTATGGCCAAGGAGGAGGTCTGCAGATATACCCGGGCTGGAAAGACTGTAAGAGGTGCCTTGTCCCTGAGTCCCCAGCGCTCTGGACAACATTCTTCGTGTGGGTGATGTCTAAGAGCTGTGTGAGCAGGACAGAATGGCATGCACTGGGCAGGCAGTGAAAGGCTTTCCTCCCGGAGACTGTGAACTCAAGGGGTGGAGCCAATGACTGTATTCTTTCCCGGAGGCCTAATACAGTGGATCCAATGCTATCTCAGAAACTAGGGAAAACTACGACGCTAAGGCTTAAACAAAACTTTACAAAATGTGAGCCAGCCAGGCCTCCTGAGGCTCAACTCACTGCAAAGCCCTTTGTGATGAGTAGAAGGAGATACATAAACATACACACATGCATGCATGTAGGTCTATTTTTAAAGGAATGGTAACAACACCAAAAGAATGAGAATAGTAACAAGCTCTCCCCCACCCACCCA
>SJYQ01093899.1:0-17522 GCA_006410935.1 Redunca redunca | reverse complement strand
AGCTCTCCCCCACCCACCCACCCAGGAAAACCGAATTTAGCAACAAAGAGCCTCCCAAGGAGGCCCTGGTAGGAGTGTTAGCTGAGCACTGCATGAATGACTTGTTTCTCTGGTTAAACGGCACCACTGTGGGTGGGAGAGGGTGGGGGGTGCACTGGAGCCAAGTGAGTCCCCAGACCCCTTCAGAAGGCAGATAACCTCCTGGTTTTCTGTACTGCATCAAACAGGTACGAGAAAAGCTTCAAAGGCTTTGTTCTTTGTGCAGGAAGATGGGAGAAGTAGGGTCAGAAAAGCAGTCCTAAAGTCTGTAGAGGAACGAGGCTGAGTCTCCATGGGGGTAAGGGACCTGTGTGTCCTGGTTTTCAAAAGGACGGGACACAAAGAGCAGGACGAATGGCTGAGTCCTACCCTGACAGAGAGATCAAATATAAAAGACGACTCAACAAGGATGTTCAGGAAAACTGCTTTCACTTGCCCAACTCCAAGCATTTCTGGGCAGTCTAAAACCAAGCGTGTAGTGAGGCGGAAAGATCCTGCGAGAGCTGGTCCTCAAGAGTTTCAGAAAGGGCAACAACGGCTCAGTGAATTCTTCCAAATACATGCAAAGGTCAGACTCAGCCATTAGCAAAAGGACTGGGGGTGGCTGGATGATGAGGAAACCCAGTGAAGTTAACTGAAACCAGTTTCCTGAAGGTAAGAGCCCAATGTTCCACTGAAGGGACAACGAGAAGCTGGTCCTCATTCAAAGTTGAGAATTATGGAGAAAATGTAAGCTTGTCTTTAGACAAAAGTTCAGGCATGCATAAATCTAGACTCCTGTGTGCATCACTGTTCAGAAAGGATGGACATGCACTTGGGTAATCCAGACATAGGAAAGGGGAGGGGCAAAAGAGCCAGCCCCTAGTTTATGCCTTCAACTTTTGCTTCCTCTACCTGTGGACTCTGGCTGGCCCAGGCTGACAGAATGGGAGAAACAGCTCAGAGGTCTCAGTCATCGCCTCCTTCTGCACCAGTAAGAACTGAGGATGCAGAAAGAGGCAGGCTTTGGAAGCATCCCAACACTAGACCTTCCTGCTCTACTACAAATGGGGGCACCTCTGGGACTGTTCTTACAACCTATAATTATCTTTATCACTTATTTCTCTGTCAACTGTTTCTCCCATCCAAATGAAAGCTTCAGTGACCAGAGGCCAGGTCTGCCTTGCTCCTCATTGTGCCCCCAGCCAGCATCTAGAGCAGTGTCTACCACGCTGCAGGACCATAGCCGAATGCACGGCTTGGGGACTGCCTGGCTGCAAACACCAAGCACTCATCTCGAAGAGCTGCGGCTGAACCTGTCCTGCCAGGAGTGGGCTAAGTGCTGGATGGATCACTTAGTGCCTCCCCAAAAGCTCTCAGCTAGCTTAGGGCCCCCACTGTGCCGTGGCCATCCCGACTCATCTCCCCACTGCAGACCATGCACCCGAGCCACAGGGAGAAAGAGAAGCCGCTACAGGGACAAAGGTAACAATCGCTCTTTAAAAATGTTGGTGGAAAGAAGCCACAACCAAATCTACAAAGTCATGAGCAGATGGAGGGGACACTAGAAACCGAAGTGTCCTGAGAGAACACAGGACAGGGTTGCTCAATTCCAGAGTAATAGCCTCAAAGGTACCTGAGACACACAGGAGTATAGGACAGGGGGAAAAAAACAGCCACACAGCGAATGGGAAACCTGCAAAATTCATCTCCTTTGGTGACTATAATAAAGGCCAGCTAATTCAAGGAAGAGCATTACTCAGGACATCTTGCCTAACACATTATAAACACTTAGCTTTGTATGTTAATTTCCAGAAGGAAAACATCCTCTCTATAACAAGTTCCTAAATGCCTCAGTCAGAAAATAAGCTGGATAGATCTACTTTAATTTGATTTGGCTGGAGAGTATTAATTTGTGGGACTAATTTTTAACTGGCCCTTTATGACTATAAAAGTAATACTTTGTTGAAAAATAGGAAACTGCAGAGAAGATGATGAGAATAAAAATTACCTCTAATTCCACAAGATGGGAGCCACTGTCAACACTCTGGTGTATTTCCCTCCTTCTATGAATGAAATTTTAACACAGTTGAGGGCATACTGTGAATACAATTTCAATTCCTGACTTTTGCCAGTAAAGTTCATTAAAAATACTTCATTGGGTTCCAAGAAAGAAGTCCACCCTTAGTGAATATACAAATTAAAAACACAATGAATAAAAGTTATTCATTTGTGAAGTTAAAAAAAAAAGCAAAACTGATTATTTTATTGAGTCCCCATTTCCTTACTAGTAAAGGGAAAAAAAAATCACAATTGTTAAGATAAAAATGGCCCATAAGATAGAAACATTAAATTCATCTTTATATCCTTTTATCTACACAATATTTTCAAGAAATAGTTTTTTAAAGCCACACATTTTTTCAAGTCAACAGAAGAATTTTATAATTGGATCTTATTATTATGAAGCAAAAAATCAAGTTTTAGTGGTGTTGGTAAAGTTTTATCTTCCAAACTGCAGGTGAACGAAACCATTTAAAAATGATCAGTTCACATTCATGGACCATGACATCCAAATGAAAGTCTTATCTCCAGTTTTGCTGTATTCTGTGACCTAAACTGTGGAGTAAACAAATCACCCTGCAAAGGACATACTATGTGTCATATGCATCCTGGTAAGGTACCTGGTTTTACATGTAGGTCCAAGGTCTTGGCCAATGGAGAGTAGAAGAAATGTTCCACCTAGCAGAGAAGACCGTCCAAGCTCAGGAGCTCTGTAGCACAACGCATTTTTTTCCACCTCTTATACTAGTCCACGCCTCACTGAACAAATGTGTCCATGCCTGGCACTGGGCTGGACGCTAGGGACACAAAGGTGAATAACACAGACGCTGTGCCCACTGCCATGGAGCTGCAGTTTGCAGAGCACTTCCGCATCCATCATCCTCACACTAAGCCTGGGAGACAGAAGGGTCACCACCACGGTCCCCATATTCTAGACAGACAAACTGAACATTCATTGGATTATTTTATCCCAGGTTATGACATGGAAGAGCTAGACTCAAATCCAGGGTTTCTGACTCCTCATCCAGGGCTCTTTCTGCTGGTAAATTTCTTTACTGTCAACCGAAGTCTTCTAAATTACTCATATTTCCTCCAGCACCTGGGTTCTACCTGGCTGCCCAGTTTCTGAGCAATGTGCTCCCCTGATCACTAAATGGCTGTGTGTATCCTGGTTTCTGGGAGTCTTCTTAGATTCTGACTCTGGACTCAGGTACCTTTCCAGCTTTCCTGGTAAGAGCTGCAGACCCCACTCACTCCTTCCCACAGTATAGCACACTGCTAACCTCCTCCACTGTTCAGTCTCCTTTCTACCCAAAAAGTAGATTTTGCTATACTCCTGAGAGCTTTCTCGGCTTCCTTTGCAGGTAAATGTAGCCATTTCACTATGTTCTGGCCACTGGGATAAAAGAATGTGCAACTTCCAGGTCTTGCCCTTAAGATGACTGCATGTTATGACTCCTTGATCCTTTTCTCCTGGGAGATGGTACAAAGCGAGGCTTCCACCTTCAGCCACCAAGTGGAAGGCGCGCACTGAAGGCAGTGGGACTGGATCACTATCTACTCTAAACTGGCATGTGAGAAAGAAGCCAGCTTCCACCCAAACTCAGCCAACGTGCCTGTGGATCTCCCTAAGACAGGAATGTGCTCTGTGTCCCAATCGATACAAAAAGCTTGAGTGAAATCAGTTCTGCATTCTCTTGGCAAAGCCCTTTGTCTCTGATGAAATACCTTAAAGGGGATGTTCAAAACTGTGTGGGCATGTATTGCATTCAGGTTTATTTCATGGAAAACCTTCCAAAAATGAAATTACTTCAAATGAAATTATCTCAAAGATGACTTATGTTCAGGTCACAGGAAAATCGAGAGGGCCCAGAAAAACAAACCTGCCTCCTGTAGTAACAGGAGGGGAGAGAACTCTAAGTGATAACACAACCAGTCCTCTCTCCTAAAGCAGTTCACTCCATTCCTAGAAAAGGCACGGAGAGCTGAAATCACGTGAATCAAGGCTCATTTCTCCATGGAAACAATGTGATAATGAGAGCGTGTGTTCCCAACCAAGAACTCGATGGTCAACTTTGTAAAGAAATTACGTAAACTCCATGTTTTATCATCTCTTAAAGCCTTGGGGCTTCTAAAGCTAGAAGAGCTGATGGTCCAGTAATACACCACAGAAGATCTACGTGTGTTCCGTACCACTGAAAGTAGGTGCAAATCAATCAAACCAAACACAACAACCAATCACATGACTGTCTGTTTATTTGAATTCAGTAACAGCGGGGTGTACAACACAATATGCTTCACCCTAATAATTCCTCCTAGCCTCTGAATACAGTAAATCAGAACATTTAAGAATGTCTTCAACAGAGTAAGTGAAGAGGAACTTGGGAAGACAGTAGAAGTTGTCAGAAAAGTGGTGTTTAAGCCTGACTCTGCCATTGACTAGCTTCGGGACCCTGGACAATAGTTTAAGTTCTTTATATATTTCTAGCATGCAAAATGAGACTTTGTAACACCTCTCCTTGTAAGGTGATCTTCCCAGGTGGCTCAGATGGTAAAGCATCTGCCTACAATGCCTACCATGTGGGAGACCCGGGGTTCAATCCCCGGGTCCGGAAGATCTCCTGGAGTAGGAAATGGCAACCAGTATCCTTGCCTGGAAAACCCCATGGATGGTGGAACCTGGTAGGCTATAGTCCATGGGGTCGCAAAGAGTCGGACACGACTGAGTGACTTCACTTCACTTCACTTCCTTGTAAGGTTGTGGTAAAGACTAGACAAGACAACAGAGGTAAAAACTGCTTTGTAAATCACACGTGAGCGGTGCATGGCATTGTTATCAGGACCATGACTTCAAGACAGGCTTTCATAAGGAGATCTTGACGAGCATCAACATAAAAATGGAGTAGGCTACCAACCACCCTGTCACTTTCTGAGAAACTGACCCAGAGCAATTGTTCTATCATTCTTCTCTTCCCCCAAACCTCCCACCACCACCACCACCACTTGCACTAGCCAGCAACAGTTAGTCAATCCAGGGCATTCATCTTTGGCATCCTTTGCTCACAAGCCACAGGGCAGTCGGCAAGAGCTGCCAGATGCCAGCCATGGGCTGTGAAGGAGGGAGAGCTGTGGTGAGCCAAAGTCACTATCAACCAAAAATGCCTTCCAAAGACCCACTGTGCTGTCCGAAACCTCAAAACCAGATTCAGGAAGCATTTTAGGGTCCCAGGAAAAGGGAGGAAGAAGACTGCAGCAGGTAAGAGGGAGACTGTTCTGGGTTTGAATCTTGGCTTTTCCACTCACTGGACCATCAGAGAGAGGCACTGGATCTCGGTCTCCCTAACTAGAAAGTGGGAATCCACTTGACAGGGCTATTGTGAGTATTAAATGAGAAAAGTCATGTGAGCCCTTAGTGTAGTTCTCAGCAGATAGTAAATACTCAGAGGTTAAATACTGCTATAAGTATTATTATGAATAATAAATACATCATGCAATACTAACAAAAATTAAGATTCAGCAAATCGCCAATCCTTCATGTCAAGACTCTGCCACAAGCTTTGTAACCAAGTATTATCAGGGCAGCATGCTGGCTCACCCACTAATTTTCCAAAGTAATCAAGGTTCTTCTGGATTTCTGCCTATTGCCCCAGGGCAGGTGAAATATCTAAGAATGCCCAACTGGCCAGCTGGCTGGATCCTGACACTGGTTTTTCCAGTTCACAGCAGCCCATCGCTAACCTGAGTGGTGTGCACAGAGGAGTATAGATTAACTAGCATGTCTGGCCTAACTTTTCTATCCATTCCCAGGCTGGTTCCCCGATTTCTGAGGGTGAAATATACCATTATCTTTAAAATATGGCCCTACCCAGCAAAGTGAGGCTAGTCAGCACCCAGCTGGTGGACAGCGCCGCATCCCTAAACACACCCTGGAGGCAGGAGAACTTCTGTGCCCTTCAGGCTCTGCCTGAAAGGCTAGTACACCTTCACTGTTAAAACCACAACTTCTGCTCCCTACAACCAGGGAGCAAGTTTACAGCTCTTATCTTACTCCAGCATTAGAACCACACTGTAAGGGGCTGGATAAGAATTTATACCTGTTCCACAGATAAGGAATCAGCCACAGCTAGAGACATTACGTTTCTGGCTTAGGCTATCTGGTACTTCCCTGGTGGCTCAGGGGTAAAGAACCCACCTGCCAATGCAGGAGACTTGATACCTGGGTCAGGGAGATCCCCTGGAGAAGGAAATGACAGCTCTCTGCAGTATTCTTGCCTGGGAAATCCCACGGACAGAGGAGCCTGGAGAGATATAGTCCACGGGGTCGCAAAAGAGTCAGACAAGACTTAGTGACTAAATAACAACAATCTGATGCTTAGGTGTTGGAAGCAGCCTAGAATGCAGGTTATACCATTTCTAATCAGGGAACCTTCCTGGCAAATGTGGGTATTTGTTTTTAAACATCTGACTTCCATAATGGTGCTTTGCTTCTCGAGAAGTCATTAACCAAGGTGTCACGGTCACAATACACTGCAGATTCACATACTTGAAAGCCACTCACACAGGCAGATGTTCCCCACACTCTAAATTCTAAAGGGCGGCTGAAAACAGCCATGCCGATTAACATAATTGACAATTAATTCCCAGTTCTGGCTCCACTCAGCTGAATCTCTGTCTGGATTCAGCTAGTAGCCTCCTAGCCTGTCTCTGCTGCAGTCGGCCCCTCTGCTCCAATCCAGCTGGAACACTCACACTGGACTAACGTTTATGTTTAAGTTGCTTCAGTCGTGTCCGATGCTTTGTGACCCTATAGACTGTAGCCCACCAGGAGCTTCTGTCCGTGGTCTTCTCCAGGCAAGAATACTGGAGTGGGTTGCCATCTCCATCCCCTCCTCCAGGGGATCTTCCCAACCCAGGGATCGAACCCACACCTCTTACATCTCCTGCGCTGGCAGGCGCGCTTTTTACCATAGCGCCACACGAGAAGAATGATTTCACGTCACTAAAAACCATAATCATAATGAAACCACCTCACTGGTTCTCTACCAGTCTCTACCTCGCTAGGTAAACGGTGACTTGCCATTTAAGGTTGCTGAGCTTCCTCTACAAAATGAAGAAGTAGACTAGAGTCTTGTCCATTTACAGCTAGCTCGTGACTCTAAAACTCCCAACCAAACCCAGATCCTGCATCTGGAGGACGGTGGGAGACAGCGGCTTCCACTGGTCAAGAGTTTCTATGGCCTAGTTTTTAATCCTGGATCCTCTGCTTCTTAGCTATGTGACCTTAGGACAGTAACTAGATCACTCTGTGCCTCAATTTCCTCATCTCTGAAATGATGCTAATAATAGTATCTCCTTCATGGCCTTTTGTAGGCATTAGATCCGATAATATATGTGAAGTACGAAGTACATCATAAGAACTCTCGATGTGTTAGTAATTATTATTGTCTGAAATAAAAAACCCTCCATTCCACACAAGTCTGTGTCCCTGAATGCAAACTGGTCATCCCTACCTCGATGCTTTTGATATGCTTTGTTCCCACCTACCTACTCTCTGGAAACACCTGTGCTACGCTTTTCTGTGAATCTTAATTCTACGCATCCTTAACAGTCTGGATTTGATCACGTCCACGAAGTTTCCTCCCTACCACAGCAACTCAAAAAGAGCTTTCTAGTCTCTGAAATCCTGTAGCAATTACAGATCATCTAGCCACTTTATTGGCATTGTATATGGCCTTGGATTATCCTCTACATGCAGATAAAACTGCAGGTTCCTTGGCCATAACTATTTCTGTTCTTCCTCTGGGTCTAGCATTGTGCCTGGTATATGGCCCTTCAGATATCTGTCGACTGAATAAAGAAATGCATAGCACTACACCCAAAGAAATACACAGGAAGTTTTCTTTAGTTGATGTGGCTCAGCTACTGATTTGCTGTACTTTGGAGCCAATTAAAGATAACATAAAGATGAACATCAGCAGGGCAGGGACAACCACGGCCAGGTAAGTCCTGATCATCAGTAAAAGATACTGGTATCTGGCCACACTGAAGAATAAGAAAAATACAGACAGCAAAAGGAAAGGGAAATCTAAAATCCAAGGTACCTCACAAAACCAAACACATGAGCCTATACTATCAGACAAGGTGGGAAAGCTGAGGTTTTCCCAAGCTGAACTCACTCAATCAGCAGCTATTTATCGAGTGGTTACTCTATGCAGACACTTTCTTAGAGGCTGGGGATACAGCAGAGAACCAAACAGACAAAATTCCTGCCAGAATTCCAGGATTCAAGGAGGAAGGCTGGGTGTAACACTACCCTCTAGCTCCTAAGTGAAATCCACACAGAGCAATAACTTCTTGCACCAACTCCTCTTGCTATGCCTTCAAGCAAGGGAAGAAGAAAAAAATGGAACATACCATTCACAAGTAACCAAGCAGACTCAGCGCTCAAAGTGCAGCGTCACTGCCAGTGAGGCTCCCCTCATTCCAGAATCTACTGGGGAAGCTCATCATATAGCACTCTGCACCCTAAGAGAGCTGAACTCTAAGCCTCTAATACCCTAGGTCTCAGTTGAGCCCCGAGACTAGCATTTGCTTAAATATCAAACCTCTCAAACAGCAAATGCCACTCTTGAGGCCAAAAACAAGACTTAGACCTGGGAGAGGAGGAAGGGGGGGGTGGCAGGTAAAGAACTGGGTAGTTTTCACCATGGTAAAACCTGAGGCTCTTCTCCTTCAGAGCAGAAACCTCTTCTATCATCTAAAGCCTTGAAAAAAAATTTTTTTTTCTTCTAGCAAGATACTGAAAATAGCTTTGCATTTAACATTTAAAATTGTTTTTGATCCCACACTCCTTCAGCTCTGCTCTCTCCTGCAAACTCATTCCATTCCCTAAGGGCACTTGTAAGTCTATTTCAAAAGCAACAAACCAGAGTCACCATTTTTATCCCTAAGAGTTAAAAAGAAAAAACGATTTACATAATTATAGGGAAGATAAGTTGACCAGGAACACAGGAATCTTATCTGGACCGAAAGTTCTAGGACAGAATTTCTTTCAACTGGTCAAGAGAGATAGCAGATCAAAGTCAAGGTTCATACTGAAGGCATTAACTGTTGAGCACTACGCATGGGAACTTAGTGAGTTTCTCATTATTTTGTATTCCACCTGATTCTTCAATAAGAAACTGGAGGTCGCTATTGGAGGGCAGGTGTGAACAATGTATGTATGTTTTCCTGTTACACTGAGAAAACAGGACTTTATAGCCAAGACTTAGCTATGGTTTTTCCTGTGGTCATGTATGGATGTGAGAGTTGGACTGTGAAGAAGGCTGAGTGCTGAAGAATTGATGTTTTTGAACTGTGGTGTTGGAGAAGACTCTTGAGAGTTCCTTGGACTACAAGGAGATCCAACAAGTCCATTCTGAAGGAGATCAGCCCTGGGATTTCTTTGGAGGGAATGATGCTGAAGCTGAAACTCCAGTACTTTGGCCACCTCATGCGAAGAGTTGACTCATTGGTAAAGACTCTGATGCTGGGAGGGAATGGGTGCAGGAGGAGAAGGGGACGACAGAGGATGAGATGGCTGGATGGCATCACTGACTCGATGGTCGTGAATCTGAGTGAACTCCGGGAGTTGGTGATGGACAGGGAGCCCTGGCGTGCTGCGATTCATGGGGTCACAAAGAGTTGGACACGACTGAGCGACTGAACTGACTGACTGACCGACCTGAGAAATAAAAGTTCACTGAGGGCAACTTCACTCAGGAAGCCAGTTGTTGGGCCGAGACTGGAGCCCAGGTCTCTCCCAACTTCCAGCCCACAGTTTCCCATTTTTCACACCACTGTCTCATTTATAACACAAGAAATGAAATCCTAAAGGCACAAAAGTTAAAAAAAAAAAAACAACAAAAAAAAATCCCTTTTATAAAGCTTTTCAGACTAGAAAAATTGCAGGAAAAGTGACTGAGTTCAATGAATCCCATGAATGCTAAGAGTAAATGACCTTTAATGCTATATAAATGGGGGTCTGGCTTTGGAAGGCTTAATTAATGCTGATAATGCTTTAACACTAAATAGTATGGTTTCAGTTATTATAGAATCAGCATTAAAAGGCTTTTAAGGGCTTGCTTGGGAACTAAACCACCATTGAGTTCACTTTTTTCCAAAGAAAAATTTATCCCAAGTTTCTATCAACTGCCTTATAAATGAACTTTTGGAACCAAACCTGTTTTTAAGATGGCTGTGCAGTCTGAAGCTCTGCACTAGATGTAATTAAAACAGTTAACAGTGATAAATGCTAAGAGTATATTTATGAGAAAACTCATCAAACCCTTAATTTGTTTATATGCATGCAATATAATGTTTTATTAAAAGCCTCTGAACAGACTATGGTCAACTGCTATTTATACAATGTATAAGCAAGGGCAAATGCTCCAATTGTCAATGCAAGTATTCACAGGGCCTTTTAGCACTGGGCTAAGGACTGCTGTGGTTGTTGCTTAGTTGATAAGTTGTGTCCAGCTCTTTGCTACCCCATGGGTTGTAGCCCACCAGGCTCTTCTGTCTATGGGATTCTCCAGGCAAAAATACTAGAGTGGGCTGCCACTTTCTTCTCCAGGGGATCTTGCCAACCCAGGGACCAAACCCGCACCTCCCGCATTGGCAGGCGGATTCTTTACCTGAATCACCAGGGAAGCCTGGGCTGAGGACTAGAGGGAGGACAGAACATCTATCCTCAAGGAACTCATCATCCAGTTTCACTGGCCTGTACTTTCCTCAAAAACAATCAAGCTGCTTCTAATCTCAGGGCCTTGGCACTGGCTGTTCCCTCTTCTTGAGATACTTTACCCATATCTTCCTTCAGCTGAGCTCTAACGTCACCTCTTCACCCCAGGACCCAGCTACAGCAACCTCCTTCATCATCACTGCTGTTTTACCCTCTGGGGTTGCTTACCCAGCGTCTATCACTACAAGGAGGTAACATGCTTAGGTATTTTCTACCTGTCTCCTCCCCCTAGGATTCTGTTTTGTTCACTGCTTTATCTTCTACGCCTAAAACGTTACTATGCACATGGTAGGCATCCAAGAAACTTCACTGAATGAGTGAGTATAGGTGCAGGGTGGGGAAGTAAGGACAAGATAATTATTCATGCAACAACTGAAAAATGAGAGCACTGGCCATCCTGATTGAAACTGATATGATCAATATGTTAATTATGTAGTACCAATGCTTCTGAATGAATGGCTGGCAATCAAAAGTAAAAAAGAAAGAAAGAACAAAAATGACAAATGTCATCAGAGGAGGCTTCACAAAGAAGAGAGTCAAGGCAGGCTGGGGTAGAGAGGAGAGGCCTCTCTTAGTCAAGGGAGAATCCAGGAGCAGGAGAGAGTCGGGCACAGGGTGGCCTGGGCAGGGACAAGCAGAACTGCACTGGCAACCTGTACAGGAGTGGAGGCGGGGTGGGGGGGGCGGGCAGGGCTGGGGAGGGGGAGCACGGGCAGACTCTGCAGAGCCCGGAGAACCAGACACCGGGGTGTCGACCACGGACCACTGGCAGCAGGGCTGCTTTTGGGAGGCAAGGCTGGATACATCTTGTGGAAGGAACTGAAGGAAGCAGAAGGTAGAGCAGAAAATTGGTTAGAGGATGACCTTGATGGTCTGAACAGGAAGGGGACAAAAAGAGCCCCTCCCCTCTGCTTAGACATCAGAGAGATGCAAGTGAGCAAGGAGCACTCCCCCAGTTTAAAAAAAAAAAAAAAAAACACCAGACAACTTCCAGAGTATTTCCCAGTAGCATTCCATGGCAGATTTGGGTCAAGTTCCCAAACGTCCTGTCTATACTTGGAGCATTCAAGAAGAGGAACAGAGGTTCAAAATGGTAACTCTGAGGGCAGGGCATGTCTTTCCATACCTTTCATATCTGAGATTAATTACCTTCAGTAAGCCTGTGTTTACTGTCTTTTTATTCTTTGGGGAAAAAAGTAGTATTTAACTTCACTGTGCAGTATATATTTGAACATTATATAACACATTTTTATGTAACAGGTTCTTGACATAAAACAACATTTTCCTTACTATCTAAATGTATTCGGGGAACAACTGGCATTAAAGAAATCTATCTATATATACGTACACATTAAGGCTGTGGACATCTGTCTTTGGGGTAAGGCACTGGGAAGAGGAGGGGAAGGTGAGAGACTTTACAAAAGTTCTCCTCCCGGTGATGGCCACGTCAGGGGGCAGTGTCATGAGTTCTGTTCATCTCTCACAAGCTGCCTGGGGAGGGGCTGACTGAACCACATAAGGCCCATGTCATGGCAATGCCACAGAGAGGCAGGTGGGAAGCAGGAGACACAGAAACGCACACCCAGACGCAAGGAGCATGCCCACAGGTCCTTGCAAGTGCCCCTCAGCAATATCCAAATGTGCACCCCTTGTGCCCCCCTCAGAGGACTTCAGTCCTGTTTAAGAGGAGGCATGCACCACGTTTGTCAACAAGAAGTGAAAGTGGAAAGTGAAAGTGTTCGTTGCCCTGTCATGGTTGACTCTTTACAGTCCCACACACTGTAGCCTGTCGGGCTCTTCTGTCCATGGGATTTCCCAGGCAAGAGTACTGGAGGGGGTTGCCATGCTCTCCTCTAAGGGATCTTCCCGAACCAGGGATCAAACCCAGGTCTCCTACCTTGCCAGCAGATTCTTTACCATCTGAGCCACCAAGAAAGCCCATCAGACCAGTTACCAATTACTGGGGGCCTGCCTGGCTCGACACTGATAGAATCCAGAGGTTTCTCCCAGCAGGCATCCACCACGGCATTGAGAGAGCAGACTCTGACCCTCCCCCTCCCCCTGCCACAAATCCAGCCCAGCCCCATCCCAGCTGGGCAGTTCACAAAACCACCTCACTTGTAAAATAAGGATAATCGCTCTACCTACCTCATGGGGTTATTATGAGGATTGAACAAGTTAATAAACATAAGGTGACTAACATATCTGCTGGCACTCAGAGAATGTTCAATAAACATTAGCTGCCGTTACCATCATTATTATTATTTCTATTTTGCAAATGAGGTAAATCAGACTCAAAGAAGCTAACTAATTTGCCCAGGTCACACATTTCAAACAGCAGTTGAACACATAAACACTTGTAAATGTTTTACTTAGCATATGTACAAAATCTAATGGGTAGAGTATTAACCAGAATATTAAATTAGACAGACCATCCATCCCCTTCTTTAACCAGGCTGGCTAAACATGAGTTTATCCTATTTAAAAGGACAGCATGTACTAATGTAAAAATCATTTCCCATCATATGCCAGCACTCCACGTTCTCCTGAAGCAAAGATGACTAAAGCTTATCCAATTTCATCTCCCCAACTGTAGTTCCCCAACTCAATCCTTCCTTCCACTTGGACTAAATTACTCATGGCCACGTCCACTCGTGCCCCTGTTTCACTCCCTCATCTCACGCCCCACCTCTCCACAAGTGGACCTCCTTCCCTCCTGTGCGTAGTCCCTGAGTGCCTACCCCACCCCATCTCCTCCTCCTCCTCAAGATCATTCACTGGGATTGGACAAACATGTCCTGATGCTCCCTGAGCCTCTAATTTGGGGAAACCAAGATTAATGCCCCAAAAGTGATTGGCCTGGAACCAAGATATTCCCAGAGACAGGCCAACACGATATGGGACGCAGCAGTACCTAAAATAATTAGCGCTAGCTAGATCAAGGGCTGGGGAGACACTGCTGCCCAGCAAGAGAGGAGGAAAAACAAAATGAAGGATAGCTCCAGGAGGACTGAGCATTTGAGCTGGAACTTAAAGAAGCGTAGGATTTAGATGAGGGAAGTTTGAGGCACAGAACAGGCCAAGGGCTGGTCCAGGGAGTGGACAGTCCCATGCACACTGCCAGGCGGGCTGGGTATGGCAAAGGGAAGAAGGAGCAGCCAAACTGATAGCTAATATCCGTGAATGTTCACTATGATTCATGAAGCGCTTTATGTATTTTTCATTCTTTAACTCATTGAATCCATACTGCACTCTGAGGTAAGGACTAGAAAGTGAAAGTGAAGTCTCAGTCCTGTCTGACTCTTTGTGACCCCGTGGACTGCCAGGCTCCTCTGTCCGTGGGATTTTCCAGGCAGGAATACTGGAGTGGGTGACCATTTCCTTCTCCAGGGGATCTTCCTGACCCAGGGATTAAACCTGGGTCTCCAGCACTGCAGGCACACTCTCTACCAGCTGAGTCACCAGGGAAGCCCAAGGACTAGAGTAATTCCCATCTTACTGATGAGGACACCAAGACAGAGAGCAAAGCAACTTGACCACAAGTCATAAAACCAGTAAGGATATAAAATCTGGCTCCAAAGTCTGCACTTTTAGCCACCCAACCAAAGTCCCTTTCAGGACAGCCTGATGGTGAAGGGGTACAGCTATCCTGAGGATGAATGAGACCATGTTTGCAAGTTGTTTGCAACCTGTTACACCAAGGGCACCGATGCTGGCAACAGGCTGCAGTTAATATCCACAATGGACCTGCTAGCAGCTGAAGCAGGAGAGACAAATCAGGACAAGAAACAGGACCCAAGCCAACAAAGACAGTGTGAAGAGCAGAGACCTGGACAGACACCTACCTTTAGGGTGTGTAAGAAGAAAACCCAGAGGCTGAGGGAGAAGGGGATTTCAGGAAGGAAGAAAAGACAAGTGGGTAAAAGCTGCAAAAGGGCCAAGATCAACAACTGAGGACTAGAATGGGTGCCTGGAATTCAAGACTTCAAAGTTTTTGGAGATATTTGAGAAGAAATAAGAAGGATGGTAGAGAAAGAAGCCAGAGGGCAGGAGCTGAGGATGGAGCAGATGAGAGAGTCAAGGGGGTCAATGTTCACAGCCCTGGGAGCAGCTGCTGGGCAGGGAGGGGAGAGAGAGACAGAGGGACCCAGGAGCACAAGCGCACACATGTGAAAGCTGCCTGCTGCACAGCGGCGCACAGTAGGCCTGTTTCTTCCTCTTCCATCCTTCCCTCATCAGTCAAGACAAGGGCTTTTCTGGGGTTGGTGAGGAGGCTCAGAGAAAGAAGCAGAAAGCAAATTCTAGTGACAGCACCGTGGCAGTGCTAGGAGGGGAGTGCAGCAGGCACTGAGGGGGGCTTCCTGTGCGCCTGGCATCTCACACGTCATCATCTCCCCTGATCTTGGGACTCCAACGGGCAAGCACCTTCACTACACCGCTGAGGCAGAGCCTGCGGTCGGAGGAGTCCAGCACTTGTCCAAGGACACACCATCCAACCCAAGTCCTAGGTCCTGCTACCAGAGACCAGGCTCCTGCCCAGAAGCTCCAAGAGGGAACAGGAAAGAAATCCACTTGCTTTTTCCAAACTAAGAGGTGAGGAGGAGAGGTGAGGGAAAGAGACAAGACATTTTGGGCAGAAAGGAAGAGAAGCTGAGGGTGCTTAAGTCAGAGCAGGTCTTGTTTAGAGAGAGGAGGAGGAAAGCCACGGTGGACGTTAGGAGTAAGTCTGAGTGTTATGATGAAGCGGCAATGAGCAGAGAAAAGACTCTGGAGAAGGGTGACATGCCTGCATTTCCAGGCTTTCAATTAAACCTCAAGGTTTAAAAAGAAAGTAAACAATTACTTCCCTTCATTTGCTACCATGATGTTAATTCAAATCACTGCCTGTGACTGTAATATCATTTGGGGCAGAAAATGTTCCTTTAATATTTGACTTTCTCCAACCACCATGGGAGCTGATGATAGAATCACAAATAGAAGAAAGCCCACAAAAGGAAGGCAATCCTTATACCAAAGAGAGATACTGAATATTTAGCTTTTACATATTCATATGCATTCTGTTAACGAGTCTTTCTACAGTGCCTGTCCCTTGTTTAGTATATATAAATGGCATATAGATCATTGGTATGAAGTGATAAATCTGAAAGTAGGGCCACTTCCTTTTCCTCTCTTTGGTAGGCAAACCTCTTCTGCAAATAGCTGACAAACTCCTGAATAGTCATCATTTTATAAATCATTTGAAATGGATTCTTTAAAACACCATCTGTTGATCTGTTTAAGTTTCCTATGAAAATAGGACGTCAGCTCAGATATTCTGGAGGTTCCAGCAGGTAAATACCAACCTGAATTCAGCCATATTAAATATTTAGAGAAGCACAGAACTTTAGAGCAGAAGGAACTGTTGAGATCACCTCGTTCTGCTGCCTTAGTTTCCATCTGAGGCAAGTAGAACCCAGAAGGGTTCTGTGACTTGCCCCAAGTGGCACAGCCATGAAAACCCAAGTCTGGGCTGGAACCAGGAGATTCTAACTCCCAGGCTAGCACTCTTCCACCACCCCTGCTCTTTTCTCTCTCCTTCTATCTAAACCTTAGGGGTTGGAATAAGGTATACATTTAACTATAGTTTTAACCTATTTATATTATTCACCAGCTACATCTACAATCAAAACAAAAAATACGTCTACATATTCAGCTTTAGATATACAGGCAATTTCAAACCCTGCCCAGGAAATTTTAAAGCCTTCCAAGTATGTTCAACAAAGTGTTTTAAAGACTTAGCAATAAAGTGAACTCAGCAATAGATCATGGAGTGAATGACTGAACTTTGTATTAAGAAAACATTTTGGAGTTTCATTGATATGGAAATCGAAATTAACAGCAGTGATTTTTTTTTTCTTTTTCTAAGTCTTGCAAGCACGGAGAGCATGAGATTATTCAAAACTGCTCTGGAGCAGCAAAGATTATTTTAAGCTCATGATTCAACCAGCACATTAATTAAAAACTCTACCAACTCAAATCGAAAGATCCTGATATCAATGGGACAAGAAGAATTAAAATAATAGTTGTCACATAAAAATAGATTAAAAGAGGGAACAGCGGCGGATGTCAGAAGGACAAATGACAAGCAAGCGATGTGGGAAACTAGATGCAGCTAATGGGCAGCTTTTACGGATTTTTTTTTTAAAAAACGAAGATCCTAGAAATACACGTACAGTCAAGAAATGCTTCTTTGAATCTTGTTTCTGGAAGCTAAGTGATAAAACTTGGCTAATAATTACTTGCCGAGGAGTAGCTATGCAAGCAGGGAGAGGAGACCACAACCGCGGAAAGAGACAAAACAGGGCTAGGTGATCGGAAGGGGCGAAAGCAGGGGAGGGAACAGGGCACTGAGAAACGTGAGGTGAGAGGGCACAGCCTGGTACTCCACCGGCCAGCACCAACTGAACAACAGACGCCTATGACCAGTAGAGCCCTTCCTTTCCCCGCGTCTGCCCTCGGCTCTGCAGCCGGCTCCCACGACCCGTCGGGGTGACTGACTTGATCCCCACAAGGTCGGCATTAATTTCTATTCTTCCACTTATTCCTCCGAGCAAACGAGAGCTCTCTAGGCTGTCAACGCCCGACAATCTCGAGCGGGAAGCTTTTTCTTTGACATCTGTCA
>SJYQ01093898.1:931264-947541 GCA_006410935.1 Redunca redunca | reverse complement strand
TCCCTCTTCCTTTGCAAGGGGCCAGGTCTGGCTCTCAGCTTCCCTGGTGGCTCAGTGGTTAAAAATCGGCCTGCAATGCAGGAGGTGCGGGATCGATCCTTGGGCTGGGAAATCCTTGGATCCTTGGATCCCCTAGAGGAGGAGATGGCAACCAACTCCAGTATTCTTTCAGGGAAAATCCCATGGCCAGAAGAGCCTGGTGGGCTACAGTCCCCGGGGTCGCAAAGAGTCAGCCACGACTGCAGCGGCTGAGCATGCTCACAGGCAGGCCTGTCTCAGCAGCCCGCCCTCCCCTCCGCCCATCACCCTTGCTTCCGGGGTGCAGACTTTGCCGTGTTTTTCCCAGTAAGTGTCCTGTCCCGTTAGCCTCTGTCCCTGACAGTGTTGGTATATTTTGGGTTTTCTGGTATTGCTATTTTTGTGCGATCGTCTGTCATCTTTTACATTGTTTTTCTTTGTATTGGCCAGTTCTGACTTCTTTTGCGTCTTTCCTTTGGGCTTATTGAGGAAGCTGCTGGAGTGCTTCATGGGGACTGTGTCTGCCTGGTGGGAGTGTGCTTTGAGGGCATCTACAGAGCCAGTGCTTGGCTTCACCTTTTCTTCCTTGTGACGGGTTGAGCTAGAGCACCCTGGGCTGAGGGTCTGGGAGCTGCACGGGCCTAGGCAGAGCTAATGGGTTGTTTTGAATCCTTGGTAGCAGAGAAGCTGCTTAATTTGGTGTCATAGTTCTCCAGAGCTGGACTGTTTAGGTCCCTAGTCTTATCAACAATGACAGTAATTTACAAGTGTCAGACCCTTTCCTATAAGCCAAATTAGAATCGAGTTCAGTTCTGTCTGGGAAATAAGTTAACAGGCTATTATCTGCAGTAGCCTTTTTTTTTTTTTAATAAACATAGCCCCAGGTTATCTTTTCCTTACCATTTGGTACATTCTAAGTCTCCCTCCTCTTTAGGAGGTGGTTTACTCCAGCAAATCTGTTGCCCTCCCCAAAGCAGAAAACAGAAATCCAAAAGGTTCCTTAAACACCAGCATCTTTGCGCCAGTCTCCCCGTCCTTCCGTCAGAGCAGACAGTCACGTTTCACTGTGGCATTCTCGCATGTGACTTGGCTTACTTCCGTGTCAGTCTTTTGACTGAATTGATTTAAATGGAATTTAGCTGCTCTGCGCAGGTATATGCCTTTTCCTTTCCCTTTTTTGGCTTGTTGATCTTTCATTAGAACTGCTTAGTCTTCCTAGCGCTGCCCCAGACCTTTCTTGCTCACACACCTGTCTCTGTCAGTGTTGCACACACACAGATCAGCGCGTGTGGTTCATTTATCCCTGTTTTAATGAAAAGAACCTGACTGTAAGGATGGGAAATATTACGTTCGAATCTGGAAAACAACAACAACTTCTCAGCAACTCAACGCCACTCCGAAGCCAAGTGCCTGTTTTGGGGGTTGGGTGCGCACACTGCCAGTGGCTTAAGAGGCTTGAGGTGTGGCCCGCAGTGTCCTGAGTGTGATGCCCCACTTGTCTTTTTGTCTTTTTTCTAGCGCTACTGTCTAAGAACTGGAGCTACAGGGCTTGAAATTCCCACTGAAAAGTACTGAAATGTTGGGCCCTTCACTGCTTCCTCCTCAGGATCCCAGAGGCAACATGGCGTATTAAGCCTGACACTTGGCAGGTCCTGTACATTTTGCAGGAGCACTGGCCGAGGCCCTTCCGCTCCTCTGAACTCTGGGTTGGCCATTGCTTTCCCGCTGTTGTCTCTCTCCCCTCTGTATTCCTGTCTGTTTTCACTTCTAGTCCCACCCCCTTAGCCAGTGCGATTGACTCACATGGGTGAATGAAACCATCGCACACTCTCTTCCTCTCCTGTCTGCCGATGTTACTTTGAGCTGGAATGTTTTAACCTGAACGGTTCGCATGGGTTTATAGTTTCCCACGGGCTTCCCTGGTAGCTCAGTCAGTGAAGAATCTGTCTGCAGTGCAGGAGACCCGGGTTCGATCCCTGGGTTGGGAAGATCCCCTGGAGAGGGAAATGGCAACCCACTCCAGTATCCTTGCCTGGAAAATCTCATGGACAGAAGAGCCTGGTGGGCTGCAGTCCGTGGGGTGGCAAAGAGTCAGACACGACTAACACTTACTTACTTACAGTTTCCCACGCTGCTTTTCGAACCTTTCAGATGTCACATCACCTTCACGGTCAGCATTGGCTCAGGTTACCCTGCAGACACACCTCCATTAGGACAGTTAGCAATCCTGGACCTCATAGCCCGAGGGGTACAGAGCAGGTGCTCATCCAGGGCAGACAAGTCCTCCCGACCAAGAACACGTGAAAGAAGTTGGCCTGCGGCTGACTCAGTACACCAGCCACTTCAAGTGTGGGGAAAGGTCTTTATACAAAGTCCTGGCTGGCGACGATCTGGCCTCAAGGAGAACGAAGGAGCTGGTGGCTAGCATCGCAGACTGCTTTGGTTAGAGTGGGGGCCGTTTAACGGCATGAGTCTTCAGCAAGCAGGTGAAGCCCTGCAGGCAGGACAAGGGTGGCTGGGGCAGTGCCTCAGCCGGGGTTTCGTGAGCACAAACGCCGGCCCCTGGGGGCTGTCAGCAGTGGCACCTAACTTCCGTGGCCCTGGCTCCTCATCTCTAAAATGACTTGGTGAGTTTCACATTTGGCCATTTTTGACTGCATGAGATAGATCAGGCATGACCCTTCTTAAAAGTATTCCCCACAAGATATATGGCCAGGATATATCTCTCAGGGCAGCAAAATACCATTAAAAGTCATAACTGCTGCTGTACAACTTTTGTCTTTTAGTAGAAATTTCTACTCCTTGACTGACCTGTATTTGGTACATCTTTGATTTTTTTTTTTCCAAGTAGATTTTGTTTTCCTCCTTTCAAACAGAATGGTTAATGTTTGACTTGCTTTTCCATAAGTGTCCTGGGAATTATTTTCTACCCATTACTTCCTCCTGGTTTATTTCAAGCATGCTCTTAAGGGGTGAGGACACAGATGAGTTCACGGGGACCTTGGCCTTATAGACCTGTGGCGACTGACAGAGTGAGCTCGTCTCTGAGCAGCTGTCCTCAGTCAGCACCAAGCCTGTAGACACATAGCTAGGCTCGTTGGCTGAGCGCTTAGATCCTAATAAACCGCTTGGAGAGTCTCAGAGTCCACTGCAGAGGACCAGACCACGCGGCTGTGTGTTTTGTTATCGTGATTTCAATTTGTGTACTGTGTCCAAAGTTACATTTTTAAAGGCGTCGATGCTCTTTGTAAAGAGATTGGTTGTAAGCACATTAAAGGCCGTTCGAGTGTTGTTCTCTGGTCGCGTGTCTTCCTTATCCTGTTTCAGCCCAGTTTTGTTTGAAAGTCTCTACAGCAACTCTTACATAATACCTGTTGCTGAAAGGAAAGCTGAACAGCCCTCTCTGCTAACCTGTGAGCTTATTCTGACCCCTTCCCCCTTCGGCCGTAACTCGTCTTCCTCTTTGTGACCTGTCCCTTTGCATTCCCCACCCCTACCCCTCAGGGTTCCTGCGACAGGAAGCCAGACTCGCTGGGGTCCTGTCGGCATCGGTGGTAGAGTCCTGTTTTAGAAATTTAAACTGAAATTTTAGAGACGCTTGTTGATTGACCTAATAGTGACAGTAACGCCCGTTACATGTGAACAGGAATACCGTTTTTTTTGAAAGACACCTGTCCGTGAAGAGTTTTTTGACTCTGCAGTCGCGTGACTCGGTAGCAGGCTTTCTGAGCTGCGTAAGGTTGGAGGACGACGGCGAAGTGGTCGTGCTGCTGAGTGTTTTCAGGGGGACAGCCGTGGTCCTCCCATCCTGAGAGGAGAGTCCCCAACTCCCATCCCCAGAACACCAAAGCCTCTGTGTGGAGGCTGAGTTCTGAACTCGGGCTCACTGGGGGCCTCCCGTGCCCCTTCTCCCATCGTCGTCTTGCCGGTTTTTCCCGATGCAACCGCAAGCTGGCCTCCAGGGACACTCGGAGAGGGCTCCAAGGAGTGCTTGGAAATCTGTTTTGATGGGACTTCCCTGGTGGTCTGGTGGTTAGGACTCTGTGCTTCCACTGCAGGGCAGTCCCTGGTCAAGGAACTCAGATCTCTCACGCCTCTGGGTGGGGCCGAAGAGAACAGCTTCTGGAAAACTCTCCTGTAATTATTTTCTTGTTAGTTGTTCAGTTGCTAAGTCACGTCTGGGTCTTTGTGACTCCATCGACTACAGCACGCCAGGCTTCCCTGTCTTTCACTGTGTCCCGGAGTTTGCTCAGCCTCATGCCATCCAACCATCTCACCCTCTGTCGTCCCCTTCTCCTGCCTTCAGTCTTTCCCAGCATCAGGGTCTTTTCCGGTGAGTGGGTTCTTCGCGCCATGTGGCCAGAGTATTGGAGCCTCAGCTTCAGCATCAGTTCTTCCAATGAATATTCGGGGTTGATTTCCTTTAGGATTGACTGGTTTGATCTCCTTGCTGTCCAAGGGACTCTCTACAAGTTCTTTTGTTGGGAATGGGAATTCTGCATCATCACTGCTTGGGGTCCAAGTGTCCAGGAAGATGGCGGCTCTGCAGAGAGGACGGTCGGATTGGAAGGACGTGGGGTCTGGAGGTGCCAGGAGCGCACTGTCCTCAGGGAGTAAGACTCCCTAGGCCGTCCCCTCTCTAGCGCCGGCTCCTGTCCTGTGCTGCAAGCTGGACACTTGGTGGTCACAGAGCGCCTCCCACCAGAGACCCGCTGCTCTTGAGAGGGCAGCACTGCCCTCTTCACGGACAGGTGCACCCTCAGCACTGCAGCCGTGGGGCCAGGTGCGCCCTGTGGTGCTGCCCGTGGTGCTGTGCACTCAGGGGCTCCCCCGGGATCCTCGGGCAGCCCCACGAGGTGCCAGCAGCCCCCGTCTCTGGCGGCGACAAGCAGAAAGGCCTCTTGATGTGGCCCAGTGTCTCCTGGAGGCAAAACGGCCCCGTGCCGCAGCTTCTGCCCTAGAAAGCTCTCCGCACAGGTCATGCGCGCTCGCTTGTGAGTCGTGACGGGCACACTGATGGGAAGAGCCGTGCTCAGACAGAGGGCACCCGTGCCCCTTCACACCCTTCAGAATTCGTGCGGGTCCCAGAGAGCTCTGACTGAGGTGGGCTGTAGCTACGTATTTCGTATCAGAAACTAAAAGAGAAAATTTTCTGTTATGCATTAATTTATTTAATACCTCTACCACACCTATGACGTGTTGACATAAATAGAATATTTTTCATGAGGGATGACTATTGACAAAAGTTTACTAGGAAAAATGGCATTGCTCTGTGTTTCTGCAAATCCCTGTAATATCTGGCTTAACTGAAGATAGCTGGTCTCCTGAATCTGCGCCTGCATTCTGTCGGTTTTGATATCATGTGTCCGGTAGCCTGTGAGAAATCAGCAAAATGATGGTTATAAAGACAAAGCATGTCTCAGTGTTACCATAAAAGCAGGAGATCCCCCTCCCCAGGGGCCTCAGGGAGGCCACTCAGAGACCCGTTGTTCAGACGACTCCTCTCATCCCTTTCCTGCTTTCCTCTTTGTTTCTCCGACTCAAGTTCATTTGTTCTGAAATTTAGAGGAAACTTTTTCTCACCATCCTGGAACATGTCTTTTCCCCATCGTTTCAATTGCATAGCAGTTATTTGCTCTGCCAATTATTTACCATGTATAGTGCCTCGGACAACTTTAATCTACCTGAGATTTACCTCCCAACTAGACCAAGACCTTGAGGACAGCACTTTGACTGGGTTCTTCTTCGCACTCGCCAAATGTGTTAGGACCTGGAGTCAAGAAGTGCTTGGTGGTGGACTTTGAAAGTGTTCAGGAAGGAAGAGAGCTTCAAATCAATCCCCTGGCTGTTTTCTTTCTGATTCTGTAAATTTGAAAGAAAAAACTCTCTCTTGTTAAGAGGCTTGTTTATGTATCGCCTCCTTGATCGTCTAAGGAAATTTTAATGCAGAATTTTCATTCAGTGTAATTTGTTTCAAATAAATAGCATTATATTAGAGCAGAAGATTGGGCCTGACGGCTCAGCAGTAAAGAGTCCTGCAACACAGGAGCCACAGGAGACACGGGTTCAAACCCTGGGCTGGAAAGATGCCCTGGAGGAGGGCATGGCAACCCACCCCAGTTTTCTTGCCTGGAGAATGCCATGGACAGATAAGCTGGCATGCTCCAGTCCATGGGGTTGCAAAGAGTCAGACACGATGGAAGCACCTCAGCACGCACCCACAAATCTGAAGCTTATCGTCCTAGATGTTTTTTCTGATGTTTCTAAAGATTTTTGTAAAAGGTTTGGTTGGCCCTTGGATAACATGGGGGTTGGGTGTCAACCATTTGCACAGTCAGAAATCCCAGCATAACTTAGAGTTGGCCCTTCGTATCCGCAAATCTTGGGTGCTTTATCATTCTTATTTTGAATTTATTTTGGGAATATTTCTCAGTAGAGCATACGTATTTTATAAGTGGTGTGTGTACATATATAGAAAGAGAGACAAAAGTTTGAGTGTGTCTTGTCCTGTTAAGGCGCTGGGGAAGATAAGAGGGAGGCCCACGTCATCACCCACGAAGCGTGTTTTCTGTTATTTGTGAAGGGTCACAGCTGTTGCTCTCAGACATTGAGTAGATTTGGGGGTAACTTGGCCCCTGTCGTTCGCACTCAGCAGCTGCTGAATGGATGGGTCGAGGTGGGGCACGTTCTTGTAAAGAGCTCCCTGCAGCCATGGGCGAGAAAGCAGAGGGTTTAAAGCAGACCCAGGAGCCCCTGAGCGCACGTGGGACGCAGGGTGTGGTGGTAGACATGGGGAGTGCCTCGCGGGTAAAGCCAGCGGAGAAGGTTCGTGAGCACCCCTCTTCTCTTCAGCAAAAGCTCCACTGCCTGACAAGGAAGCCTGGAACTGACTTGTATGAGATAACGGGAAGCATCCCTGTTCGTGGGAGCTCCTGGGTCAGCCTTCTCCCAGCGAGTGCGGGCCTGGAGCCCTGCCCGCAGCGGTGGCGAGGTCACCGCCCCCGGCCAGGGGCGCAGGGTGAGTCAGTCTGCAGCAGCATGAATCACGGGGATCTTTTCCTAAGTCACAGGGAAAATTCCTCTGAAAGATGGCAACTCTCACAGCGTCTCCGGTGTTTCCTTAAGTACTGGGCACCTGCCCAGGTCGGGACACGATGCTGTCTGGCTTGGCCCAGCGTTCTGGTAACAGCCTGGCGTCTTCCTGTCAGCCGGTGGTGTTAAGCCAAGTCTCCCCAGGCCTTGCTTGTAGGTCAGCTTCCAGAACAGCAGCTGCTGAGACGTGCTGCTTCCCAAACCCCGGGCTCGGCATCATCTTCGTTTTCTCCACCTGAGGGCGGGAGAGAGCCGGCCTAGAAGGAAACGCTGCAAGAGGGAGGAAGAAAAGCTCCTCATTGGAGGACTTCACGTTTTCCTCTATCGTGGTGGAAGTGTTGGTTGCTCAGTCGTGTCCGACTCTTTGCAACCCCATGGACTATAGCCCGCCAAGATCCTCCATCCATGGGATTCTCCAGGCAGGAATACTGGAGTAGGGTGCCATTTCCTTCTCCAGGGGGGTCTTCCTGACCCAGGGATGGAACTTAGGTTTCCTACATTGCCAGCAGATTCTTTAAGTGGTTTGGGTGTTTTTTTTTTAATATTGATTTATTTGACTCCAGCAGCTTTAGTTGCCGCATGTGAGAGCTTCCCTGCATGTGTGGGATCTAAGTCCCTGACCAGGCACCAGACCCATGCCCCCCTGCACTGGGAGTGCAGAGTCTTAGCCACTGGACCACCAGGGAAGCCTGTATGTGTTTTTTAAAAATGAGCTTGAGCAAGGCTCTAGAGGGGCATTGTGTGTGTGCTAAGTCACTTTCGTCATGTCTAGCTCTTTTGCGACCCCATGGGCTGTAGCCCACCAGGCTCCTCTGTCCATGAGTCTCCAGGCAAGAATACTGGAGTGTGTTGCCGTTTCCTTCTCCAGGGCATCCTCCCGGCCCAGGGACCTAACCCATATCTATTTCGCCCCCTGCGTTGGCAGGTGTGTTCTTTTACCACTAGCGCCACCAAAGGGGCGCTAGTTCTGACCTAAAGCTGGTTTTGCCCAGTGGGAGTAGCAGTGTGTCTGGCACCGCTAAGATGTGAGACCTGCGCCACCCAAGAGTTAGCTAGCTGTTTGACACACGTGGCTAAGTTTAACTTAACAGAAAATAAATCAGATTGGGAAGTTCAGTTCCTCGGTCACACCAGCCGCATTCCACATGCTCAGCGGCCACATCTGGCCCGGGTCCCCTGCTAGACAGCACACAGGGAGTGGTTCCCACTTTGCAGGAAGTTCTACTGGACGGAGCGGCCTCAGACCCCAGCAGGAGCTTTCAAAATAATTCCAGTGTGAGCGCTTTGAACTTGTTAGCTGTCACTCTTCTTAATATAAAGGATCAAACCTAGGATTAAATTTAAGAGATAAGAAGACATATAAACTGGCCAAAAGAGCAAATGGGTAAAATGAGAGAACAGAGGCAGGTGACAAGGGGATGTGAGGTGGGAAAGAGGCCCCGCTTACCTTCTAAAGCCCCACCCCTGATACTCAGCCCAAGGCCATGCCCTCCCCATCGGAGTTGACCCAGGGCAGCCGCGAGGGAAACAGCAGCCTTGTGTCCTTCTCATCCTTCTCTTTAGACATTTATCTTTATTTGCGGGTTGGGGGTGGCGGGGATCAAAACACACTTGGTTTTGAAAACAAGAGTCCAAAATCCGCAGTTTCGCGTTTTCCTTGATCTACTCTGAGCCCTGCATCCTAGAGCAGGGCTGGTCTGGTTCCTTCCAGACCTATCTGGCGGGCGCAGTGCTGCATGCTGAGAGGGAGGGCCCCGGCTCTGAAGGGCGAGGCCTTTCTGCTTGCGGGGTGAGCCTCCTCTCTCCCAGAGTCATCTTCCTCCCCTCAGCTAGCATTCTCTTGGTCTCTTCTCTCTTTCCTTCCTTCCTGACACATTGTCTTATTTTATTCAAATACCAGTCTGCTCACACATGGTCCAGGAACACCCACATAATTGTTGTGGTTCAGTTGCTCAGTCGGGTCTGACTGCGACCCCAGGACTGCAGCACACCAGGCTGCTGTGTCCTTCACCATCTCCTGGCGTTTGTTCAAACTCATGTCCTTTGAATCGGTGATACCATCCAGCCATCTCATCCTCTGTCGTTCCCTTCTCCTCTTGCCTTCAGTCTTTCCTAGCATCAGGGTCTTTTCCAATGTGTCAGCTCTTCACAAAAGGTGGCCAAAGTATTGGAGCTTCAAATTCAGCATCAGTCCTTCCAATGAATATTCAGGACTGATTTCCTTTAAGATTGACTTGTTTGATCTCCTTGCTATCCAAGGGGCTCTCAAGAATCTTCCTCAGCACTACATTTCAGAAGCATCAGTTCTTCGGCTCTCAGCCTTATTTATGGTCCAACTCTCACATCCATACATGACTGCTGGAAAAACCATAGTTTTGACTATATGGACCTTTGTCAGCAAAGTGATATCTCTGCTTTTTAATGCGCTGTCTAGGTTTGTCATAGCTTTTCTTCAAAGAAGCAAATGTCTGTTAATTTCATGGCTGCAGTTACCATCCGCAGTGATTTTGGCGCCCAAGAAAATAAAGTCTCTCACTGTTTCTATTGTTTCCTCATCTGTTTGCCATGAAATGATGCGACCAGATGCCGTGATCTTAGTTTTTTCATTGTTGAGTTTTAAGCCAGCTTTTTCACTCTCCTCTTTAACCTTCATTAAGAGGCTCTTTAGTTCCTCTTCACTTTCTGCCATTACAGTGATATCATCTGCATATCTGAGGTTGTTGATATTTCTCCCTGCAGTCTTGATTCCAGCTTGTGCTTCATCCAGCCCAGGATTTCGCATGATGTACTCTGTATATAAGTTAAATAAGCAGTGTGACAGTATACAGCCTTGACGTATTCCTTTCCCAATTTGGAAAAGGACATTGTTCTATGTCTGGTTCCAACTGTTGTTTCTTGACCTGCATACAGGTTTCTCAGTAAACAGGTAAGGTGGTCAGGTATTCCCATCTCTTTAAGAATTTTCTATAACTTGTTGTGATCCACACAGTCAAAGGCTTTAGCATAGTCAATGAAACAGATGTAGACATTTTTCTGGAATTCTTTTGCTTCTTCTGTGATCCAGTGGATGCTGGCAATTTGATCTCTGGTTCTTCTGCCTTTTCTAAATCCAGCTTGTATATCTGGAGGTTCTCAGCTCACATGCTGTTGAAGCCTCTCTTGGAGGATTTTGAGCACTACCTTGTTAGCATGTGAAATGAGCACAATTGTATGGTAGTTTGAACACTGATATAATAAAGCAGGTATAATCACATATGAAAGGTTGGTCTTCAGACATCATAACCAGTGATGCCACGCTTGCCCACAGTCTCCCCTACATAAAGCCATAGTCGCGCCTTGGTGGCCACTAAGCCGTTCAACAGAGCTTCCTTAACTACACTGTCTGAAGCTGCCAGTCTTAGCACTGTGGACAGTGTCTTTCAAGCTCTGAATAGCTGTAGAGATCTCAGCAGGAGATGGAGGAACCAGCTCAACCTTGGCATAGCACCCAAGCATGGCCACTCCAGGCTTCGAGTAAGTCACAGCAGCGTTGACCACGCCGCAGCCTACCCGCAAGGTTCCTGACAAACTGGGCTGCCGTTCTCTGGTGGAAAGTCCATCGCGCCGCCTGGCCAGCCGAATGGCCGTCGTGTTTTACGTTGCACTCAGTCACCCAGCAGGCACGTTCTGAGGCCCCTCTGTGTGCTGAGCACCACCGCAGGTGCTGGGGATTCGACGCGGGGCACAGCAGGGCCCCTGCACGCATGCAGTTTGCTTCCAGTGAGTGCCGTGTACTCTGTCGTATCTAAGGGGCAGCGGTCACACTGGTGTGGGACCACCTCGTGCTGGGCAGAGCTGCGGTCCCGGGCTCCCGGTGGTCCTCGTGACACCGAATCCAGGCATGTCACATGTCCAGACACCCCTGGTGGGCAGGACCACCTCTGGCTGCCCTGCGCTGGAAGCCAGGAGGCTGTTGCAGGTGGTCAGGGACAGTCTCCCCAGGAAGACGAGGGCAAAAGTGAGACCTGAGGGTGGAAAAGGAGCCAGAGATGCAGAGATCTGGGAAAGGATGCTCCAGCTAGAGGAAGCAGCTAATATAAAGGCCCAGGCAGGAGGGAGCTGAAAGAAGGCCAGCCGGGCTGGAGAGAAGCGAGACGCGTCGAGGAGGAGTTTGGAGAGACGGTGCACAGGCCATGCCCAGCAGGCTCTCAGGCTCATCTGCGGCATCTTGGATTCTTATTCTAAGATGACGGGGTGAGCAGGGACATGAGATGATCTGACCTAAGTGGTTCTAAAGACCTCTGCACCTGCTGGGTAGGAACCAGAGGGGCAAGAGTGGGAACAGGGAGGCGCGTTTCAGGTCAAAGACCCAGCCCCTCAGATGCCGGGGTTCCTCGTCCACACTGGGAGGGTGAGGCTGGGCCCGGCTGGCCGTGGGCACTGCAGTTGGGTGGGCTTGTCAGCTGACCTCTGGCTTTACAGGCCTGAGCTGAGAGCTGACTCTTGTGGCTTCTGACCCCTGAAGGCAGAATGCAGACAGCCGTGCTCTGCAGGCCGGCTCCTACCCTCGGCACCTTCGTTTTTTTCCTGGACAGCCTGGTTTCTTCGGAGGATGCCTTTCCTACCTCACAGACAGCCAGTTCTCCAGCGTCACGCACACATGGTTCAGTACCTGTGGATGGTCAGTGCTCAGTCCAAACAGTAATCTCCTTTTCAGCCCCGTATCTCTTCTTCTAAGGTCTGCGCAGCATGTGGCATCTTAGTTCTGCCCCAGGGATCGAGCCTGTGCTCCCTGCGTTGGACACAGAGTGTTAACCACTGGACCTCCAGGGAAGTCCCTTCAGCCCCAAGCTTCACTCCTGCACACACTGTGCCCAGAATTTCTGAGTCGGGGGCTCTGTGGAAGCAGGTCAGCTGCCTTTTCCCGCCAGCCTCACCCGCTGTGTGGCTTCCAGGGCGAAGCTGCCCGGGCCTCACTTCGTTGGCCTCACCCCTCCGTCTGCTTTCTACTCTTGAGACTTCTGGGGAACGCTGTCTTGTCCTTAGAGGCACCAGTGCCTCCTCGTGCAGATCTTGTGGTTGGAGGTTGTAACTTTCCATGCCTTCATTATCACTTGCTTAAGACTTACACCGTTAAGTGTGAGTGCAGGCCTGGCCTCGATCAGGAAACTCTCTTCTGTTCTTTGTTCTCACTGCTCAGCCAGGGGTTGTTGGCAGCCACTCGTTTCTAACGTTGCAGCGAGTGAGCAGCCATGGCCAGTAGGCAATAAACGGGTGCGGTTGTGTTCCAATAAGACTTTGTTTGCAAAAACAGGTAGGGGCCCAGATTTGGCCCATGGGCCATAACTCACTGATCCCTGGCTTAGTGGACTCCAAATCACATTCAGTACTTAAGAGAAACCCTTTGGTGAGAGGCTGGGCACTGATGCTGCCTTGGGAGTTTCTGGGCTCTGCTCTGAAACCTGTGGAGACTGTGCTCTGTGAAAGAGCTATGCCTTTGTCTTTGACCCCACTCCCCACCTAGATGCCGTTGAGAGGCCAGTGACTTGGCCTGGCTCAAATGAGCTATAAATGTCTTTCCGGTAACTGTGAATTTTTCGAATTGCACTGTTTGAATGGCAGGAAAGAGGTGCTTGTTTAGTAGTGACCCCCTGTATGGGGAAACATCTAGGAATGAGGCTTTATCACAAATCCAGTTGTCTGTTTTGCTGTTTGAATGAAATATCTCAGAATACTGAGAAGCTGACAAATACCCATATATCTGCTGTCCACATTTTTTTTCACTCTGAGTTTATGGGGGTGCAGTTGCCTGGTTGCATAGGAAGTTGGGGATTTGGGCATACTTCTGGGTCCAGAGACCTTCAGGCTTGATGCACCCCATGTTAGAAACTGCCGGGGACTGCTTTTCCTGAGGATGAGGAAGCCCTTCCAGCTTCCGAGGTGCAGCCTGGGCTGCTTGCAAGACCTGGGAAGGGGGGTCTCTCATGCCCCCAGCAGACACGCCTCTAGCTCTGCCCCTCCCCGGGGGCGCAGCAGTGTGCAGGGGCTGGGCAGGGAGCGCCTGACAGGCTCCCCCTCCTAGCCCTCCAAGACCCCACTGCCAAGGCCTCGAGGGTCCTGACAACCAGCCGTGATAGATGCCCCGCCCCCCAGAGTCCTCGCACCCTTGCTGTAAAGAGGCCCTGAGCTGGGAAGAATGGGCCTGGCACCCACTTCACTGATGGGGCTTCATGTGAGTCTCAGGGCATCCCGAGGCCCCTGCGTCCCGCCTGGAAATGCAGCTGCCTCTGAGGTAGTGGTGGGGGTCTGCACCCTCGCTTTGGAACCTCCGGAGCCCGCTGACTTGCAGCGACGTCCAGTGGAAGGAAAAGGGCAGCTCTTGTGATAAATAATTCTGAGTTTGATAAACTTCCCATCAGGACTCCCCTGACGGTCTAGTGGTTAGAACTCTATGCTTCCACGGCAGGAGGCGCAGCTTCCATCCCCGGTGGAGGAACTAAGATCCTGCAGGCCTCGCAGCGCGTCCAGATGTTAATAATAATGATCATTTTCCATCACTGAGCCAAAAACAAATGAGGCTGAAGCCAGTCTTGGAGCACCTCTCACCTCGCTGAGTGAATACATAAAAACAAAACTGCCCATCACCTCCTTTCCCGGAGTGGCCAAGAAAAGAAGAAGTTAGTCTGCTTAGATCTTACCCAAGCCAAGTAGCTTAGACAGTATCATTCTTCTTTAGAAAAATTTTTGTAATTTCAAGATGGACAATCGAGTTTTCATTTTGCGTGTAAACACCTAAACCAGGGAAGCACCCCGTTGTCCGTCACCGACTGTTGAGCCAACATGAGCGCCTTCTCGCGCTAGAGCCCAGAGCAGCCTTGGAGGTGCACGCCTGCGACTCCAGCGCTGCTGAGTCTGTCTGGAAGGACAAAGACCCCTTGGGAGCGCTGGGCCAGTGGCTGTGGTGTGCCCCTCTCTGTTGCACACCGCTTCCTCCCTTGTGCGTGGCTGGCTGTCCTGGACATGAGCTGGCCTTCACAGTTCAAAAGTCCAAGAGCTGCCAATCTTCTTTCGGAGGGGAGACCACCGTCCCAGCGCCAGGCCCTGTTTAGAGGTCAGTGGCGGGGGTCACAGGACAAGGAAGCTCCTGGTTCTGCCTGAGACAGTGGGGTGAGGGCAGGGGCTTCCGTAAACAAGCTGGAAAGGAACAGATGGCATCCTTTTCTATATGTGGTAAAAGATACACAGCACGCCACGCACCCCGAGTGACACTTCGTACGTTCACCATGTTGCGCAGCCGTCGCCACTGTCTAGTTGCAGACACTGTCCTCACCCCGGAAGGGAACCCCCTAAGCATTGCGCCTTCGCTCTTCACCTCCCCCACTGCTAGGCCCTGACAACTGCTCACCTGCCATCTCTCCGTGGATTTCCCCGTGCTGGTCGCTTCACATAGACGGGATCACACAGTACATGGCCTTTTGTGGCCGGCTTCTTTCACGGCGCGCGGTGCTTTCAGGGTCCATCTGGTTTGCAGCTAGTCTCTGCACGTCACTGCTTTTCGTGGCTGAGTAGCACTCCGATGTGTGGACATACCGTGTTGTGTGTTATCATTCGATAGACACATGGGCTTTCCTGTCTTTGGTTGTTGTGAATAGTGCTGCTGTGAATACTGGTGTGCAAGGCTTTGCTTCAGCACCACTCTTTCCGTCCATTCATTGGGCTACATACCTAAGAGTGGGCAAAAGTCCCTTTTGCCAAGTGAGGAAATGTTTTCATAGGTTCCAGAAATTAGGATATGACCATTTTCCGAGGGTCACTGTCATCAACCTCTGTATACATCAGCCTTATAGTCAGAAGTTCAAAAGATGCAGGGAATTAGGTGTATCTGTGAAATCTCTAGAAAAAGAGCAACGCTGGGGTGGGATGTAACCACAGACTCTGGCAGCTTGTAAGCGATTGAGTTGTTTTCTGGTAGCGTGAAGGAGACTGTCCCAGAGCAAAACTTGCCTTTTTCATGTGTATTTTTCCCTTTCTAATTGTGCTATAAACTACAACTGTTTGACATACTTATTTGTTTTTGTCTTCATTTTGGAAACAGACTCCCAGCAGGAAAAACAGCCTTCTTGCCGCCCCGTCTGCAGTACCTAGTAAAATGAAACTGCCAGCCCCTCAGCCCATAGTGAAGAAAGACAAGCGGCAAAATTCCTCCAGGTTTAGCGCCAGCAATAATAGAGAACTTCAAAAACTACCGTCTTTAAAAGGTAATTTTTATTATTCATCTTTTGAAAGTTAAAGTTTGCCCACTTAGGGGTAAGGAGCGACATTTTGATGGTTTGCTAGCTTCTTTTCTTTTGCTGTGTTTAAATTCTGTAGGGTTATTTTTTCCTCTTTATTGAGTTTTTCAGGTTGAATGCCACTAACTTAACCAACTAAGATTTCAAATTCCAGAGCTATTTTCTATAAAAAATGTAATCATGAGTACATTACGGGTGTAAAATACTTAACACACATGGAGGAAATACTTAACTTTTCGTGTTAATTGTAATTCAGCTAGCCAGTTTTCTTTCAGGTAATTCTCCTCTTTCGTTTGTCTTAGAACTCTGGAAATCCAGAAAGGAGTTGCTGCAGTGGAGTAGAGTAATTGTAAAAACTATGGTAGAACCTCTTCGTTGTTCTGGTGCTGGAGAAGTGAGGACGATAGCAATAGTCTTTGACGGACTTTCTCCTTCTGGGTCACTTGGGGCTTACCTCTACCTGGGGTTTCCTGCTTGAGGTTAGTCAGGGAACAGTGCTCTTTGCTTCAAGTTTCCCCCCAAAACAGCCCAGCCACCCCTTTCTGTCTGGGGGGTATTCAGTCCCTGAAAGTGCTTCTCTAAGAGATTTTGAGGTTGAAGTACATAAAATCTTATTGGGGAAGCAAGTTAAGGACCCCAAAGTCAAATATGAACCTCTGAAAAGCTTTATGTTTACTAACTTATAAGACTAGTGTAATAAAGCATCAAACATTTTTCATACCTTAAATTCCTAACAGTGGATCTTCTACGGTTAATTTTCCTTGTGTATGAACTTGCAGCAGGAAGCTTGTCATCGTTACAGGTGTATTCCCGTGCCTTCCGCATTGCAGGGCACAGAGCCAGAGCTCAGTATAGATGTTCGTGGGAGAGAGGGTGGATGGAGAGGGGTGGAGGGGG
>SJYQ01093898.1:880620-931093 GCA_006410935.1 Redunca redunca | reverse complement strand
TGATGGATTCATGGACGTACTTCTGACCCCTCGCTTGCTAGGGACCCAGGCTCTCCCCTCAGTGCCTTCTGCAGAGCTTGTGTCTGGCTTGTATTTGGTTTAGCTGTGTAGCAGATAGCGTGCCTAGTAAGTCCTTCTGGAGGAGTCTCCCCTCCCCAGTGGTCCGTGCCTTTCTGGTCCTGTTCAGCCATTCACCAGACACCGTGTGGAACACCCCCACACCAGCCCTGCTCTAGGTTCTGGGGGTGCCCCATCCAGAAAACCCCAGGGCCTGCTCTCCTGGAGCCAGTGCCTCCCCCACCGGGGGGTCCCCCCGGGAGCGAGTGAAGGGCCGCCTTCTGTCCCTGCTCCCGGGGCTGCTGTGCTGAGCCTTCAGGCGCGGGCGCCATCCCCAGGGCCTGTCCCGGCTGGAGGTCAGCCCCTGCCCATGAGGCTGTGCCCCGCCAGGCCGACCCTTTCCCTGCTTGTGCCCAGAAAGACACACCCACGTAGCCCGAATCTCACCCTGGCCAAGCCGTGCCCCTCATCGGTCTTGTGTGGTGCATCTTTCCTGGCTGTTCTAAAGCATTAGTGCCTCTTACTTTGCCAACTAAGGTCCGTCTAGCCAAGGCTATGGTTTTTCCTGTGGTCATGTATGGATGTGAGAGTTGGACTGTGAAGAAGGCTGGGTGCCGAAGAATTGATGAGTTTGAACTGTGGTGTTGGAGAAGACTCTTGAGAGTCCCTTGGACTGCAAGGAGATCCAACCAGTCCATTCTGAAGGAGATAACCCTGGGATTTCTTTGGAAGGAATGATGCTAAAGCTGAAGCTCCAGTACTTTGGCTGCCTCATGAGAAGTGTTGACTCATTGGAAAAGACTCTGATGCTGGGAGGGATTGGGGGCAGGAGGAGAAGGGGACGACCCAGGATGAGATGGCTGGATGGCATCACGGACTCGATGGACGTGAGTCTGAGTGAACTCCGGGAGTTGGTGATGGACAGGGAGGCCTGGCATGCTGCGATTCATAGGGTCGCAAAGAGTCAGACACGACTGAGTGACTGAACTGAACTGAACTGAACTGAACTGAAGCAAGTCAGAGCAACTTTTGTCTGGTTCAGAAAAAAGTAGGAATTGACTGGAATTACGTTAAAGATACAGTTGCTGGAGGAATTCTGTTTTTATGACACTCTACCCATCTAGGACAGTGGTGCACTGCCTCGCTTTTTCAGCTCTTGTTTTCTGTCTTTTCATAAGGTTTTATGATTTCCCTGGGACTCTCTACCCTTGCGTTAAATTTCCTCCCAAGCTTTCTAGGTCTTGTCACTCTTGCGTTGTGTTTTTCCACTTATGCTTCTAATTCGTTCCTGTTAATCTAGTGAAAAGCGGTTGGTTTTTTAATATTTTCTTACTCTGTCACCAAATTTTCTTACTAATCTTAGTAACGTTTTTGTTAGCATCCGTACGTATAGTCCTGTCATTTGTAATTAGGCATTTTTCTCTTCCAGTATCTGTACCAACAAATACTGGTGCTCTTAGTTTTATTTTGCCTTTGGCTGGGACCAGTAACGCACAGACGTCAGCAGTGAGAGCGTGCCCCCGTGGTCTCCCGTTTGGGTGACCGGCTTCAGCCTTGCCTCGTTTCTCGGGAAAACGGCCCTCGGTTTCTGGCGAATCACACTGGCCCGGCGTGCTGCGCTCCACGGTCCACACTTTGCATCACTGTTTCAGTATCGCCACGGCTGGCGGGTCCTGTCCTAGCGCCGCTGCTGCGTTTTATCAGATGCCATATGGTTTTTCTCCTTAAGATGTTAATTTAATAACTGCTGTGTGGGTAAATTTCCCGGCTTTGAGCTGTCCTTGCATTACCGAGAGGAGCCTCAGGATTGTCGCAGTGTGACTTTGCTGCACGCTGCGTTCAGTTTAATCTTTGTTACCCTCTGCCTCCACGTTTACTGCATGACGCTGGGCATGGTTTTCTTCCCTTTCTGTAAAGTGCTGTACTGTATCAGATCTAAAGTGTGTCCGTCCTGGCACTCTGCGCTCTTTCGTGAATACCGTCTAGAGACCGCACACCACTTTGTCACACCCTCTCTCGCAGAGATTGTACGACACACCCAATTTTAGCAGAGATCAAATATGGGGTAACAGATGCATCTTACAGCCTGTGGCATAGGATGAAAGGTGGCGGCAGAACTCGGCTGGGCCTAGTGCTTTGCTCAGGAATGAGTCTGCAGATCCCCGCCTTGTGAGGCCAGGTTAGGCCGGGTCACGTGTTAACTCACACACTGTGCTCTTTAAAGAATCTCTTAGTTTCTCATACCTCTGTGGTGGCGCTGTCTCCTTATGAGTTCATTTATTCTTCTGGTTATTTCCTTTTTGATATACTTCATTTCCACTTTTAATTATCCTGTTTTCTTTTATTTTTTTCTCAGTTATTATATACAGAGTTCACTTAACTTAAAGTGATGTGTTCCTCTGAGTATAACTTTAGCTCTGCCCATAGATTTTTCTTGCTTTTTTCTAAAATCATAGCCTTTTTAAAAGTTTTATTGAGGCATAACTTACATACTATAGAATTCACTAATCATAATTGGAAATGTGTATCACTGTAATTAACATGTAGAGTTGTGCAGCCATTACCACAATGTATTAATAGTTTTAGAATGTTCCCATCGCCCCTTGTGCTCGTTTGCCATCAGCCCGCACTCCTATCCCAGCTCCAGGCAGCCACTGATTTGCTTTCCGCCTCCTTGTTGGTCAGTCACTAAGTCACATCCGACTCTTTGTGACCCCGTGGACTGTAGAGCACACCAGGCTTCCCTGTCCTTCACTATGTCCCAGAATGTGCTCAAACTTACGTCCATGGAGCCGGTGATGCCATCCAGCCATCTCATCCTTGGTTGTTCCCTTCAGTCTTCCCCAGCGAAAGGGTCTTTTCCAGTGAGTCAGCTCTTCACATCAGGTGGCCAAAGTATTTATTAAAGCTTTGGCATCCGTCCTTCCAGTGAATATTCAGGGTTGATTTCTTTTAGGATTGGCTGGTTTGAGCTCCTTGCTGTCCAAGGGACCCCTAACAGTCTTCTGTGGCACCACACTCCAAAAGCATCAATTCTTCAGCACTCAACTATTTTTATGGTCCAACTCTCACATCCCTACATGACTCCTGGAAAAACCATAACTTAGACTAAACGGACCCTAGTCAGGAAAGTGATGACTGTTTTTTAATATACTGTCTAGGTTTGTGATAGCTGTTCTCCCAAGAAGGAAGCAAGCATCTTTTAATTTCATGGCTGCAGTCACCGTCCACAGTGATTTGGGAATCCAAGAAAATAAAATATGCCACTGTTTCCACTTTTTCCTAATCTATTTCCCATGAAGTGATGGGACCAGATGCCATGATCTTAGTTTTTTGAATGCTGAGTTTTAAGTCAGCTTTTCGACTCTCTTCTTTTACCTTCGTCAGGAGGGTCTTTACTTCCTCTTTCTTTCTGCCATGAGGGCAGCGGGCTAAGGTGCCTGTATGCATGCTGTCTGACTCTTCGTGGCCCTCTGGACTGTAGCCTGCCTGGCTCCTCTCTCCTTGGGATTCTCCAGGCAGTAATACTGGAGTGGGTTGCCATGCCCTCCTCCAGGGTATATTCCCCACCCAGGAATTGAGTCCGAGTCTCTTGTGTCCCCTGCATCAGCAGGCAGGTTCTTTACCAACTAGCGCCACCTGGGAAGCCCAGTTGCCTTGGTATCCTTATCAAAAACCAATTGACCATAAATGTAAAAATTAATTTCTGGACTCTCAACTTTATCATATCAATCTATATGCCTACCTTACCGCAGGCCAACAGGATCTCATTATGGGAGCTCACTGCTGCTTTAATTTTCATTTCTATCATGAGGCCAGGTGCCCTTACAAATGTTTATCGGTCCTTTCCCGTTGGACTGCCTGACATTTTCTTAATTTTTTTAAGATTTCTTTACTCTGGATATGAACTTTCTGTTGGCTATATACATGTTATAAATACCTTGTTCCACTGTAGTTTGTCTTTCATTTTAGCCCTTCTGATGAGCTGGTTTCAAAGCCAGCTGATGCCAAATGAAGGCGAGCATCTCTTTGTAGGCTTATCATCTGCGCAGACATGTTCTTTTCTGAAGTGCAGGCTTAAGTCTCTGGGCTTTCCTTCTCGTTGGATTGTTAGGATGTTTTTTAAAACCATAGATTTGTTGGAGTTCAGGTGCAGGTCCTTGCAGGTATGGAAGCTGCACGCTCTCTTCTACTCTGTACCCTGAGTTTTTACTCTCAAAGACATTAGCACTTTGACAGTATTTTGGCCTGTTGAGTAAATCTTTGCTTTCCACCAAGTAATGAAGATGTTACCTTACGTTGTTTTTCCTAAAACTTTCTTTGCCCTTTCACCTTGAACCGTACAGTCCATGTCAAATTAAGTTGTATGCCTGCTGTGATGTTAGAGATCACAGTTCCTTTTTCCCGTGTTTTTCCCTTTTCCCCTTTTTACCATGCGCCCTGGCACAGTACCTTTGTTGGAAAGGTTACCCTTCCTTCACTCACTGTGGTGTGATCCTTTTGTGAATAAAGGACCATCGCTGTGCAGACCCATTTCTGGGACCTGTTTTGTTCCACGGGCTTGCCTGGGCTGTGTCTGGGAAGCACTAACACACCCTAGCAGGTCTTGGTGTAGAGTAGTCTTAAGTCCTTCAGCTTTTTCTTCAGAATCGCCTTGGCTCTTTTCATTTCCGTACAAGTTTTAGAATCAGCCATTTGTCCAAGAAGTCCCTGCTTTGTTTCAGTGGGGGATGGTATTTCAAGACCGCGGTCTGAGTGCCAGGATTCTCTTTGCTATTGGAATGGTCACTGTTTACAAGACTTTTCAGTGGACCGAACTAGAAAACAACGTGTTTTTTTTTTTTCAGGATATAACACATCAGGAATTCCTGCTGATACTCTCCATTCAAGTTCAGGCATTTATTTAACTTCTGTCTTACACCTCCTTTTAGTCACGTGGAGATTTCTGGTTCTCAGGGACATCAGAGATAATAAGTAGAACTTAAATATCAGATAATTATTCTGATAAACAGTTTACTTTATCCCACATTGGGCTTCCCTGATAGCTCAGCTGGTAAAGAATCCACCTGTAATGCAGGAGACCCCGGTTCGATTCCTGGGTCGGGAAGATCCGCTGGAGAAGGGGTAGGCTACCCACTCCAGTGTTCCTGGGCTTCCCTGGTGGCTCAGCTGGTAAAGAATCCACCTGCAATGCAGGAGACCCTGGCTCGATCCCTGGGTTGGGAAGATCCCCTGTAGGAGGAAAAGGCTACCCATTCCAGTATTCTGGCCTGGAGAATTCCATGGACTGCATAGTCCACGGGGTCACAAAGTCAGACACGACTGAGCGACTTTCTTTTTATCCCACATTATACAGAGTATATTTTCAGACACATGATACCAACAGTGTGACCGGTACGCTGACTGAGAGGTTAAAATTTGTGCATCTTTTCATTGCCTCCCTTCCCCCACCTTTTTTTTTAATAGCTTTGCCCTGTCTTTGTCGTCAGAGCTGGTCACTGGCCGTGACAAACTGGACTGTCTCGCCACATTGCTGCTTGCACTCGTCCTCTGCAGGAGCGCGGCTGACGCTCACCACCATCTCCGCGCCGCTTCTCGGCACTGTGCCGCGCGGTGCGCGTCCTCTCTGGGAGCCTTCTGTCTCAGGCCTCAGAAAGCATCTGCGTAGAACATCCCTGGTTCATGTTTTCTCTTCACGCGTATGTTAAGGGTGTTCTCCATTTCCTTCTGCAATAAAGTACCACTGTCCGACTCTGATGTCAGTTTAACTTTCTTTTCTCTCTTACAGGTTATCTGGTCTGTTTGCTTTGATGCCTAAACAGTGTTGGTTTTGTTTTTTTTCCTTTAAAGGCCAGTGATTTCAGAGCATATCGTTCTGGGTTGACTTTCCCACATACGTGCTACGTTCTTTCACAGTGATGACACCAAGTCTCTTTTCTTGGATTATTATTATTTTGAGGATTCGTCCTCTGCCCTTGCTTTCATTTCCTCCGCGGGAGACTCCTGTTGTACAAACACTGAGTCTTCTTTGCCCGTTTTTTGTATTTGTTGTCTCCCTCTGGGTCTTTATCATTTCTTTTTTATTTAGTGGTTTTTCCTCTTTTGTATGTGCTGTTACCTGTGAGGCAGTTTCTGTTGCATTTATCTGCTCTCGTATTCTCTTCAGTGAGTCTTCATTTCTGAAATGATTTTCTTCTTTTAATTCTTTACAGAGTTATTACCCACCTCTGAGCTTTCCTATTAATATTCATGTAGTCCCTTGACACATCACGTGATTCCTTTCGTGTCTTTTGTCTCCTCTCGAAATGCGAGGCTGCAGTTCTTCGCGTCTTTGTGGGATGTCTCCCTGTAATGCTCTTACTGCCACGTAGGTGTCGTTCAGTCCCCTTTCGCTTTTTCCTTATAAGAACTCCGAGTGGGACTTGACTTTGATCCCACCCGGTGCTCGTGCATGTGTGAAAATAAAGCAAAGCTGGGGCTCTGGAGCTCTAGCTCCAGTTATTTTTTTGTGAAATTTTCAAAAATATGGTGCCTGACCTCCTGAGCGCCCTGATTTGGTCTCTTCTCCTGCCAACACCAGACCTGCGCGCTCCCGCTCCTCTCCTGCCTCCCTGCTGTCCTCCCTGGACCCTCTGCCCAGCAGTCTGTCCCAAGTGTGACCTAGCTCTAGGAGGAAGCTACGGCTGCTGAATGGCGAGGATTCCCAGGGCCCCTCCAGTCCCAGCTGCGGACTCCTTGCCCTCACCCGCTGTGGGGTGTACAGACTCCTTCTGCTTTCAGCTGCTGTTCTCAAAGGGGGTCCACCCGGCTCTTTGGTTGTTTCAGAGTTCTTGCCTGTGGAGGACACTCATTGCTTCTCTCTGACATCCTCCCCACAGACACTGAGCGCACACCGGCCTGTGGCTGCTGGTGGTCTAACCCATATGCTCACGTGTCTTTGGGGGACACGTTTTCACCTAATTTTGTTGTCGATGTTGGCCATGGGCATTTCTTTTGCCATCTTAGTTGCACTGTATAATTTTGTGCAAGAATTTGGGGTGGTTAAAAAAACGACGCCACCCTTTTTTTCATAATATCCAAAACTTGGAAGCAACCTAGATGTTCTTCAGTAGGTGAATGGATAAACAAACCATCCAGATAATGGCATGTTATTCAGCAGTAGAAAGGAACGAGCTGCCAGGCCATGAAAAGTCATGCAGGAACCTTCAATGCATAGCACTAAGTGAAAAGAGCCAACCTGAAAAGGCTGCATTCTGTACGAGTCTTACTATATGATGTTCTGGAAAAGACAAAACTAGGGAGATGGTGAAAAGACCAGTGGTTGGGGAACAGGGGGATGAATAGACAGAGCACAGGAGACTTTCAGGGCAGAGAACTGCTCTGTATGTTGCCATGTGGTGAACACATGGCTTTTTATATCTGTCAAAACCCACAGAATGTACGACGCAAAATGGTCTTTCGTTAATAATGTATCAGTGTTGGCTCTTCAGATGTAAGAGATATATCACATTCCTGCAAGGTGTTAGTAATAGAAGAAACTAGGGGAGGGGAGGGAGAGGTACGGGAACTCCGTACGTTCAGTTTTTCTATAAACCTAATCCTTAAAGTTTGTTAATTTAAAAAAGGGTTGCCAGAGGTGGGGTGTGGAGCCACAGGTGAAATGGGTGAAGGAACTCAAATGGTACAAACTTCCAGTTAAAGTAAAGGAGTCGTAGGGATGTAATATACAGCACAGTGACTATAGTTAGTAATACTGTGGTGACTATTTGAAAGTTGCTAAGAGACGAGATCCTCAAAGTTCCCATCACAAGAAGTAAAATATTCTGTAACTATGTCTGGTGAGGGATGTTAACCATTAGCTAGACTTATTGTGGTGATCGTTTTGCAGTAGGTACTAATGCAAAGAGCCAACTCATTGGAAAAGATCCTGATGCTGGGAAAGATTGAGGGCAGGAGGAGAAGGGGGTGGCAGAGGATGAGATGGTTGGATGGCATCACCGACTCAATAGACGTGAATTTGTGCAAACTCCAGGAGATAGTGAAGGACAGGGCAGCCTGGCGTGCTGCAGGCCTTGGGGCTGCAAAGAGTTGGACGTGACTTTGCAACTGAACAGCTTGTTGTACACCTGAAACTATATATATGTCGGTTATGCCTCAGAAGAGGTAGGCTGCTACTGCTGTCTCTTTGGACTTCTCCATTATTGGATATCTGAATTCCAACCATTTTAAGCCCTCCATAACATCATTACTGTTTGGTTCTGTTGATAACCGTTTAGATCTGTCTACTTCATCTTTTTAGTCTTCATTCCTTTTTGCATCTCAGACTTTCCCTGTGAGGTCAAATTCCTGTTTGAAGGCATCATTCAGAATTTTCTTTAATGAGGATCTGCTGGCAGCAAACACTTTGTTTATCGCTGAGTATCTCACTGTGGATTGTTACGTTCCTTCAGTGCATTGAAGCCAGGCCTTTCATTGCTTTTTGACTTCCATTAGCATTGAGAAGCCAAATTCATCCTTTTGGAAAGCGTTGTGATTCCTGCCCACTTTTCTGATTTTGACCAGGACATGGTTGGGTCTTCACTATTGCTATTTGTTTATTTGGGCCGCGCTGGGTCTTCGCTGCCGCGTGGGCTCTTCCCTAGCTGCGGGCGCAGCTTCTCACTAAGGCCTCCTCTCTCGTTGCAGAGCACTGGCTCTGAAGTGCGGGCTCAGCAGTCGTGCACAGGCGTTAGTTGCCCGTGGCATACAGACTCTACCCGGACCAGGGATCGAGCCCGTGTCCCCTGGCTGGCAGGCAGATTCTTATCCACTGTACCACTGACAGAGTCAGTTGCTGGTACAAAAAAAAAAAAGATTTCTTTTTTTTCAGTGATTCCACTACCAGGTGTCCAAGAATGGGTTTCTTTTTTATCAGTCTTGTTTTGCAATTCACTTTGAATCTTAGATTGTTAGATTTCCTCAGTTGCATGGAAAGTTCCCGCACAACTGAGGAAATATACCATTATTTCTTCGGTTGTTATCTCTACATTAAGTTTCTCTCCCCATCCAACTTCGGCTCTAATCAAATAGGTTTCGGAATCTTTCATTTACTATCTTTCTTTACTCCTCATCTGTATTTTTCAGCATTTTTGTGAAACGGTGCTATGTTCTTGAGTTTCATGTTCCCCGTGGTAAAGGACCAGTTTTCTTTTGAGTTTTCAACCCACCTAATACTTCCATAAAATATAGTGAAGATAAATGAAACATGAAATGCAGTCACAAATTTTTAGATTTCAGGCATACTTTTTTCATTTATGGAAGTTCCACTTCTAACCTGCTGAGTGATTTCTTTTTTTAATAGTTTCCGATTCTTTTGCAGATGTCATGTCTTTCAGTCAGCACAGCTGCTTTGTCGTCCGTGTCAGATGCTACCAGCACCTGGAGCCCTTGTCCCATGTCGCTCGTGCCGTCTCACTCCCTTATGTCCCTGACTATTCTCTAGCGTATGCTGGTCATTCTGCTCAAACATTTGAAATAAACTAAAGCCTAGAATGAAGGTGTCTTCTCCAGCAGGGATTTGTTTTTGCTTCTGCAAGACCCCTGGGGTCACTACTAGTCTGGGAGTGCCATAAACCACAACAAATCGTATGACTTGTTAGATTAGCCAAGGGGGGAGCTTGCCTTGTGAAATACCCGCCTGATTCCCGGTAGCTCCTGAAAGTGGAAACCTTTTTTGGGACAAACTGTATCAGAAGTGATGCTGTGTAATTCCGGAGACAGCTTCCTTGTGGGGCGAGATGCGTGCTGTGTGTGACGAGAAGATGGGAGGCTACATCTTGCCCCTGTGCCGTGGGAGGTGGTGACTCGTCCATCTCTCCAGTGCCTGGTGTTTCCCCTGCAGTTCAGAAGTGCTCCTGACCATCTGCAAGGTGTATCTTGGCACCTGCAGTGTCTCTTCCCCATCAACCACATGCCAGTGCCTTAAACACCACTTGATAATCCTGGTCTGAGTCAACAGTTTCACTGGAGATTTCAGCGTTTGATCCGGCATCCTTCTAAAAGCAGAGCCGTTTCTTACCAAAGGGGCCTGTGTAGCTCCTACTGGGGAGAAGGCAATGGCGACCCACTCCAGTGCTCTTGCCTGGAAAATCCCATGGGCGGAGGAGCCTGGTAGGCTTCAGTCCATGGAGTCAGCAACAGTCGGACACGGCTGAGCAACTTCACTTTCATGCATTGGAGATGGACATGGCAACCCGCTCCCGTGTTCTTGCCCGGAGAATCCCAGGGACGGGGGAGCCTGGTAGGCTGCCGTCTATGGGGTCGCACAGAGTTGGACACGACTGAAGCGACTTAGCAGCAGCAGCAGCAGCAGCAGCAGCTCCTACTGGAAAGTGAGGAGAAGCTTAAATCTTTGCCTTTGAGTTACCAGTTTCCCTCAAATGGTGAAAACGAAAGGTCTTTTTCCTTTTTCTTTTGTGACTACCATCATGTGTTTCCTTGACATCGGTGTGTTTTAATCTGCTAACACCATATTCCTTCTTACGTGCAGATGCATGGTTTTAACCATTGTCTGATATTTGGGAGAGCTGCTGTGTATGTTTTGGCATGGTGTCATTTTTGTCTCCTGGTTTCTGGCACAGTAAGGTGTCCCCCCTCCCCCCAGACTTGGAATTAGCCATTTTTCAAAGAGCCACGATTCCTTCCAGTGGGGAATAATATTAGAGACCAAAATCAGGGCACTAGGGAGTATTCACTGCTCCTGGCCTGCTGTTGCTTTTAGGCACTTTCGATGGAGGGAGCTAGAATATGGACACATACTCTAGAATGTATACGTGTCTGTTTTAGCTGTGCTTTTATAACAGTATGCTGTTTTCACGTGTTTCTTGAATTTTCATAGTTGTATCTCTATCTTACACTGAAAATCTTGATTTCTAATATCATTCAATTGCTGTATCATACTAAAATTACTCACAACAATGATGATATTATTACACACAATAGGAACTTTGAATTGGTTCATTTCATTGCAAAAAAAAAAAAGCTGCTGATGTATTTGCTTTGCTTCCATTAAATTTAAAAAATGTCTAGAGAGGATTTTCATCTTGAGGATGTTTGAATCCCCTCATCTAAGAGTATAGTGTGTTTCTGTTTAAGACCACTTTCATTTCCTTCAGGGGTGTTTTTAAGACTCCCTCGTGTAGGGTTTTGCACATTTCTTAGTGTGTGCCCGAATATTCTATTGCTGTCGCTACTGTAAATGGGGTCTCCTTTCCGCTGTCTTCTAAATAGCCGTGAGTTGTTTATGTGGAGGCTGGCGACTTCAGCACTTGGCTTTCACATCCTGCTTCCTTACTGAACTGTCTTGCTGTTGGCAGTAGTTTTCAGCTGATTCTTTTTGATGTCCCTGCTGTTCATTAGAGCTGCATGTAAAAGTAATCTCACCTCTTTGTTTCCAGTTCTTATTCTAGTCCTCTAGTGTCTTTCTCCTGAGTTGACTGAAAAGTCCAGTAAGATGTTAATGTGTGGTGGTGTGAGCAAACCTATTTGTCTTGTCCCTGACTTTAATGGAAATAGAAAGTGAAAAGTGAAAATGAAGTCGCTCAGTCGTGTCCAACTCTTTGCGACCGCATGGACTATAGCCGACAGACTCCTCTGTCCGTGGGATTTTCCAGGCAAGAATACCGGATGGGTTGCCATTTCCTTCTCCAGGAGATCTTCTCGACCCAGGGGTTGAACCCAGGTCTCCCGCATTGTAGGCAGACGCTTTACCATCTGAGCCACAAGAAGCATTTATTAATTATACGGTTTATATTCCCCTGGTTTTCAGCTGTTGTAAACCATGCTTTAATGTAAATCTTTTGTCGGTCACACCTTTGAACCTTTCCTTAAGCTGGAATCAAGGAAGGGAGGTACTGATCAAAGGCCAAGTCTTTTCAAGAACCCTGTACAGATACCGTCCAAGAGGCGGCCCGCGAACCCTCTTGCCAGAGTGTAGGAGGTGCCTGTCCCACCGCACCTTAGTGGAAAATAGTGTTCTCTTTTTTTTTTAACAGTGAGGCTGAATGTGGCCTTCAGATCTTGTTCATTCAAAGATTTCTCTGAATTAGTCCTTTCTTTTAATTTTTTTGATCTGGAAGGTAGAAGTGTAAAGTGAAGAGAGCGAATTTTTTAGGTGGCTAATAAATGATGGATTTCGTTTCCTAAAGCCATTCTCCTTGCTTTAGAAAAGACAGACCTCTGGAGAAGTCAAAGATATAATAAAACAACTAGGGCTTAATAACAATTCATTGGAGACCATGGGACGGAAATTTAGAACTGCTAATAAGTGTTAGGCCTTTTAGGAAAGAAGTTGTCCCATTGTTGGGAGAACGTATCTGAGTTTTTAGAAATTGACTTTGGAATAGCAGTTAAAAATGTGTGTCTTGCCCCCATTTTGTGAAAATGCAGTTCAGTTCAGTTCAGTCGCTCAGTCGTGTCTGACTCTTTGTGACCCCATGAATTACAGCACACCAGGCCTCCCTGTCCTTCACCAACTCCCGGAGTTCACCCAAACTCAAGTGCATCGAGTTGGTGATGCCATCTAGCCATCTCATCCTCTGTCGTCCCCTTCTCCTCCTGCCCTTAATCTTTCCCAGCATCAGAATCTTTTCCAGTGAGTCAACTCTTCACATCAGGTGGCCAAAGTATTGGAGTTTCAGCTTTAGCATCATTTTTTCCAAAGAACCCCTAGGACTGATCTCCTTCAGAATGGACTGCAGCCTAAATTCAAAGCAGTTTATTTTCCAGTACAGTTGAGCATCTTGCCATACAAGCGATCATTTTTTACTGCTTAAAAAATGAATTAGCCTCTGTTTAGAGGCGCTTCCTTGCTTCCCAGGCGGCACTGTTGGTAAAGAGCCCACCTGCTAGTGCAGCGGATACGAGATGCGAGTTCAGTCCCCGGGTTGGGAAGACCCCCTGGTGAAGGAAATGGCAACCCACTCCAGTATTCTGGCCTGGAAATTTCCACGGTCAGAGGAGCCTGGTGGGCTACAGTTCTTGGGGTCACAGAGAGAGAGTCGGACACAACCAATAACGCATACCCCTCTTGCCTGTTAGTTGAAGAATAAAAATGGAGTGAGAAGGTACCAGAGTACCTTCTCTTAGTCTCTGAATTCTCCTGGGTTCAGAAACTCAGCTTTCATCTGTCTTGTTTCTGCCACTTGTTTGGTGCTCTGTCTTCTCCTGATGCCCACAGTAAGGGGAGGAAACAGCTCGGCGAGCCAGGCGCCAGTTCACAGCAAATGTTTGCTGACCACTGGGATTGTCGGAGCGCAGGGAGGCGGTCAGGACAGTGATGATGAGCAGAGGTGGCCCCAGCTCTCAGGGAGGCCCCAGACCAGACCCGCAGCACCTGCGGCCCCCTCCCGCTCAGGCCCCGCACCTGTCTGTCTCAGAGGCGCCCCAGGCCTGTCTCCCGTAAGCCTGAGCCTAGCCCTGAGCACAGCCTGGCCGCTGGGGTGCCCTCCTGCCCACTCTCCTCTGGCCACAGGTGTGGCTCTTACCCCAGGGTCAGTCTCAGCCTCTGTCTGTCATCCCCGGTGAGCCCCTTCTCGGCAGAACTCAGGGAATTGGTGTCAACTGGCAGCTGTCATCCCACATTTAATGTTTAGCTCAGGCCTTCTGCAGACCTCACCTGGGTTTCTCCCAGCATCTTGTGCATGCACACACACACACACACACACNTGGCTTTAAAGGGTTTCCAGCCCCGCTGCAGAGAAAGCGCAAAGAAGCAGAGGTCCCCAGCGGCACACTCTGGGCAGATTCTTTGCTTCGGCCGCCCCACGCACCCCCGCTGGCCTTTCCTGAGATAAGCTTGTCCACCCTTTAAACCACTCGCAGGACTCCCTCAGATCGACAGGGCAGCTAGCGAGCGTCCCTTTGACCTTGCTGTTGGCAAGCAGAAGTGCCCTGGCAACCTTTGAACACAGCTGAATGCTAGGTATCTTTGATCTGCCTAAGGAAAAAGGCTATTTTAAACTGTAAGCGAAGCCAAATTTTTTTGGGTTAGATTTCCTACCCAACAAAACACACATCACCCGTGCCCACGTCGTTTCCAGTTAAGTGTCGGCTCAGAGCACAGCCTTCCTTTAATAAAAGAAACTGTAAAGCTTCTTCACTAAAATATGAGCGTACTTAATTTGCCTATAAAATTTGCCTGGGGAGATGAAAATTAAAACCTTTGGCTGAATTTAGCAATGAAAACATGAACGTTTCAGTCAGGAATGCTACCTCCAAATGGGACGTAACTACAAACAGTTTGTTTGTAAATAAAGACCCACGCAAAGTGACGGAGGAAGCCAAGAATAAAGAGAAACTCCTAGTTAAACCTCCCGTCCTTGGGCAGTATGATGCTCGGCGTTTGCCTCCGTGCCGGACAGATGCGCTGGGAGCTATCGTCTTTCTGCCCACTTGGCGGGTCTACATGGAGCTCTGCACTGAGCCCGGAAAGGTGCCTTTCCTCGAAGGCAGCTCATGCTCTCCGCAGGGCAGGAAAAGCTGTCATGGGAGCATCCAGAAGCCAGGCTGGAGGGCACCGTGGGGGTCAGGGAGCTGGGCCCCGACAGGATGGGAGGTGGCTGGGCTGGGGCTCTGCACTCAGCGGCGGGACCTGTCCCTCTCCAGGTGGTCAGCGGCATACCCCCTTAGATCGGCGCTGCAGGGACGAGCCGTGAAGACTGGTACGGGAGTTTGGCAGGGTCAGAATCGGCGTCGCTGCCTGACTCGTGCCTTTGTGCAGTGAGTGTGCTCAGTGTGGTCCTGGGGCTGCTGGAGGACAGCCAGTGGCCCAGGACGGGGAGAGGAAGGCTTCCCGGAGGGGGCTAGTCCAGACAGGGATGCCATCGGCGTCTCTGCCCTCACACTGAGCCCCAGGGCCGAGACCCTGTGCCTCAGTGCCCACTGCCCCTTCCCTGGGATGGCCAAGCACGTGCGGGCGGACCCCCCCTCAGGGGTGGCTTCATCCTCCTGGGCGCTCCCCGCCAACATCAGTGGCATCAGCGCCTCCACAATGCCAAGGAGGTGGGGGGATCACAGATGTGCCCCCGCCTTGACAAGTGAGGAAAGAAGGACCAGCCTGGGGTTATGGAGGGTGAGGGTGGCCTCTCCCCGGGCACAGGTGCTGGCTGTGCCCTGTTTCATCGAGAGGAGAGGGCTCTGGAGGCTGCCTGGGCCTCGGAAGCCTAGATGAGCCTGTGGATTCCGTGCAGATGTGCAGTCAAAATTTAAGTAGCCCGTAGCTGGTTCCTTGAGACGAGGAGCCAGCCCCCTTGTGTTTGTGGCTCGGTTTGTCATCATTTAGGCCACTTCTGTGTTTGTGTGTTTTTTACGTACTCCGTCTCATTTATGCAGCACAGTGAAACCTTTGCGTCGTATCTCCCCTTCTCTGTTCCTCGCCTGTGCCTGAGGGGCAGCGTTCACTAAGGCATCTTCCTGCTGTCACTGCATCTGTGTGTCCTGGGACTCCCCGGGGCCCAGTAGCTACGACTCTGGGCGGCCAGCGCAGGGGGTGCAGGCTCGATTCCCGGCTGGGGAACTAAGATCCCATAGGGCACGTGGCACAGCCAAAATATAAACACGATGACAATAAGAATGATCAGTTAATTAAAAAAAAACTCTGTATGTCTTTATTTAGTTGTTAATTTTCATGAAATTATTGTGTGCTTATTTTAGCAATACTGAGCAATGTAGAGACATTTCAGAAAGAAAAACTACACGTAGCCCTAACACTCCACGGCGATTACCATTGGTATTTTGAGAATGTTTCTTTTTATGTTCATACTATTTCTGAAAAATTATATACTGCTTTGCTCACTTACTTTTACTTTACAAATCCATAAGTACTTTTGATAAATGTGTAAAAACTTTCACTGTGTGGGATAATCCCTTTGATGTTAAGGTATTTTCTAGTATTTCAGAATCATAAATTTAAAATGTGATCCTCTCAAAATGAATAAAATACTTTGAATTAACATAGGAGGTGAAAGACTTGTCTGCTGAAAACCGTTAAAGAAAACCCCAGTAAATGGAAAACACGTGTGTTCATGGATTGGAAGACTTAGCATTGTTAAAACCTCGGCACTGCCCAAGAGATCCATAGATCCATTGCAATCTCAATCAAAATCCTAACAATGCTTTTTCCCAGACATAGAAAAAAATCCATTCTAAAATTCACATGGAATCTCCAGGGACCCTGGATAACCACAGCAATATTGAAAAAGAAAAAAATTGGAAGTCTTACATTTCCTGATTTCAAAGCTTACTGCAAAGTTACGGTAGTCAAATCAGTGTGGTACTGACCTCCTTGGTGGTCCAGTAGTTAGCCCTCTGTGTTCCCAAGGCAGGGTGTCCGGGTTCAGTCCCTGGCCAGGGAGCTAGATCCCACATGCCCCAACTAAGAGGCCACATGCTGCAATTAAGACCCAGCACAACCAAATAAATAAATATGTATCTATATAAAAACCAAGACATAGACACCAGGAGTATAAGAGATCAAGAAGGAAGCTGCCACGTGTGTGGGCACATGGTTTTCCAGGGTGCCACCACTCTGGGAAAAGGACAGCCTTTTCAAGAGCAGTGCTGGAAGAAAATGGGCATCCACACGCGGAAGAATGAAATGGGACCTTATTTTATACGCACCTAAGGATCTAACAGAGTGGGCCAAAGACGAATACTGCCTTAGAGGGAGCACAGAGGGAAGTCTGTCAGCAGGCTTGCCAGTGATATCCCAGACGCAACTCGAGAGCACAGGCAAGGAGGGCAACAGTAGGTACATCGGACTGCCTCGGAATTTAAAACTGTGCAGCAAAGGACACAACCAGCAAGATGAAAGGGCAACCCATGAAATGGGAAGAAGGATTTCAAAGTCATCTATCTGAGGAGGGATTAATATCCAAAACTTATAAAGAACTCCTGCAACTCAACAACGAGAAAACAACCCAATTTAAAAATGTGCGAAGAACTTGAGTAGACATTTCTCCAAAGGAGATACAGAAATAGCCAATAAGCACAAGAAAACATGACTAATATCTCTCATCAATAGGAAAACGCACATCAAAACCAGTGAGATACCACTTAAGACCCGCTAGGATGGCTGCTGTCAGAAAAACAGAAAATAGCCAGTGTTGGTAAGGATGTGGAGAAACTGGAACCCTTGTGCACTGCTGGTGGGAATGTAAAATGATGCCCTTTCGGCCCCCTCATGTGCAGAGCTGACTCATTGGAAAAGACCCTGATGCTGGGAAAGATTGAGGGCAGGAGGAGAAGTGGGTGACAGAGGATGAGAAGGTTGGACGGCATCACTGACTCAGTGGACATGAGTTCGAGCAAGCTTCAGGCGATGGTCAAGGACAGGGGAGCCTGGCATGTCCATGGGGTCACACAGAGTCGGACATGACTGAGCAACAACAACAAAGTGGAAAACAGCATGGCACTTCCTCAAAAAGCTAAAGATAGAATTACCGTAATTTTTGGAGAATATGCCCCCAAAAATTGAAAGCAGAGACTTAGACATTTGTATATTCATATTATAGCAGCCTTATTCACAACAGCCAAAGGGCAGACACAGCCTGTGTCTATCAAGGGATCAGTAGAACAAAATGTGGTATTTCCCTGCAGTAGAGTATTGTCCAGTCTTAAAAAGGGAAGAAATTCTGGCACGCGATGCAACACAGCAGAACCTTAAGGACGTTACACTGAGTGAAATAATCCAGTCACCAAAGGACAAGAGCTGCACGATCTCACTTGTATGAAAGATCAGGTACCCGGAGTCGTCACAGTCATAGAGGCCGAACGTGCAGGGGCCGAGGGAAGGGGCTGGGGGGAAGTGCTTAACCGGGGCAGACCTCCTGTCCTGCAAGATGAGCCGAGTTCCGGGGCTGGACGGTGGTGATGCTAGCACATCACGATGAGTGTGCTTCTGCCACTGAGGGCGCGATGCTCCGAAATGGCAAAGACGGCGAATTTCATGTTACGTGTGCGCGTGCTGCCGCTTCATTCGGGTTCCGTTCTTTGCGACCCCAAGGACTCCAGCCCACCAGGCTCCTCTGCCCATGGAATTCTCTGGGGAAGAATACTGGAGTGGGCTGCTGTGCCCTCCTACAGGGAATCTTCCCAACCCAAGCTCACACCCGTGTCTCATTACGTCTCTCGCATTGCAGGTAGGTTCTTCACCACTAGCCCCACCTGAGAAGGACTTTAGCACAAATTTTTAAATAACTATTTTTTTTAAAACGTGATGCTCACTCATGGCTACTACATTTCTGGAATAGACTCCCAGAAGTTAAATTACTTAAAGAATCTTTAAGTATTGCCAAATTTATTGCCAAGCCTTATTTTCCAAAAGGATCAGAACAATTTATAGATTTGTTGTCAAGGTTACAACATGCCTTTACCAGTATTAATTATAATTTTTAAAATTATTGCTGATTTGACAGATGAATACTTTTTTTCATACAAAGACGAGATGGTTAGATGGCATCACCGATTCAACGGACATGAGTCTGAGCAAGCTCTGGGAGATGGTGAAGGACAGGGAAGCCTGGTGTGCTGCAGTCCATGGGGTCCCAAGGAGTTGGACACAACTGAGCAACTGAACAGCAACAACTGATCAGTTATAGTTCTTTTGCAAACTGGATCATTTGAACTCTGAGGTCTTAGTTTTTTTCTAATTATTGTTATTGTTCAATCACTCAGTCATGTCTGACTCTCTGTGACCCCGTGGAGTGCAATGCACCAGGCCTCTGTGTCCCTCACTGTCTCCCAGAGCTTGCTCAATTTTTTCGAGTAAATTACAGTATATTATTAACTTGTAATTATAGCATTTATATTTCCTTTTGATTTTTGGAGGGAACATATAGAAATTTTATAAATGTTTTAATGTGAGGAATATCCCCTAAGCATTGTCCAGTGTCTTTTAATTATCCTTTTCTAGCTTGAGAATCGATAGTCACTTCCCTTCTCAACACTGTGGGGATTTGGGGGTGGGGGCTGATTTGATTTTTTTTTTTAACTGCTTTTTTTTTTTTTTTGACCCATCTATTTTATGTTGGTGTGAGGTGAAGACAGATTTTTGCCCACATGTAACTGTTAGTTATCTGGGTAATCTTCACCTTTCCATGGTTCTGAGCTTCCTTCTTTAATCAGATGTTACACTTGTATAACTACACTCACTGTGTCAGGGGCTGTTGCTTTCTGTCCCAAGACCTGTCTCCAGTCTTCATCACACTGTCCTCAGTTCATAAACTTTATAGTTGGCAGGACCTGCTTTTCTCATAAGTAGTGTTCTCATTCTTCATGCTTTTTATTTTTCCAAGTGAACTTTAGAATTACCCAGAAAAATAAGATGCCTCCTCTGAATTTTGAATGGAATTGCTTTAAAACTATAAATCAGTTTGGGGAAATGTTAGCATCAGCTTATTTATCATATGTGTGCTTCCAGTCCAGAAACATACCTTATCTTTATTTGTTCAAGTCTTTTTTTTCTTTCTCCATATTACTTATGTTTGTTTGCTGATTTATATTTTAGACTTTTATTTCACCAGTGATTTTCAGATCACAGACTTCAAGTTCTTTAAAGAGCTACTTCATATGCATAAGGCTTCAAAAGAGCATGGGGGAAAATCGCTAATAAAGTTGGGAGCTTTTGATCCGAGATCATTAGGAAAAATACATCAAGAAGTGTCTTCCCTTTTTCTTTGACTTTAATCTGTATATTTTATATAAAGATTCTAGGAGTCTTTCCCTGTTATTTCTGCATTCCACTCGTCACCACGGGCTTAGGACAGCCTCCCCTTCTCATCTCATATGAAATAGTAGACTGTTCGAGAACAAATCACTCTCTTTAGGGTATGGATCTGCATTAAGCATCTGCTTTCTGACCCCTGGGGAAGTCCCCTGCAAGCCTCGATCCTGGCTGCACTTGAGTCTGAGTTCATCTGAGTACGGTGACAGTGAGTCCTCGGAGAGCCATCCTCGCCCATCTGATAGACTCAGAGGGTCAGCAGCCAGGATCTAAATTCACAGTGCCTGCCTCAGAGCACCGGCTGTTCAGAGAGCAGAGAAGCCAGGCAGGTGGGCGGCAGGCGGGCTCAGGTGGGGAGAGCCCGCTCCCATGACACCCATTCCCCGTTGCTTGCTGTAAGTGAATTCATGGCCCGGCTTTGGGATCCAGCAGCATCCTTCACCTCTGTGGACGAGGGGCCAGGGTAGGATTTGGTGTGCTTTTATTTGCGTATTTTTTAGTGGCTATTGATCCACACAGTAAAATCCTACCTTCTCACTTAGTGTGGGGGCACCTAATCAGCACCCCTGAGCGACCACAGTTCATATGCTGGTTGAAATGGGGTGCGTGCCAGCCCACAGGTGTAGCTGCAAACCCTAGCCCATTTCTCACCGTTGTGAATCATGTCTAGAAACCAAAGGGCTTTTTGTTCACAAACTGGGGAAAGTGGGGATGGCGAGAGTTGTGTGAGAACTTATAAAGTGAAAAGACGTGGTTTGAACAGACTTAGTTGTGTGTGTGTGTGTGTGTATGTGTGGAGTGAGGAATTTTTTTGGACAGACTTAGTTATGTGTGTGTGTGTGTGTGTGTGTGGAGTGAGGAATTTTTTTCAGTTCTGCCTGGCACAGAGACTTTTCTTATAGCGTATTCACTTGCATTTGGAGCTAGTAATAACCTTATTGTAGGCAGTCATCTTGCCAGCACACACACACCCCTCCCCAGGATACTCTGATTCAGAAATGATGTCCTTTCTTGGAGCAGCTTTTTATATTAACCTTTTTTTGAAGATAGGAGACTAAGATCTGAATAACAGCTTTTAATACTAGCCCCATAAAAAGAAGGGAAATATCTTTTTTAATTAAAAAATTTTTATTTAAACAAAATATGAGAAATAAAGTGGTATGTTGACCCTTTTTTAAGGTATAAAAATAAACACTTGCATTTTATTTTATGACTTTAATTTTCACAGCCAGGTGGTATAAATACCTTTAATTTATAGCACTTTCTAGCTATTGCATTTAAAACTTTCATTTTCCATGTAATTTTTAAACTGAATTTTTCCAATTAAAAAAATTAGACCCTGAGGGGAAAAAAAAAAAAACACTGTTTGAGGATTATTAGTTCATAACTTGGTAGTAGGAAAGGGTGCTAGAACAAGAGTCCAAACTAATGAATTGAGATTGTGTAATATTTAAATAGCCATTTGCATTAAAAAAAAAAAATAGGTTGCCCAAATGCTAAATATGATACAGATATTAAAGTAATTNTCCATTTGTCTCCAAGCCACAACCCAAGTTCCAGGCCAAACAGATCCTTTCTCCAGAGACTAGGAGAAAAGTCTGGCTTCCTCCTAGCTTTTAGTAGCTTTCAGCTCTAAGGAAAGTCTTTGCTATGTCTAGCTTCATTCCTGACAGCTGCAGCTTGCACTTTTTTCTTTTTCTTTTTTTCTTCTTATGATGTTCAAGTTAAATTGGAAGCAGTTATTGACTGAGGAGGTAGGCAGGTACCACCCTAAGACAGGACTGGCATTCAGCCAGCATTCTGTGATAGGCTTGTGTTCACTATTAAAATAATGAAAACATTCTGTCCCACTTGGTAAAGAATAGCTTCTGCGAGTCTTCCAAGTGTTCCCCATCATTACAGTACTATGTCAGCCACCCCAGTTTTCTCTCAGGATGCCCCCAACCCAATAACACAACCAAGCAACTCAAGAGGCAATGTGATACCTGCAGCCTGTGTGTGTCGGTTTGATCAACACCCATGCCAAACCTATAGTTCAGTGATTTGAATCCCTACCCCAGCAGATCATAATTCTACATGCATGATCTGTGTGGGGCAGGAGGTGACTCATGGCTTCATTGCATGTTACATGCAGGTTCAGAATCTCTTAATGACCTGGGTATGAATCTAGGTCACAAACATGAGTACTCAGGTAGCTTATGTATTTATTTGGACCCATTGGAAGGATGAGAGGTGATGATAGTCGTACTTGTGGCTGACTCAGTAATGGTATCAGGTTGTCAGATAGTCAATGGTATCAGATAGTCAACAAACATTTGCTGAATGAAAGCTACCAGTTCAGGACACTATTTGTGGCATCATACATACAATTATAACACAAGTTATCCAATGAATGAATGGTTATTTATGGAGTATCAACTTATCATTCATTCATTCAACAAATATTTGTTGTGGGTCTACCATGTTTCCCACTCCAGAACTACACAAAGATGAATAAGAACAGTCTGTGTCCTTATTAACAGCCTATGCAGGGAATTTGGGATTTTCCAGGCGACACTAGTAGTAAAGAATCTGCCTGACAATGCAAAAGACTCAGGAGATGCGGGTTCAGTCTTTGGGTTGGGAAGAGCCTCTGGAGAAAGAAACGGCAACCCACTCCTGTATTTTTGCCTGGAAAATCCCGTGGACAGAGGAGCCTGGCAGAATACAGTCCATGGGGCCACAAAGAGTCAGATACAGTAATAAGGGTCTATATAAAGTGCTATGGAGGGACTTCCCTGAGGGCCAGTAGTTAAGACTTCTCCTTCCGATTCAGGGGTATGGGTTTGATCCTTGGCTGGAAAGGTAAGACCTCACATGCCTTGGGGCCAGAAAACCAGAACATAAACAACAGAATCAACATTGTAACAAATTCAATAAAGACTTCAAAAATGATCCACATCAAAAAAAAAAAGGTACTATGGAGCTGAACTGCTGTTGGGGAAATTCAGAGCAGGCTTCACAGCGGAGGTAACAATTGAGCTGGGCTGTGGAGCTGTGGAGAATGACTCAGGGTTCATCAGGAAAAGAGGGGAGAAGGGTATTCCAAGCTGAGGAGTGAAAGCCCAGAGGCATCAGACCGAGAAGAGTACTCAGGGTTTCCTAGGGTGGAGTGTGGGGTAGGAAGTAGTGAAAAATAAGCTTGGGGAGATTGACTGGGGCTAGATGTAAAAGTCTTAGAAGTCAAGCTAGGGAGGTTGTGTTTCATCCCACGTGCGAGTCAAAGACACATTTGAAGCAGTTTACTTGTTTTCGGGGACAGACATGGTCGTACAGGCTGAGCTAAGTCAACAGACAGCCTTCATTTAGGCGGCTGGCCAGGATATCTCTCCCACCTCACCCTATTCCCCTCCCGTAGGGAGAGGCTGTTACTGTGGTTAGCAGGCTGTGTTCTGCCTCTAGAACATTCTTTTTTTTAATGTATTTATTTATTATTTTTGGTTGCACTGGGTCTTTGTTGCTGCACACGGACTTCCTCTAGTTGCAGGGAGTCGGGGCTACTCTTTCCTGCGGTGTGCGGTCTTCTCATTACAGCGGCTTCTCTTGCTGCGGAGCACAGGTCCTGGGTGCATGCGGGCTTCAGCAGCTGTGGCTCTTTCTCTGAATGCAGGCTCAGTAGTTGTGGTGCGTGGGCTTGGTTGCTTCGCAGCATGTGGGATCTTCCTAGAGCGGGGATCAAACCCATGTCCCCTGCATTGGCAGGAGGATTCCTATCCATTGTACCTCAAGGGCAGTCCCAGAACACTCTTTACAGCCCCCCAGGGGTGTGGATGGTTCCTTCAGTCCCCTCCTTTTAGATTCCTGCTGTCTAGAGTCAACCTCCTTCTATCTTAAATCTCCTTTGCTTGATGTAAGATTAACAGGGTATTAGGAGCCTGAATGGGTTGGACAGTGCCTGCAGCTAGGCAAGTCAGAATACCTAAGATTTTCCTAGCCCCAAGATCCTCCTGCTTCAGCCAAAGTGGCAGAGACAGGGTGTGGAGAAAAACATGACCGCGTATCTTTACTGTTATACCGATCTTCATCTGTGCTGCTCATGCACCCCCAAAAGGCTGTCTTATTGTCACCTCTGGTCAATTCACCCCACCCTCACCCCAGTGCGTGTGCACACCACCATCAGCATCAGGGCAAGCCACAGCCGTGTTGCCAAACACCCTACCGGGTTATGCAACCAGCTTCCCGATTAGGGCGGGGTGGGTAGAGGTGAAACCAGGGGAGGGCCACAGGTCCCAGAGGGAGCTGGCTGCCTGGCCTGCTTGCCTGCTGGGCTGACCGCAGTGGCCCCAGGGGGCGGAGGCAGGGCTGGCCCTTTTATCAGTGCCCTGCAGGATTGCACCCGCCACCCCCTGGCTTCCTCTCTCAACAGACGGAAAGGGGAGGCAGCCACAGGGTGCAAGGGAGGGCTGGGCGTTATCCTAGGCTGCAGAGCCTGGCGGTTACCCCGGATGGCTGGGGGAGGTGTTGGAGGGGGTCTGGGACCAGGGAATAGTGAGGCCCCTCTTACTCAAGTAAGGAAAGGGAGATACAAACTGAGGCCCAGATGGTGGAGCCAGATGTCCTAAGCCATCCACTGGTTTTTCCTTGTGTTCCAGTTTGGATGAGGATAGGATGAAAAAAAAAAGGTCTCTGAAGAGGTTCCTTTCCATATATAAGAATTCTAAGAGGATTGACTCAGGAGTCAGGACACTGAGCCCCACTATCAGGTCTAAAGAGCTTGTGGCTCTCGAGGGTCCAGAGAGTTGGAGAGGACTGAGGTTTCCAGTCCTGGCATCTGTGGGTTATTCCCGGGTAGCAGAGCCCTACACCTAACCTAAGACACGTGAAGACTGATAGATGGATCCAGAATAGTCCAGCATAGCCCCTGGAGCTTAATTCTAAATCTAGAGAGGGGAGTACGTTGTGTGGTGTTCAGTTCAGCTGTCACTCAGTTGTATCCAACTCTTTGTGACCCCATGGACTGCAGCACGCCAGGCTTCCCTGTCCATCATCAACTCCCAGAGCCTACTCAAACTCATGTCCATTGAGTTGGTGATGCCATCCAACCATCTCATCCTCTGTCGTCCCTTTCTCCTCCCGCCTTCAATCTTTCCCAGCATCAGGGTTTTTTCAAATGAGTCAGTTCTTAGCATCAGGTGGCCAAAACATTGGAGTTTGAGCTTCAACATCAGTCCTTCCAATGAATATTCAGGACTGATTTCCTTTAAGATGGACTGGTTGGATCTCTTTGCATTCCAAGGGACTCTCAAGAGTCTTCTCCAACACCATAGTTCAAAAGCATCAATTCTTGGGCACTCAGCTTTCTCTATAGTCCAACTCTCACATCCATACATGACTACTGGAAAAACCATAGCCTTGACTAGACAGACCTTTGTTGGCAAAGTAATGTCTCTGTTTTTTAATATGCTGTCTAGGTTGGTCATAGCTTTTCTTTGAAGGAGCAAGCATCTTTTAATTTCATGGCTGCCGTCACCGTCTGCAGTGATTTTTGGAGCCCAAGAAAATAAAGTCTGTCACTGTTTCCATTGTTTCCCCATCTATTTGCTGTGAAGTGATTGAACAGGATGCCACGATCTTCGTTTTTTGAATGTTGAGTTGTAAGCCAGCTTTTTCACTCTCTTCTTTCACCTTCATCAAGAGGCTGTTTAATTCCTCTTCGCTTTCTGCCATTAAGGTGGTGTCATCTGCATATCTGAGGTTATTGGTATTTCTCCCAGCAATCTTGATTCCAGCTTGTGCTTCTTCCAGCCCAGCGTTTCTCATGATTTAACTCTGCATAGGAGTTAAATAAGCAGGGTGACAATATACAGCCTTGACGTACTCCTTTCCCAATTTGGAACCAGTCTGTTGTTCCGTGTCCAGTTCTAATGGTTGCCTATTGACCTGCATACAGATTTCTCAGGAGGCAGGTCAGGTGGTCTGGTATTTCCATCTCTTTAAGAATTTTGCACAGTTAATTGTGATCCACAAAGTCAAAGGCTTTGGCATAGTCAAAAAAGCAGAAATAGATGTTCTTCTGGAACTCTCTTGGTTTTTCAATGATCCAACAGATACCGGCAATTTGATCTCTGCCTTTTCTAAAACCAGCTTGAACATCAGGAAGTTCACGGTTCATGTATTGCTGAAGCCTGGCTTGGAGAATCTTGAGCATTACTTTGCTAGCGTGTGAGATTAGTGCAATTGTGTGGTAGTTTGAGCGTTCTTTGGCATTGCCTTTCTTGGGATTGGAATGAAAACTGACTTTTTCCAGTCCTGTGGCCACTGCTGTGTTTTCCAAATATGCTGGCATATTGAGTGCAGCACTTTTACAGCATCATCTTTTAGGATTTGAAATAGCTCAAGTGGAATTCCATCACCTCCACTAGCTTTGTTTGTAGTGATGCTTCCTAAGGCCCACTTGACTTCACATTCCAGGATGTCTGGCTCTAGGTGAGTGATCATGCCATCGTGGTTATCTGGGTCATGAAGATCTTTTTTGTACAGTTCTGTGTATTCTTGCCACCTCTTCTTAATATCTTCTGCTTAGGTCTGTACCATTTCTGTCCTTTATTGTGCCCATCTTTGCATGAAATGTTCCCTTGGTATCTCTAATTTTCTTAAAGAGATCTCTAGTCTTTCCCATTCTATTATTTTCCTCCATTTCTTTGCATTGATCACTGAGGAAGGCTTTCTTATCTTTCCTTGCTATTCTTTGGAACTCTGCATTCAAACTGGTATATCTTTCCTTTTCTCCTTTGCTTTTAGCTTCTCTTCTTTTCTCAGCTATTTGTAAAACCTCCTCAGACAACCATTTTGCCTTTTTTTTCTTGGAGATGGTCTTGATCACTGCCTCTTGTACAATGTCACGAACCTTCATCCATAGTTCTTCAGGCACTCTTGTCTATTATATCTAATCCCTTGAATCTATTTGTCACTTCCATTGTATAATTGTAAGGGATTTGATTTAGGTCATACCTGAATGGTCTAGTGGTTTTCCCTACTTTCTTCAATTTAAGTCTGAATTTGGCAATAAGGAGTTCATGATCTGAGCCATAGTCAGCTCCCAGTCTTGTTTTTGCTGACTGTATAGAGCTTCTCCATCTTTGGCTGCAAAGAATATAATCAAGCTGATTTTGGTATTGACCTTTGACTTCTGCACCTTTTTGTGGTGTAGAGTAAGTAGAATGTTGTTGTTGTTCAGATCTTGAATCTTAAGACCTGGACTTGAGTCCCTGCATTCACTGGTTACATGACTTTGGGCAACCCAACCTTCCTGAGCCTTGTTTCTTTACAAGGGAAAATGGAGATAAGGATGATAATACCTATTCAGTGGAGTTTGGGGGAAGATTAAAGGAGATCAATAACTGAGGCTGGGGAATGACAGGCGAGGCTAAGTAGCTTCAGTTGTGTCTGACTCTGTGCAGCCCTATGGACAATAGCTCACCAGGCTCCTCTGTCCGTGGGATTCTCCAGGCAAAAATACTGGGCTGAGTTGCCATGTCCTCCTCCAGGGAAACTTCCCAACCCGGGAATGGAACCCACATCTCTTGTGTCTCCTGCATTAGCGTGTGTATTCTTCAGAAGCTTAGAAACCTGGAAACCAGAGTGTCTCAGAGGCTTGGGAATTGAGAAGAGTCTACTTATCTGGAAGTCAGACTCTGGTGGAGAGATACTTGGAACAGAACTGAAACCAGGAGGCAGTCTGGTTCTGGGAGAGAAGCAGGACTAGAATGCAGCAGTGTTTGGGGGGCTGGGTGGTAGACTTTCAGGAACTAGCTCTGGAGCCATGGCTTTCCCAGCCCAGCACTATTGGGCGGGGCCAGTTTTAGCCACACAATGGGCATCGTGCCAGCCTTATGTGCTTCAGTCACCTGCCAGGAACCCCAGAACCCTCCCCCCCACCTCACCCTGGTGCAATCCTCTGCAGTGGGCGGAGCTTCCTGGGAAGTCCCACCCTCTGCTCCTCAGAGGATAGAAGGCTTGAGGCCTGATTACTCATTTCCTCCTTCAAACAGGCATCCTGCTCATTCCAGCCTCTTCTCTCTGCTCCTCCTGCTCCCTTGCACCAGAATGCTCTCCTTGGACCTTTCTACCAACCAGATGCAGTACAGAGTGGAAGAGAGATCTGGGTTTTGAGTTTCAGCTCACATTTAGAAGTTCAGACTTGGGCAAATTATATAACCTCCTTGAGCCTTGGTTTCCCCATGGCAAGTGGAGAGAACTGAGCTTCTTGTGAGAGATATAAGAAAATGTACATATCGTGCTTATACAGAAAGACTTTAATGTTGGATGCCTTCCTCTGATCCACTGTCCAAGACCCAGCTTCATTCAAGTTCTGTCTCCATGCCACTTTCTTGGGCTACTTACCCTTACCCATATTTTTTTGTCTAACTCCTTTTGCAATTATTTCATGTACCAGAGAATTAATAATCTCATATAAATGTTTTCCATTTGAACCATATGATTTTGGGTGTTGTTGTATCATTCTGTAATAGTGATAATATAAACTATATTAGGGGGCTTCCCAGGCGGTGCTGGTGGTAAAGAACTCACCTGCCAATGCAGAAGACATGAGAGATGTGGGTTTGATCCCTAGGTCAGGAAGATCCCCTAGAGAGTGCCTGGCAACCCACTCCAGTATTCTGCCTGGAGAAGCCCATGGACAGAGGAGCCTGGTGAGCTACAATCCACAGAGTCACAAAGGGACTAATGGAATTTAGCATGCATGCATGAAAACTGTATTATACAAAACCTGTCTCAAGCATCATAGTATAATGGTTAAGAAGACAAATTTGAGAGTCAGAAATGCCTTCATTCAAACCTTGGGTCTGAAGTCACTTTGAGATCTCAAGCAAATTCTTTAATCTCTCTGAGCCTAATTTTATCCATCTGTAATTTGGGGATAATTACAATACTTATCTTACATATTATTGTGAGAAGTTAACAACTGGGTATGTATGTTTAATTTAGTGATTCAATGCTTGGGCTATAATAAACACTATTAAATAGCACATATATGGTACATCTATTATTATAAAATAAATATTAAATATATTAAATTAAATTATTGTTAACTAATAGGTAAACTTCTTGTGAGGGATTGCATTTTATGTTTGTTTTTTTTTAAACCATACTCCACAGCATGTGAAATCCACCAAGGATTGAACCTGCGCCCCCTGCACTGGAAGGCAGAGTCTTAACCACTGGACTACCAAGGAAGTCCCATGTTTTGTCTTTTATATATATATCTCAAGGTGTCTATTTCTGAGTATAGCATACTGTCACCCACGCAACAGATATTTTTAGAGTATTTAACAGATTGCTAAATTTGAAGGATACCAACATAACTGAGGAGTGAGCCTTGCCTTTGGGCAGACACATGTATAAACAGATAAATGGTGATGTGAAGTAAGAATGGCAAAGTTACATTTCAGAGGGAGCAAAGGAAAAGCAGCCTCAGAGGAAAGGCCTCCGAGAGGAGGTAACCTTTCAACTAGTCTTGAGAAACAGAAGAATATGAATTTTCTAGGGATAAAAATGGGGGACAGCATTCTGGGAAGAAGAAACATTATGTGTAAATACACAGCGGTGGGGGAAAAGTCTATAAAGTTTCGATCAGTTACAGAGTCTAGGAGTCCAAGGGTATTTTTAAGGAGATCTGGGTGGAGGGGTAGTTTCCTGAACTTTCCTGGGCAAGTAGGGTAGATCGTGATGACCAAGCCCAGGGCCCCCTCCCTACCAGGAGTCTAGCTGCTTATCGTAGTTCTCGGGATAGTCCTCTCCCTCCAAGGACCCTGGGGCAGGTTTGGCTGACCTCCCCTGAGAGCACTAAGGGTGTTTCCCAAATGGCTTCCAGGCTCTTGGAGTGACTATTGCGGCCAAAACCGACCGGATGGGGGTGTCCTGGGATTCCCTCCCGCGTCGTCCCTTTGTCATCACATACCTTACGGTTGGTGATGGAGAACTAGGGCGAGCTCTGTCCGATTTGCTCAGTGTCTGATGCTGTGTGCTCAGTTGCTCAGTCATGTCTGACTCTTGGACTGCAGCCCACCAGCCTCCTCTGTCCGTGGGATTTTCCAGGCTAGAATACTGGAGTGGGTTGCCATTTCCTCCTCCAGGGGACCTTCCCGACCCAGGGATCAAACCCAAGTCTCCTGTGTCTCCTGCATTGGCCGGTGGGTTCTTTACCACTCTGCCACTTGGGAAGCCCCACTGTCTCTGGATCACTTCCCAAATTCTCTTGTGTTGAAAGCTCTTCCCATGAAGGCTGTTTCCACACCAGGGCCTTCCACTTTCCCTGGTTATTGTCTGTGTTCTTTCTGGTTGCAGCTAAAACCATGCCCATAGGCTGGTGTCTGCAGTCTCCGGCCTTTTTTTTCCCTCAACGAGATCACTTGCCAGAGAATGAGATGTCCACAAGGAGGAAGGTGGAGGGCTCATGGGCCCCATCATCCCCCAACTATCAGCTTCCCTTTTCGAGAATGGAGAGAGAGAAGGAGAGACAGAGACCCACTGGACTGGTGCAGAGCCAGCATCTCAGTCGTCCAGACAGGAAATGAAAAGAAGACTTCATTGCTTCTCTCTCTCTTGTGTTAGGAGAAGTGGAAAGAAGAAATAAGGGAAAACCAAGGGTTAGAAAAGAATCTAGAGCTGGAGCAATTCAATGCAGAGAAAATCCTCTGAAATTGAAAGTACTTATTCCCTGGTGGTCCAGTGGTTAGGACTGGGCACTTTCACTTTCATGGCCTAGGTTTGAATTAAGATCCTTCAAGCTGCACAGAGCAGCCAAAAAAAGGGAAAGAATCATCTTCTGTTTACCATCTGCCTATCCTTCTCATACCCTAACCCTCCTCCTCCCATCCTAATACCCTCCTGCCTCAAGGACCAATAAACCATTAGTACTATCTTTTAATTTTAACTTTATTTATTTAAAAAATAAATTATCTTTTTGACCGTGCCATGAGGCATGTGGGGGATCTTAGTTCCCCAACCTGAGAACCAGAGAACCTGCACTGACTGCATGGGAAATGTGGAGTCTTAACCCCTTGACCACCAGGGAAGTACCTCAATTTTATTTCTAAAGTAATCCGTCCACTTCCCTTCATATCCAGGTCTATAAACTTGCATTCAGTGTAAACTTCCTTGCCTCTGTCAATCTCCATTGAACTTTCCTGCAAAACAAAACATTTTTGGTTAAATCCAATGATTCAGCTTCTTCACATCTATACCTGGGCAGCTAAATATGGATGGAAGAGGGACTTACTGGGTGGTCCAGTGGCTAAGACTCTGTGCTCCCAATGTTGGGGNTGGGGGGGGCCAGGGGCGGGGTGTGTGGCCAGGGGGCCAGGGTTCGGGTCCTGGTTGGGAAACTAGATCCCACATACCTCAGCTAAAGATACTGCATGTCACCGAGAAGATCGAAGATCCCTTATGCTGCAACTAAGACAGCACAGCCAAATAAATAATACATATTTTTAAAAATATATATTGATGGAGGAAATTCCAGAATCTTGTTAAGTAGTATATTTCAAATTTATGCCCCTAAAACTCAACTAATTCAAATTTATGCCTCTAAATTCCAACTAGTTGCCAACTAATTCTATATGTACCTGGTAAATTCCTCTTGTGTTTTTTTTCTTTTTTTGTTTGTGTGGTAAATTCTCTTTTCTACTCTACTCTGTTCAATAACTATTTCAAGCTTTCTCGCTTTTAAAATCTCTAACACCACCTCCACTTTTGACCTTGCCTATATTTCATTGATAGATGTAATCTGATGAGACTTCCCTATTTTTCCAATACGAAATCCTCCAGCTTACTTGCATCTACCTACATGCTTGACATTCTACGTTGTTAAAATGAAAGAAGTACCCCTGTTCCTAAGTCCATCCCCTCTCATTTCTCTGAAAAGATAAGAAAACTAGATTCCTCTGGGTGCATAGCAAAATTCAATTCTGTTCCATAGCAAAGTGCAGCCGACTGTATGGATTCAGTCCTGAGAAGACTGATAAAATAATTCAGAGGCAGGGCTGAATCACAAGGTGGTAGGTAGTCTTAAGAGTTCATCCAGTGCTCGCTTCGGCAGCACATATACTAAAATTGGAACGATACAGAGAAGATTAGCATGGCCCTAAAAAAAAAAAAAAAGAGTTCATCCAGGTAGAACTCCTCACCCATTCTCTTGGATGAAAGCAGCAGCTATATAACCCTGCTGCTGCTGCTGCTAAGTCGCTTCAGTGGTGTCCGACCCTGTGCGACCCCATAGACGGCAGCCTACCAGGCTCCCCCGTCCCTGGGATTCTCCAGGCAAGAACACTGGAGTGGGTTGCCATTTCCTTCTCCAATGCATGAAAGTGAAAAGTGAAAGTGAAGTTGCTCAGTCGTGTCCAACTCTTTGCGACCCCATGGACCGCAGCCTACCAGGCTCCTCTGTCCATGGGATTTTCCAGGCAAGAGTACTGGAGTGGGTTGCCATTGCCTTCTCCGATATAGCCCTAGGAAACCCTAGGAAGCTTCATCTTTGTGATCTTACGTTTCATCATAGCTGTATGCTGGGGGGACACTTCCTATATGTCGGAGACAAAGCCAGACTGTTATTAGGTCAGAAAGATGTGACCCTCTTCTGTTATCTCCTTAAGACCTGCTTCACTGAGCATCCAAGACTTGAGTGACGTGTCCTCACCAGTCACCCTGTGGAGGGCAGGTGCCCACATATCTAGCCAACAGCTGGAGCTGCCAACACTGCTCTCTGTGGTTACCACAGTTTGTACTGTTTCCCATTCTGCAGTGGCTGCAGTAGAAGCAGTCTATGATTGCTTTAGCAAGAGGCAGAGCAAGCCCTGGGCTTGGAGTTAAAGTGCTCAGCTGATAGAATTACATTCATTTTCTTTGTGTGTGTGTGTGTGTGTGTGTGTGTGTGTTTGGCCTCGAGAGACTTGTGAGATCTTAGTTCCCTAACAGGGATTGAACCCGGGCCACAGCAGTGAAAGTGCTAATTACTGGACAACCAGGGAATTCCCTTATTTATTTTTTAATTTTTTTCTTTATTTTTAAGAATATAGTTCCCTGTGCAATCCAGTAGGTCTTTGTCAGTTATCTGTTTTATTAATAAGTATAGTAATGTGTACATGCTAATTCCAAACTCCTAATTTATCCTTTCCCCCACCTCCTTTTCCCTTTGATAACCATACGTTTGTATTCTCTGTCTGTGGGTCTATTTCTGTTTTGTCCATAAGTTCATTTGTCTCATTTTTTTAGGTTCCACATATAAGTGATATCATAACTGATACTATCTTTCTCTGTCTGATTTACTTCACTTAATATGATAATCTCTCATCCGTGTTGTTGGAAATGGCATTGTTTCATTCTTTTTGTGGTTGAGTAATATTCCATTGCATTTATGTACCACATCCTCTTTATCCATTTATCTGTCAATAAACATTTAGGTTGCTCCCATGTCTTGACTTTTCTATTGTAAACAGTGCTGTGATGAGCACTGGGGTGCATTATCTTTTTGAATTATTTATAGTTTTCTTTGGATATTTGCCCAGGAGTGGGATTGCAGAAATATATGTGGTAACTAGCTCAATTTTTAGTTTTTCAAGGAACCTCCAAACTGTTTTCCATAGCAGATATACCAATTTATATTCCCACCAACAGTGTAGAAGGGTTCCCTTTCCTCCAAACCCTCTCACACGTTTGTTATCTGTAGACTTTCTGATGATGGTCCCTCTGACGGGTGTGAAGCAATGATAGTTTTGATTTGCCTTTCTCTAATAATTAGCAATGCTGAGCATCTTTTCATGTACCAAACAGAGAATCTTCTTTCCTAAACATCACTGGAGAAATATTTACAGCTTGTTGTTGTTGTTGTTGAGAAGGCGAATTCTGTGCAGACTGTCTCCTCCCATGAAGACAAAGTACAACTCAAATGATTGGGTTTCAGCTTCAGTCAGTCTAGGTGAACTGTGTCTAAGGCAACTCCAATCACTTTTCTGAGTCCCTGGTTCCATTCTAGAATGGAAAAGCACAACAAAAAACCCCTGTCAATATCTCTGAGTACATGAAATACAGTGATCTTAGAGCGACAAGAGATAGAAACATTGTTGACTTTTTTCTTTACGATGATCCAAACCTCAGCTTGCTTGCCCAGAAATTGATTTTGGTCAATTAATTCATGTCGGGAGAGCCCATTCATGCTGACTAAACTTAATAGAGGATAATACATAAGCCATACAGTTGATTTACATTGCTCGTTGTTCAGTTGCTGGGTCACGTCTGACTCTTTGCAACCCCATGAACTGCAGCACACCAGGCTTTCCCGTTGTTCACCATCTCCTGGAGTTTGCTCAAACTCATGTCCACTAAGTCAGTGATGCCATCCAACCACCTCATCGTCTCTTGTCACCTTCTCCTCCTGCCTTCAATCTTTCCCAGCATCAGGGTCTTTTTCAAAGAGCTGGCTTTTTGCATCAGGGGGCCAAAGTATTGGAGCTCAGATTCAGTATAAGTCCTTCCAATGAATATTCAGGGTTGATTTCCTTAGAATTGATGGTTTTGATCTCCTTGCAGTCCAAGGGACTCTCAAGAGTCTTCTCTAGCACCACAATTCAAAAGCATCAGTTCTTTAGCACTCAGCCTTCTTTATGGTCCAACTCTAATATCCATCCATGACTACTGGAAAAACCATAGCTTTGACTGTATGGACCTTTGTCAGCAAAGTGATGTTTCTGTTTTTTAATACGCTGCCTAGGTTTGCCATAGCTTTTCTTCTAAGGAGGAATCTTTAAATTTCATGATTTTTAATTTCAGTCACCGTCCACAGTGATTTTGGAGCCCAAGAGAATAAAATCTGTCACTGTTTCCACTTTTTCATCATATCTTTGCCATTCAGAAAACTAAAATTGTGGCATTTGGTCCTTCATGGCAAATAGATGGGGAAACAATGGAAACAGTGACAGACCTTATTTTGGGGGGCTCCAAAATCACTGCAGATGGTGACTGCAGCCATGAAATTAAAAGATGCTTATACCTTGAAAGGAAACCTATGACTAACCTAGACAGCATATTAAAAAGCAGAGACACGACAGGGAAGGAATGCTGCTGAACTCGAATCGCCCTTTACAAGGGGAGGAAATAAAGGAAAGGAGTTGCCGCCAAAAAAAATAAATAAATAAAAAAAAAATAAAAAGCAGAGACATTACTTTGACAACAAAAGTCTGTCTACTCGTTTTTCCAGTAGTCATGTATGGATGTGAGAATTGGATTACAAAGAAAGTTGAGTGTCCAAGAATTGATGCTTTTGAATTGTGGTGTTGGAGAAGACTCTTGAGAGTCCCTTGGAATGCAGAGATCCAACCAGGCCATCCTAAAGGAAATCAGTACTGATTATTCATTGGAAGAACTGATGCTAGAGCTGAAACTCCAATCCTTTGGCCACCTGATGTGAAGAACTGATTCATTTGAAAAGACCCTGATGCTTGGAAAGATTGAAGATGGGAGGAGGAGGGGATGACAGAGGATGAGATGGTTGGATGGCATCACCGACTCTATGGACATGAGTTTGAGTAGGCTCTGGGAGTTGGTGATGGACAGGGAAACCTGGAGTGCTGCAGTCCGTGGGGTTGCAAACAGTTGGACATGACTGAGCGACTGAACTGAACTGAACTGATGGGCTCAGATGCCATGATCTTAGTTATTTGAATGTTGAGTTTTAAGCCAACTTTTTCACTCTCTTCTTTCACCCTCATTAAGAGGCTCTTTAGTTCCTCTTCACTTTCTGCCACTAGAGTGGTATCATCTGCATATCTGAGGTAGTTGATATTTCTCCCAGCAATCTTCATTCCAGCTTGTGAGTCATTCAGCCCAGCATTTCCCATGATGTATTCTGCATATAAGTCAAAAAAGCAGGATGACAATATATAGCCTTGACATACTTGTTTCCTGATTTTGAATCAGTCCATTGTTCCATGTCCAGTTCTAATTGTTGCTTCTTGTCCTGTATACAGGTTTCTCAGGAGACAGGTAAGGTGGTCTGGTATTCCCATCTTTTGAAGAATTTTCCACAGTTTGTTGTGATCCACACAGTTAAAGGTTTTACTGTAGTCGATGAAGCCAAAGTAGATGTTTTTCAGGGATTCGCTTGCTTTTTCTATGATCCAGTGGATGTTGGCAGTTTAATCTCTGGTTCCTCTGCCTTTTCTAAATCCATCTGGAAGTTCTTGGTTCACGTTCTGTTGAAACCTAGCTTGGAGGATTTTGAGCATTAACTTGCTAATGTGTAAAATGAGTTCAGTTGTACAGTAGTTTGAATATTCTTTGGCATTGCCTTTCTTTGGGATTGGAATGAAAACTTTACATAGATTTACATAGTTTGACATAGAACTAACAGTAGCCTAGGCAATCCTATTGATTGATGAAAACAGTTGACAATTTTGGAAGTCAAATGTTGTAACTAGAAGTTGTTTAGTGAACAAGTGAACAAGTGATTCAAATTAGCTGGATAATTTTTATGGCTAATAGAATTGCATCTCTCACCTTTGTAAATATATGATATTCCCTTGGTCAAACAGGGAATGTTCCTCTCTAAACATCACAGGAGAAATAGTGACTGCTGCTGCTAAGTTGCTTCAGTCGTGTCAGACTCTGTCGACGCCATAGACGGCAGCCCACCAGGCTCCGATGTCCCTGGGATTCTCCAGGCAAGAACACTGGAGTGGGTTGCCATTTCCTTCTCCAATGCATGAAAGTGAAAAGTGAAAGTGAAATCACTGAGTCGTGTCCAACTCTCAGCAACCCCATGGACTGCAGCCTACCAGGCTCCTCCGTCCATGGGATTTTCCAGGCAAGAGTACTGGAGTGGGGTGCCATTGCCTTCTCCGGAAATAGTGACTACTTTTTTTTATTTGGTCGGAGAGAGGGAATTCTCTGCAGACTATCTACCCTTTCTAGGAAGACAAGGTGCAATTCAACTGATTGGGTTTCAGCTCCAGCCAAGTTAATATAATTGATTCTGTTTCTGTTCGATTCAGCCATTTTATTATAATTGATTGGGTTAGAGTTTGATTGTGTTAGGGCTTCAGCCATTTTACTTTAAGTGATTAGGCTGCTAGAGCTTTGGATATATTGATAGAATTATGCTTTCCTGAAACTACACCAGGTTATTTGCTACTTCTAATAAAGCTGATCGCATCCATTACACTTTGACTTTTCCTTATTTCACTTGTGGTACACAGTCTTTTGAGTGCATTATCCTACTGTTACCATTTTGCAGGTTTACTGCAACCTGAAGAAATCCAATGGCTTCCTAGTTGGTCCTGCTGCCTTTCATTTCTCCTCCAATCTTTCCTGTACACACAGTCATCTAATCAATTATCTTAAAATCTGTTTCAAACATCCTACAAAATAGGAGAAAATACTTGCAACTCATATATCTGATAAGGGTCTAGTATCTGGAGTATATAAAGAACACTTAGAGCTCACCCACAAAAAGACAAACAATGCAATTAAAAAATGGGTAAATGTCTTAAATCAGTTCAGTTCAGTTCAGTCAATCAGTCATGTCCGAATCTTTGTGACCCCATGAACTGCAGCATGCCAGGCCTCCCTGTCCATCACCAACTCCCGGAGCCAACTCAAACTCATGTCCATAGAGTCGGTGATGCCATCCAATCATCTCACTCTCTGTCGATCCTCTTTTCTCTCGCCTCAATCTTTCCAGCATCAGGGTCTTTTCAAATGAGTCAACTCTTCGCATGAGGTGGCCAAAGTATTGGACTTTCAGCCTCAACATCAGTCCTTCCAATGGACTGATCTCCTTTAGGATGGTCTGGTTGGATCTCCTTGCATTCCAAGGGACTCTCAAGAGTCTTCTCCAACACCACAGTTCAAAAGCATCAATTCTTCAGCACTCAGCTTTCTTTATAGTACAACTCTGACATCCACACATGACTACTGGAAAAACCATAGCCTTGACTAGACGGACTTTAGTCAGCAAAGTAATGTCTCTGGTTTGAATATACTGTCTAGGTTGGTCATAACTTTTCTTCCAAAGAGTAAGCGTCTTTTAATTTCATGGCTGCAGTCACCATCTGCAGTGATTTTGGAGCCCAAGAAAATAAAGTCAACCACTGTTTCCATTGTTTCCCCATCTATTGACCATGAAGTAATGGGACCAGATGCCATGATCTTAGTTTTCTGAATGTTGAGCTTTAAGCCAACTTTTTCACTCTCCTCTTTCACTTTCATCAAGAGGCTATTTAGTTCTTCTTCACTTTCTGCCATAAGGGTGGTGTCATCTGCATATCTGAAGTTATTGATATTTCTCTTGGCAATCTTGACTCCAGCTTGTGCTTCATCCAGTCCAGTGTTTCTCATGATGTACTCTGCATATAAGTTAAAAAAGCCGGGTGACAATATACAGCCTTAATGTACTCCTTTTCTTATTTGGAACCAGTCTGTTGTTACATGTCCGGTTCTAACTGTTGCTTCTTCACTTGCATACAGGCAGGACAGGTGGTCTGGGATTCCCATCTCTTGAAGAATTTTCCACAGTTTATTGTGATCCACACAGTCAAAGGCTTTGGCATAGTCAATAAAGCAGAAAAAAACTGATGTTTTTCTGGAACTCTCTTGCTTTTTTGATGATCCAGTGGATGTTGGCAATTTGATCTCTGGTTCCTCTGCCTTTTCTAAAAGCAGCTTGAACATCTGGAATTTCATGGTTCACATATTGCTGAAGCCTGGCTTGGAGAATTTTTAGCATTAATTTACCAGTGTGTGAGATGAGTGCAATTGTGTGGTAGTTTGAGCATTCTTTGGCATTGCCTTTCTTTGGGATTGGAATAAAAACTGACATTTCCAGTCCCAGTCCTGTGGCCACTGCTGAGTTTTCCACCTAGACAGCATATTAAAAAGCAGAGACATTACTTTGCTGACAAAGGTCTGTCTAGTCAAGGCTATGCTTTTTCCAGTAGTCATGTATGGATGTGAGAGTTGGACTATAAAGAAAGCTGAGCACCAAAGAATTGATGCTTTTGAACTGTGGTGTTGGAGAAGGCTCTTGAGAGCCCCTTGGATGGCAAGAAGATCCAACTCATCAATCCTAAAGGAAATCAGTCCTGAATATTCACTGGAAGGACTGATGCTGAAACTCCAATACTTTGGCCACCTGATGCAACTCAATGGAAAAGACCCTGATGCTGGGAAAGCCTGAAGGCAGGAGGAGAAGAGGATGACAGAGGATGAGATGGTTGGATGGCATCACCGACGTGATGGACATGAGTTTGAGTAGGCTCCGGGAGTTGGTGATGGACAGCAAGGCCTGGCGTGCTGAAGTCCATGGGGTTGCAAAGAGCTGGACATGACTGAGCGACTGAACTGAGTATGCATCAGGCATGGAGTTAGATACTTGAGGTGAGATCTCTAATCTCACCTCACACACAGAGAAAACTTTATATAAAAGAAAACTTGCTTCAAAAATGTTAAGAAAACCACTCAGAGTGACAGTGTTAATAAGAAGGGTGGATGAAATTTAATTCAGGAATTCTCAAATATAACACCCTTGAGCTGGACAATGCTGCAGCTGGATTAGCCAAGTTTTATGAGGCCTCACATCAAGGAGAAAACACATCTGATTGAGAGATCAGGAAAGATTTCATGTAGTGATTTGACACTGTGGTACATATGGCCACACAGGAAGTGACCTATAGAGGCAGAGCCCAGGAGCTGAGGGGGGAACATGTAGAACTAGGATTTCATGCCAGGTCATTCTGTAACTTCCCCCTTTGCTACTGTGAACTTTAGGATGAGGTTGAGGATGGTGAAGTTCAGGAACAAATAGGGCAGTTGAGAGAACGGGCCTCTTAGGAAGCCACTGATCAATATGGATGGTGCAAATGAAGAGGAATCTGAAACCTACAGTCCAGGATCCAGAGACAGCTCAGATAACAAGGTCTTTGAAAAGTGTTTTGCTTAGCCCCTGTAGGCTTAGCTCCAGGGTCTCTGCTAGAAGAAGTGTAGTGATACTTGAAAGACAAAAGCCAACTTCAGAACCAGAAAGGAAGAGGAGGTTAGAAGGGAAGAAAAGGAGGGTCATGTGCTCTCATGTGAAGACTCCTGAGAAGCTTCAATTGGGTACTTCTCTTAGGATTTATGGGCTTCCCATGTGGCTCAGTGGTAAAGATTCCCTGTGGTTCAATCCCTGTGTTAGGAGGATCACTGGTGAAAGAAATGGGAACTGGTTCCAGTATTCTTGCTTGGGAAACCTGAAGGACACGGAGCCTAGCAGGCTACAGTCCCTGGGGTCTCAAAGAGTCGGACACAACTTAGTGACTAGACAACAATTTAGGATTTCTAACTGAGGACAGTAGCAGAGGCAATACATCTAAGGGATGTACATCTATGCAAATAAGATCATGAAAGTTTTCTTAGACTTTAACCCAATGATTACCAAACTTTGTTGCAATTAGAATTACTTAAGATTAAAAAAATCCTGATGCCCCTGTAGCACCCCATGCTAACTAGCTCAGAGTGTTTCAGGAAGCATACATCAGTAATTTTTACAGATTCCCTCGGGACTAGATGTACCACAGTATTTGAGAACCACAGCTTTTTAACCTTTTGTTGACCATACTTTCTAATCCACTGTTAGAAGGCAAATGGCCACAAGCAGAATGTCTGGTAACAAAAAAGCACATTTCCACATATCTTGCTAGTGTTACCTGCCTAAGTTGAATGATAATTCTAATCATTTTATCAGTACATATGACTGGAAGCCTATCTCTCCCTCCTCCCACACAGCAGTAGCTTAAAAGTAAAGGAAACCTGCATTCTAAAATCATTTCTGCTATTTATTAGAAGTGATCTTGGGTTATGCATTCACTAACCAAATATTTAAAAAACATCTCCTTTTGTCTTTTGTGCTTTTATGCCTTTAAATATTGGTTACAATTAAAAGGACATTGATCTGATCTTTATTAGATTTTGGACTATAATGATACATCCTATGTGTCAGTCACTGAGATTAAGCCATTCCTTCAGTAAAGCTGGTTCTAACTGTGCCTTTTAACCCTTTGTGCTGAGATCCTAGGCAGCAACTCGATACCTTGTAGAAATAGAAAGTGCATATGCATTTATAACTCAAGTTACTATTCCTTTTTGTTAAGACACTGAAGCCATTAATATCTCATTGAAGTTGTAATAAGTTTTTGTATTCCTTACCAGTAAGTCTGCAAAGATATCATTCCCATTTTGCAGATAAGGAAATGAGGCTCAGAAAGTAGATACCAATTTGCTCTTTGTATTCATGCTTGTTCAGGTGACTATGATGAGGAAACTGCCTACAGTGCAATCTACATCCATCCTTCTTCTAGACACTCAGCTGTGGGTTAAAATCATTAAAATTAATGTTGAGACCAGTTCGACAAGCAGGGTTTCCGAAAGCTCAATACGGCAAGAAAATGAGAAACAAGACAGAAGGATTCAGTGAAAAGTGAGGATCAGGGGACCAACACTGCTTCAAGGTGAAGGTGTTGAAACTGAATCCAAGCCAGCTTTATTATACTTTCAGCCAGGAAGGAAAGAATATGTGGGGAGGTAAGCTATAACTCATGTGGCCTTCAGGGCCAAAGAACAAAGTGATCAAAACCATTGAGTAGCTAAGAAACAGTAATCAATAACAAATCAGTAACTCAGACTAATATTCTTATCTATAGATTTTCCACCAGATACATAAAACATGTGACTCTGAGACACCAGTTGAGAAACAGTCTGGGGTCGGTTTTCCAACCCCAGGATCATATTTTGTTTTCAAGACTATGAACTGTTCCCTCTGAACTTGTCCCAAGAGTCTCGTGCCTTATAGCATCCAGTTTATCAATAATTATAAATTTCTTTTGTGACCTTTGCTGGGGCCTGCTTTTCTTTTATTCTTCTTGACTCCTACAAATTAATAAGTTAATTATACCCTAAACACTTGATGTTAGGGATATTAATTGTCCAAGGACACATAACTTATTCATAGGACTCTCAAGTGGTTTGTTTAAAGTTGGACAGCTAATAGGAGGCAGAACTTAGGCTTGAATCCACCTCTTCTCTATTTTGCTATTCTTTCCAATATGCCAGAGTTATCCCTTGTTAACTAGCAAACAGCTTCCCAGGTGGCACCAGTGGTAAAGAACCACTTGCCAGTGCAAATAGACATAAGAGACATGGGTTTGATTCTCTGGTTGGGAAGATCCCTTGGAGAAGGGAATGGCAACCTACTCCAGTATTCTTGCCTAGAGAATTCCCCATGGACAGAGGAGCCTGGCAAGCTACAGTCCATAGGGTCGAGAAGAGTTGGACACAACTGAAGCCGACTTAGCACACAACTAACAAGCAACAGCTTAAAGGGAATGAGAGGCAGGCTGACTAAGTGGTTACTAGCAGGGTAGTAATCCACAGAGGGCTGACATCTCTGAGTTCTAACTGTGGAAAATTTACTTTCAGGTATTGAACGAAATGCATTGTATCTTTCAATTTCATAATTAGATGAAGTCAATATAATTAGCTACACTTTATAGATGAAGTGTAGCTTCATCTGTAATTTAGATGGCAACTACTATAGAGCTTGTTCAAGGTTACTCAGCCTTTGAAAGGAAGAGCCAGGTGTGTATTTCAATTCAGTCTGGTTCCAGAAGTCAACATATGTTCATGTGCACTTACGCACACATATGCATACACATCCTTACTACCAAAACACAAGAAACTGACAATAAATATTGTAAGAATACTAGACATCTAATTGATCAAAAAAAAAAAAAACTCATTATCACTCATGCCCCAAACTTGACCCTTAAATTCACAAAATTGCTCAGATTTCTCCTGGGGGAACATTTGCCTTTTCTTTCTTTAATTTTTTTCAGGAGTGATGAAAATATGGTCCCTAGTATATACCACATATGTTCATATGGATGACAGGAAGAAAAAGAGGAAAACCCCATATGTGAGATGAGAACTAAAGAAGTTCTGCTTAAGCTCTCCCCCATTGACCCCACAGACTTCAGAAATCTTTACTAAGAATGCTTTTCTCTGAAGCTGAGTTTGTTTAGCTTGGGTGTTCCAGCAACCAGAACTGCAATGAGAATTGTAGGTGGGGAGAAACTATGACTTTCTGCAGGGTTGTGGTGCTCTGTCATAGACCTGTCAGCACCCACTGCAACCAGCAGCACAAGTTTCTTCCTGAGCTACATTTGCTCTGGGTAACAAGGTCACAGAGCTGTCGCATCCTGGGAGGTTGCCTGAATCATGCCCATGGTGAAGGCTGGAATGCATAGCACGAAACCCAGGCTGTACTACTTCCATAAGTCATTGCTGAGCTTCTCTATTATTTTAGCCATCATTCTGATTTCTAGGTTTTAACCGTACTGACTCTGATTTGGGTGGGGTTTACTTCTGAAGAAGGAGTTCTGTGTAACATCATGTGTCTCTTTGATTTGCCTTAGATAACCAACACAATTTATCTTAGACTTTACTCTCTGACTCATACCACACTAAGCGTTCCCCTCTCACCTGAACTCAACCTCTAGTCTTCAGAACTACTTAATATTCAACTGAAAGACAGAGATTTCCAAGCAATGTAAACAATTTTTTCAAGTTATTTATACCTATAATTTAAAATTAGACATAAAAAATATGGTCTATTTAAAACTTTATTTTTCCTTTAGGAAAAAAATCCTGACTGGTTATTTATATTGATTTAGTGCAATTCTTTTATATGTAAAACAGATGCTTAATAAAAGGTTGTCCTGAAGGAGCATGCTGAGATATTTCAAATAAGCATTTACCAAAAATAATATAATGCCAAAGATGAAAATCTCAATATTCTGATAAAATAGTGAAGGAGGGTTGAGAATGTCTGTTTTTTTGGAAATTTGTATCTGAGGATATATATACTTATAATTGTTCATCTTTGGACTACAGAAGCTTGATATGAACTTTTTCCACCCAGTGTGGGGAAAAAAGGCTATGGTAGTAGTTTTCTAGATTTTCTAGCAAAATCAAGTCGCTTTTGATTCTAAAACAGAACACTGAAATCAGCTAGGTATTTACACTGTCTCAAGGAAGTGTCATTAAGTTTAATCTCATTTTTAATGCCTAATAAATAATTCAACAAGTTAAGATATAATTTTCATTAGGTTTCTATTACTGGGGACTTTGGATAAAAGGAAAAAATATTCTAAAAGATAATTTAGGTATCTGTACTACTGGTACGTGAAAAAAAAGAAAATTCAGTTTTCTCATTTCTGAAAAACTTGGAGGAAATTATTTTTGTTTAAAATAGTAAATTGGTATCATCTCCCACATCTATAGGAATATCTTAATTAAAAGGTGCAATAATGTGGAATCGTCAAAGTCATAGTCTCCAGGGTCAAAAAACCCTTGGTGTGAACACCAGCTCCACCACTAAGCAGTTGTATATATTTTTTTCTGAGCCTTAGAGTCCCAATCCATGAAATGGGGTCAACAAGATCACTGTGGAGATTAAAATAAATCTATTAAAGTGCTTAGCAAAGCTCCTGGTAGGTAGTGTTTAGTAAATACTGATCATTATCATTTCAGAAGAGATGTAATAGAAAAATAATTTTCTAATCATGTACTGTGATGTCATGATTTTTAAAAATCCGATATATTTAAGATGAAAAACAAAGTTTATCTATTTCTCCTACTTCCCACCCTTTTCCTCTAGGAACTACCAATCCATTCTATTATTTATTTATTTATAATCCACATAGAAGATAGATCATGATATCTATCCTTGTCTGTCTGAATAAAATCTCATTAAATACATACATTACAGTGTTTTTATTCATTCATTCATTACTAGACACTTAGGTTGTTTCCTGTACTGTCTGTCGTACCCAATGCTGCAGTGAATACGGGGATGAATACATCTTTTCAAGTCAGTGTTTTTTGTTTCCTTCTAGTTTCCTTTTCTAATTCTGTTCCAAAAAGCTTCTAGAGCTGGTCTGGTCACCCTCATAGCCATTATTACCCTTATATAGCTGGGCAAGAAATTAAAGAATTGCTTTTTTTAAAGAAGGGAAAAAACTGCTGGATGAAGGATAACCTTAAGGGCTCAGTATATATCCACTGTCCCTGCAATAAAGACAGAAGAGGGCCCTGTGCTCTGTCAGTCTTCATTGACTACTTGAATCCATATGAATTTATTCACTTAATTAAAGCATATTTATTGAGCACATACTATAAATACTACTATAATAATATAATCTAATATCTATTATATAAACAGTTTATGGTACAGAAATACACAGTCAATTGTTACACAAGTCTCTATAGCCCAGGAGTGTTCTTAGTGCTACTTAGAAAATCAAGCAGGGTCAGGGGAGACAGTGACAGGCAGTGAAGAAAGGTCAGGGAGGAAGAGTTACTTTGTTTTTTATTTATTTTTAATGTTTCCTTTTATTTTGTTAAAAAATTTATTGGAATAGAGTCAATTTACTGGCAGAGTTACTTTAGAAGGAGCGGTATGCTAGGACCTCTCAGAAGAGGTGTCACTTGGCCTTAATGTCCACAGCCTTTCCCAGATGCTGACTCAACTCATTAGAATTCACTTTAGTTTTTCCCTTATCCAAAATGGAAGCCCCCTTCATGAGAGCCTCGGGAACTCAGGCCAATGAGAGCAGTTTTATTCTCTCTCATCCACTGTTTGCTCTCTGGTTAATAGAGGAAGGTCAAGGGGGAGGAATTGTGCCCAACGGTACCCCAGTGACCTACAGAGTCCCACTTGGGGTCTATTCGCAAACAACAAGGCTTATATCTGCTCAATAGGTAGGACCAATGGAAACCTAGCTACCTTTCTTACAGTGAAACAGGATTCTGACTTTGGGCATTAAGAGCCATACTGCTGCTGCCTAGATGGAGCCACCAGCCAGCCCTCTTTGGGACCACATCATTCCAGGCCTATTTTGGCTGTGGAAACGTAGGAAGGTGTACGAGTCCAGAAATCTTCTCTGAGTATTATTGGCTGGTGGTGTATCTGTACCTGAGTACCCAATACTCATTTTTCTATTATAGCAGGAAGACAGTTTTCAAATTTCTTTTCTAATCTTTCCTTACAAGACAACATGTTTATTAACCAGAAATAAAAAGATGCTGCCTATTTTGTCGTGAAAGTTCAAATCTATTCAGTCAATATTTACTGAGAATAGTCTAATCACCTGGCATTTATGTCATCATGTGAATTGGGGCAAGTTTTGGGATTTGGGGAAGTTACTTAAATACTCATTCTTGGCTGCCTTGTCATGTGTATATATGATTTGTGATATGAGATTAACAATATATTTATTGTTAAATAGAATCTTGCTATTCAAGGAAACAAATTTGCCCCAGTGCCTGGAGCCTAGTAAATGATGAAAGAAGCTGACAAAACAACAATGCCAGTGATGATATTTAGGAATAAAGTCACATTCATCATTCATTTCCTGAATACTAACCTTAGCCAAGCAATGTTTTATGCACATTAGTGGAAGTTTTATATATATATATATATATATATATATAGAGAGAGAGAGAGAGAGAGAGAGAGAGAGAGAGAGAATTTTATGCCTTTTACATTATGGTGCACCAAGCTATTCTTTAACACTTGATTTGGACTAGAATTCTGTGAAGACTAGTCCTTAGTAAATAACTGGTATTAAATCCAAAAGCAATTTAAAAATCAGTTAAAAGGCCACAGTCTGATAGTGGGCTTTGTATTTTTGTTTGTTTTCTTGGTTTTTAAAAATTTATTTATTTTTAACTGAAGGATAACTTTTACAGCATTGTGTTCGCTTCTACCAAACATCAGCATGAATCAGCCATAGTTTTACCCATGTCGCCTCCCACCTCCCTCCCCATCCCACCACTTTAGATTGTTACCAAGCCTAGGTTTGAGTCCCCTGAGTCATACAGCAAATTCCCACTGGCTGTCTATTTTAAATATGGTAATATATGTTTCCATGTTACTCCCACCCTCTCCTTCCTCCCCCAGCAGCTGTGTCCCTAAGTCTCTTCTCAATGTTCGTGTCTCCATTGGTGCTCTGCAACTAGGTTCATCAGTACTATCTTTTAGATTCCATATATATGCATTAGTATACAATAATTGTTTTTTTCTTTCTGACTTACTTCACTCTGTGTAATAGATGCTAGGTTCATCCGCCTCATTAGAACTGACTTAAATGGATTCCTTTTTATGGCTGAGTAATATTAGATTGTATATATGTACCACAGCTTCTTTAGCCATTCATCTGTCTATGGACATCTAGGTTAATTCCATGTCCTAGATATTGTAAATAGAGCTGCAATAAACTTTGGGTTACATGTGTCTTTTTCAATTTTGGTTTCCTCATGGTATATGCCCAGTAGTGAGATTGCTGGATCATATGGTGGCTTTATTCCCGGTTTTTAAAGGAATCTCCATATTGTCCTCCATAGTGGCCATATCAATTTGCATTCCCACCAACAGCACAAGAGGATTCCCTTTTCTCCACACCCCCTCCAGCATTTATTGTTTGTAGATTTTTTTATTATTTTACTTTACAATACTGTATTGGTTTTGCCATACATCAACATGAATCTGATTTTTTGATGATGGTCATTCTGATCAGCGTGAGATGATATCTCATTGTAGTTTTGATTTGCATTTCTCTAATAATGAGTGATGTTGAGCATCTTTTCATGTGTTTATTAGCCATCTGTATGTCTTCTTTGAAGAAATGTCTGTTTAGGTCTTTTGACCATTTTTTCATTGGTTTGTTTGTCTTTCTGGTATTGACTTGTATGAGCTGCTTGTATATTTTTGAAATTAATCCTTTGTCAGTTTTTCATTTCTTTTCACCTTTTTATGGTTTTACTTGCTGTGCAAAAGTTTTTAAGTTTAATCAAGTCCCACTTGTTTATTTTTTTTTTATTTCCATTACTCTAAGAGGTGGGTCATAGAGAATCTTGCTGTGAATTTACATCAGAGAGTGTTCTGCCTCCATTTTCCTCTAGGAGTTTTATAGTTTCTGGTCTTACATTTAGGTCTTTAACCCATTTTGAATCTACCTTTGTGTATGATGTTAGGACGTGTTCTAATTTTATTCTTTTATATGTAGCTGTTCAGTTTTCCAAGCACCACTTATTATCTTTGCCCCATTGTATATTCTTGCTTCCTTTGCCAAAATAAGGTATCTGTAGGTGCATGGGTTTGTCTCTGGGCTTTCTATCTTGTTTCATTGGTCTATATTTCTGTTTTTGTGCCAGTACCATACTGGCCTTGTTGTATTTTAAATATTTATAGAAGGTAGCTTTCTAAGTCATCATTGTACCAAGTAGTAATCTCTTGTGATCAAGTATGGGACTAACCATATTTTTCAATTTAATAGTAAAGCCATATGTCTGACAAACAGGGTTTGTTTATGAAACAGAATATTTAAATTGGGGATTGTCTCAGAAATTCTCACACATATGGTACCCATATCTCTGAAATCACTCAGGGGAAATTATAAAGAAACCCATCCTGTTTGTCAGTCTCTGGGTCAACCTAGTCTCTCAGGAAAGTGGCTCTAAATGTACCTTGCCCTGTACTCAGATGCTATATGTGTCATACTAGGCAACGATGCAATATTTTTCAGAAATAGAAAGGTTCAACCCTTGCCACTTCGTTGCAGTTTACTAACAACTTTTCCCAGGCTGCAGAAGGACATTCTGTGGACTCCTATGATGTAAGAGGGTGTTCCCGCTTCAGCAGCAACCAACAGATGCTAGGGGAATGCTCTCAGTCCACGTGTGCTGATAAAAGCAAGGAAAATGTGAATAATGGAAAAGAATGGCAGGCAGTTCTTTTGCTGGCTGTGGTGATTTGAAACACAAGCAGAACACACGTCTGAGCTTCTCCCAGGCAGAGTGTTTCGTCCACTTGAAACTTTTCACTCTCTTGAGAATGACTCATGTCTTGGAAAAGCCAAGTTCCTCGTCTAGTGCTTCTAGCACTGTAGCCATTGGTTAATGTACACGTTGGGAATTTTTAGCATCCAGTTAGCCGTTTTAATTAACAAGCGATGCTGTGCTGTCTTGCCTTTCACTGAAAACTCAGTATCTCACCATTGCCTGGCAGCTTGAATTCTTCATCTATGCTGTGATTACCTTTATCAAGCTCACATGTTATAAACTACGATGTCCTATATAAGTGCCCAAAGTGGAACACATATTTGTTTTTATTGTTGTTTTTTAGCTTCCCTGTTAGCTGACATTTTAAAACTGAATTGTGTTCCTGATATTAAAAAAATAGAAATACTTTCACAAACACTTTGGGTTTGCTCTTCACGGTAACCCTGTGAAAGCTCATCGACAAGTATCATCATCTCCATTTAACAGAGGAAAGTAATATCCACAAGCTAGAATCCTGGTCTTCAGCCTGCTTTGTATTACTTACACTGTAATTGGGGTGAATTAACTAATAACAGGTATAAACTAATACTCAGAAATCATTTCTTGTTAACATAAGTCCAAGGCTTGCATTCCAGATTGATGACCGGCTCCCTTCCTTATGGGAGATAAGGACCAAGCTCCCTCTATTTTGAGCTCTGCAATCCCCTAGGACATGTTGATATGTACATCAAGATTGTGGAGAGAAAAAATATATTGAAAGAGACCCACTCTCTCTTTTAAACACTCTGTTGGAAGTGGCAGACCTCAGATTTCCAAAGGCTGGAATGCCATGGCCACATCAAGCAGTCTGCTCATCAAACACCTTTGGTGAACAGTTGCAGTAAGTTACCCTAAAGTATAATGCATATCCGCTCAGGACCACCTCAACGATGATCACAGGGACTAGAATGTATGGTGTCACTTGGAGCTGAGTGATGAGATGGCCACACAACTAGGAACAACCACAATGTTAATAGGTTTTATGTCAACATTCAATTTTAAGTCTTAATGTGGAATAGGAAAATACAAATAGCATATCCAGGAAGAGATTTTGTAGAAATAATTGCTTAGCCCAAAGTATCATTATAAATTTACTTAACTTTCAAAAACCAGTCGAATTAAGGGAAAAGTCTTTAAGTTATATTTACATATAATTAAACATTAATTATAAGCAAACATAACAAAAACCTGAAGTTGGTGTGAATGAAGATGAAGACATTGCAACTATACCAATTATGTCCCTCATTAGAGTTCATTCTTAAAAGAGGAGAAGGGAAAAAAAAAAAAACCCAAAAAAACTTAAGGGGGAAAAACTGTGATAGGGTGAGTAATTATAATAAGAAATATATATTTGCTCTTTGTTCTCTTTCTGACTCAGGGCATCTAAAACCTTTGGATTTTCCTATAATGTTAGAGGTGTCTTTTGTTATGTTCATGAGGTGACTTTATTTTTACAATTTTTAAAATTTTAGTATAATTGCTTTACAATGTTATGTTAGTTTCTGCTGTGCAACAAAGTGCATAAGTCATATGCATAAATACACCCCTTCCCTGTTGAGCCTCCCTCCCACCTCCTCATTCCACCTCTCTAAGTCATCACAGAGCACTGAACTGAGCTCCCTGTGTTATATTATAGCAGCTTCCCACTAGCTATCTATTTTACAGATGGTAGTGTATATATATATATATATATAT